>JAEQBH010004735.1:0-393238 GCA_016808115.1 Tetrastigma voinierianum
TTCATATCTATGGCAATTACAATTTAGTCCTCAAACACTTTGATATTGCAAATCAACTTATATTTTATTTTCATTTTTTGCATACCATCTTCCCAAATTATGCCCTTTTATATCCTTTTGAATTTTACCACTTTGGCTCCCGGCACTAGTGCCCTCAATTCCGGTTCCATAAATTATGATTTCATAATTCCTCTCCAAAATACCACAATGTGACACTTGGTGCTCGGGTACGCCCCTACAGTTACATGTACTATACACTCTCTCGGGATGGGGCATTACACTCTCCAATTGACCATTCATCTGTGGATGAAACGCAGTACTCATCATCAACTGTGTCCTCATGGCCTTCTGAAAACTCTTCCAAAAGTGTGTCTTGAACCTGGGATCCCTGTTCGATACTATGGACACTGGTACTCCATGTAACCGGACAATCTCTCGTACATATAACTTGCAGAATTCCTTCAGTGTGAAGGTTATCCGCACTACTAGAAAATGTGCCGACTTAGTGAGTCGGTCTACCATCACCCACGTCACATCATGCCTCTGCGATGTCTGTGGTAAGTGGGTTACAAAGTCCATCGTGATGTGTTCCCACTTCCACTGAGCTACCTCCAATGTCTAGAGTAGCCCTAATGGCCTCTGATGTTTAGCCTTTACCTGTTGACACATGAGGCATTGTCGGACAAAGTCCCCAACGTGCCTCTTCATCCCACTCCAGTAATATTGGCAACGAAGATCTCGGTACATCTTCATACCACCCGGATGTACTGCAAAACGAGAGCAATGAATCTCCTTGAGGATCTCCTCTCTCAGACCTGTCAACTGGGGAACCACAACTCGTCCCCTACACCGAAGACTGCCATCTGCATGAATGGCCCAACCTTCGTCACCAGAACCTGTCTGTATACGGTCGTTGATGGCTACTACCTTTGCATCCTGCCTCTAGGACTCGACCACTATGCTCAGTAGGGAAGGCGTAGCCACTAAATTCCCCAAAACACCCTAAGCCTGATCATCAGGACCAGAGTTCAAACCGTCCCACAATCTCAAGCATCCGGCCATTCTCAGAAGTTACACTAGCGGCACTCCCCCGTGATCACTGAGTATATCAGCCCACCATGACGGCCTACCAGCATGGTAATACAGCAGGTCATAATCCTCCGATATTTATCCATCTCGCTGCCTCATGTCAGGTCCAACAGGTGGAAAATATACTGCACTCTCATGTCTGAAAACACTTCAAACTACTCACCATATAGATAGTGGCGTCAAATCTTTAAGGCAAAGACTATGGCCGCCAACTCTATGTCGTGTGTAGGGTAATTTTGCTCGTGATTCTTTATATGTCTAGAACCATAAGCCACAACCTCCCGCATCATATCAAGACACATCCCAAATCCGTCTGGGAGGCATCACAATACCAGGTGGCCTTCTGTCTCCCCGCTCCGGACTCGTAGAACTAGAGCTAAAGTAAGCCTCATTTTCAACTCTTGGAATGCCCTCTCACATAGGTCATTCCACTTAAACTTGATCTCTTTTTGGGTCAACTTTGTCATAGGGGCTGCTAGCCCGAAGAAATCCTCAATGAACCTCCTATAGTATCCTGCCGATCCCAAGAAATTGCATATCTCGAAGACTGACTTCGGCCTCTCCCAACTCATAACAGCCTCAACCTTCTCAAGGTCTACTGACAGACTTGAAGCCGACACGACGTGTCCCAAGAACTTTACCTCAGTAAGCCAAAATTCACATTTGCTGAACTTGGCATACAACTTATGGTCTCTAAAACTTCAAGTGTAATCCACTCCTCAAAATGATCCCCTCTCATGCTTCTCCTTAGTCTTGGAGTATATCAAAATGTCGTTAACGAAGACTAAAACAAACTTATCCAAATAGGGTTGGAATACCCTATGCATGAGATCCATGAATGTTGCTAGCGTATTCGTCAATCTGAAAGGCATCACTGTGAACTCGAAATGTCCATACCGCATCCTAAACGTTGTCTTAGGGATGTCAGCCTCCTTAACTCTCAACTGATGGTATCCGATGCGGTGATCTATGTTAGAATACACCGCGCTCTCTTAATCGACATAAAATAAATCATCAACTTCTAGCGATATCACCTTCGATCGCAGACTGCTCAACCGCTGGTAAAGTTAATACATAGTAGCGGGTCTTCATTCTTCTTAGCAAACAACCGAGCGTCCCATGGTGAAGTGCTCTACCTAATGAAACCTTTGTCCGCACTCACAATCTTAAGCTCCCGTAACTCAATTCCAAGACCATCCTTCAGGATTCATAAAAATGGGTGATGTACTAGGGTGTAACTCAACCATGAAGTCTACATCCCTCTATAAAGGTAATCCCGGTAGTTTATCCGAAAAACATCCTTATACTCACAAACAGCCCGAGGTAGACCCGACTCCTGTCTTGCCTCATCCTCCATGGTAAGGCTTGCTAGCCAACCCATCAACTGTTCGTGCAACCTAGAGTTGTACACGGCTTGGGGTAAAGCATCATGCTTATCCCCTTGAAAAGTAACACAAACACCGTCCTGTGTGTAGGCAGTAACTTTCCTACGATCACAATCGATGACAACTCGATGTGCCCTCAACCAATCCATGCTAAGAATGACATCAAACTCTGATATGTCCATTACCGTTAGGTCCACAGTGAGTAGAATCTCGAGGATCTCTAACTCACAATCCCTACATACATATCAACACTCACCCTAGTTCTTGGGGGAGAGCTCACATGTAACGACTTTTCCAAGGTCTCAACCTCTAAGCCCAATTCTTTCACACATGATGCAGGGATGAATGAATGAGATGCACTAGAATCAAACAATACTCTTACCCATAGGCGCGAGAGTAGAAACATACCCTATATAACTGACTGATATGCAATCTCAGTCTGCGGTGTAATGGCATAGACACGCCCTTGGGTCTCCAAGGTCTAGGCCTATAAGCCCTGTCCTCGGCCTCGACCCATACTCTGGCCTCTCTAGCCCGCCTATGACATGGTAGGTGCTTGTGTCGTACCCTGAGGCTGATACTAGTTCCTCTAACACGTGCTGGGGTAAGAAGGAACAAACTGTGTTAAAGTGTGGCTCACTAATGACTAGGACTGTGGCGTCTCATAACTCTGGGACCTCTGCCTCTATAGGCAATCCCGTCTCAGGTGCCGATGACAACGGTAACATGTCACCGGTCCTAGATGCCTGGGGAGCTTCTCGATCTAGCTCGGGCCCCGACAGCCTGTACTTCTCTGTCTCAAAACCCCGTGGAACTAAGCCTTCGCTTTCTTGAACTAGAAGCTAGCGTCGCTCTTCCTTCCTTTTTGTCACTAACACCCGTATCCTGATGCCCGTGCATCATCTATTTCTCTCTATGGGCCATAGCCGTCACTCCATAGCCCCATGTCTTATAAGAGGACCCCACATTACCCCGATGGATGCCTCTTGCACCATCCTCAACTCATCACCTTGGCCATGTCCGTGGCCACATAATCATCCCCAAAACGTGCCAATTTGGTGAACTTAGCTACGTATTCGAGTGCGGTCATACTCCCTTGTTTCAACTCAAGGAACTCCTGAGCTTTTGCATGCCTAGCAGATGCCGGGAAAAACTTACTCTTAAAGAGCTCTTTGTCCTCTCCATGTCATCGCCTCCTAGATCCCTCGACTTTAACCAATCCCACCATACCCGATTCACCTTTAGCTTAAACGTAGATAGCCCCCGAACATCCTCATGGCATCGGGAGGCAATCTCCCATGGCCTCTAAAATCCTTTTCACCGCCTAACCAATGGTCGGGCCACCAATCGGATCCCTCCTGCCAGAATGTCGGACATGATGCCATAAACCTGAGGTTACTCGCTCCTCCTCGAGCCTTAGCCGCAATAGCCCGAGCAATGGTAGCAAATCAGAAGCAATCTAGCCCTTATAAAGGCCCACCGTAAAACCAAGGGTGGTCACTATTGCCCCTGGTGACCTCTGTGTCACCTTCCTCGACTTGTCATCTACATATGTCAAATAGCATATTGAGATTTTTTTTCTTGTTCAATTAGTAGTGCATATGCCGCTACTAATATACATCAACATTTCCTATATACTATTTACCAAGTATATAATTTACACAGTATATAACACAATATCATACAATATATGTCATGTGTAATTCATTAGAATGCACAATGAATGCATGATCTAACCCGAGCTCATAAAGTCCTAGGTAATCGTATACCTAATTTCTGACACTGAGCTATACTATTAGTGTACAACATCTAGGTACTTATAAACCTAGGCTCTTATACCATGTTGTGACGCCCTAATCCCAAGGTTTTTTTTTTTTTTTTTAACATCGTACAAAGTCCGCCGCTACGTACTCTATCATCCGCGCCACTTTGGTCCGTCTCACGACAGTGGCCTTCTCTATCATGACACAACGTTAACGCCACATCACGAAGCGTATTTCTCTCACACACACACATAGCCCGCGCTGCAATGCAAAGGTTTCGCCTCACTGTCGCGACATAGAACACTATGTCGCGACAAGGAAAACCACATGTCTTGGAACTCTCTACCGTGACGTAAGGTATACTCTGTCGTGACATAATTTCAGGCAACTCTATTGCAACATCAAATTCTCTATCGCGACATAAACTCTCTTTGCCCTTTCCCCAAACTCGGTTCCTACAAGAAAATATTCTATCGCAACCTAAAATCCCCTGTCTAGGCCAAACTCTGTTGCGACGTAAGAATGATCCGCAGACTTCACATAAAACCCTATCCAAGGCCACAAACTCGTCACGACACAAAAATACCGACTAAATAGAAACTCCTAGCCTTGACTGAAACTCCTGTCAGCGACAAGAATACTCTATCACAAAAATCCCATCCAAAGCTAAACCGGCCGCGGACACAAAAATACTCGCGCACATAGAAACCTCCCCGGGCTCGACAAAACTCTGCCGCGACCAATGCCCGCCGACAATGTAAAACCCTACCAAGGCCAAACCGCAATATGAAGGTTGCACACCGCCACTGTCATGGCCGCCTCGCTGACATGGAAATCTCTATCGCATATCGGTTGGCGACGAAGCAAAGCATTGACGCTGACATGGAAAAAATCCATATGTCGCGAAACCCGCTAACCGCCTATACCGAAAAATTTACTGTCACACGTGGAACCCCCGTCGCGAACACGTGCATCACAGCCCCCAATGGTTTAATTCAGAAACCCCCCATGAACCTAAAACTTGCCGCGAACCCCGCAATAGCCTCTTTCCGATTTCGCACCTCCATCTTTTCCCAAGACACTATAAGTTGTCACAATGGCCTCAAAGACAACAAAGTGGCAACATAAAATCAAACCATTCAAACCCAGATAAACAATTCAAAATGAGTTTGATTTACAACTCTTCTCTTATGATAATAGTAAAAACTGACACCTCGTCCGTAATTTTTTACAAAATACAGAATAAACTATAATCTGGCCTTCTTTACCATTAAGATCTCAAATGAGTTCCACCTCCAGGTGTACCTCCAACACCTGAAAAATATTTTCCCACAATGGGGTGAGGAATGTCTAGTACAGGAATTCTCCCACAAGGGCTACTCCCTACCTAAGTGCACATGCAATGCCATGATTCAATCATTACAACGCATTGAGCAACAACATATGCATTTCTACATGAATGCTCACATGTCAAGCCAATGTCCCGAGCCCTCACTGACTTCCTCACACATGCATATGCCATGTATGAAAAACCTTCATTTCCAAAACAAAAGATTTTATTTATTTTTCAACTCCTTGGAAAGTCTCCAAAAATCGCTTTATTCAAAAGCCATTGAACAATCTTTGATAAACACCTTTATTCAAAAGCCATGTGTCTTTTGTGGTTAACGAGCTTTCCGGGGTTTCACCACAGGCGTCGTACACCTTTTGGCACTTTCACGGACTTTCACCGCTGGACACATGTATCTGACCAAGAATCCAAGCCTTTCACCTGAGGGGGTGTCTATCTCTTCTTGTTATTACCCAACACATAATTTCAAACAAGCAGACTCAGTGTGGACGCCGCCCTTTTTAGAGCTCCACGCTAAACACTAAACACAAGCAGGTTCTTTTTATGCCATACACACACCTCGCCAAACTGATGCCCCTGCAGATAGTGCAATGCAGATTGCCACTGGGTGGCGTTCTTCATGTTATATTCATGATGAGGAGCTGGCTATTGCAACATTTATGATTCATGGATAATCATATCTACAACATACAATTTACATCCATAATACACCCCATGTAAATACATCATTTTATCATATATCCACATGATTTTTCACACACTTGCATGTCATTCAATCAAGCAACAACACACAAAAACCGGATCTTCATGTTCAAACCTAGAACAGTACACACAATTTAGCATGTTAGTCCATGTCCAACACTGACACACTATAAAATCACCATACTCAAGCCCGTATTTTCCAACAAGTACAACCTGCATTAGAATTGCAATTTTGAGAACATAAAGGACCTAGAAACTGGTCCATAATTGACCAACAGTTTGATCACAACTGTTCTTGAATCAGCCCCACCGTTAGGGCTACACTTCATTGCCATTGAATGGCCCTTAGACAAGGACTAACCAGAGTAGGAGAGAACCACTACCTCTTAGAGCGCAGTCCAACTCACTTCTCGACCGTCGAACCCCGCTGTTTGAACGTCAGGACCGCAGAAAAACTAGATCTCCTTTCTCTCAAGCTCCTCTCTTCCTTTCTTTTTCTTTTTCTTTCTTCTTTATATTCTTTCTCTCTCCCTTTTCCTCATTCCCTTCCCCACCGAACTCCTTTCGTCTGTGTGTAGGACACCTTCTTAGTCCACCACTGACATGGCAATCACTGTGCCATGTGTTTCACATGCCACTTTTCACCCCACTAATTCATGAATGATAATATGACACTTGGCTTCATGTGCCAAGTGTCCACTGTTGTGCCACATGGCACGGCCCGTGTCATGTGTCATCACTGCCGCTTTTGTTACTTTTCCTCAAAATACGTGAAATTTTTACTGTCCCAGAATTTGACATAATTAGACTTTGTAGCTAGATTTCATGAGACGAACTCAACGGTGTGGTCTGTCGCTATCCCGATATCTTCAACAATAATTTCAGCCAGCATGTAAATTTAACGGTAATCTATCATTACACTTTACCCGGGTCCTCACATATATAATTAAAATAAAATATATAAAGTAATAATTTTAAATTATTAAATTATTTTGAAATATATATATATATATATATAGTATATATATATATATATATATATATATATATATATATGTGTGTGTGTGTGTGTGTGTGTGTGTGTGTGTGTGTGTGTGTGTGTGTGTGTGTGTGTGTGTGTGTATTTTAAAAGATTTTGTGCTAATTGATAATTTCCATCTTGTGTTGTTAAAATATTTTGAAATATTAAGTCTGGATTTTAAAATATTTTGTGGGGACTTTAAAATGTGAATTTTTTTTCTTTTTCTATTAAAAATATTTTTTTTTTTAAGAAAAAATAATTTTATTGATTCAAACTTGCAATAGATCAATAGATCCAAGATACAAATTGTTAAAAACTATAAATGATGAAACAATATCCAAGTTAATAGCATAATAAATAGGAAAAAGACCTACAAATTTAATAATATGGTGACTAGAATATCTACGACTCCAGTTATTCAACATACTAACGATCATAACATGATATATTCGATTGATCATGTAAAACTCGGGTAAATTTGAACTTTTCCAAAAAATTGGGGCAAACACGGTGAACTTGCCGCTACGATATAGGTTGAAAAACCTAGAATTTTTCTAGATCTTAGATGATGAAACAGACCTCACTGTTGACTTCGTCTTGCAAATTTCACACTTCGAAACAAAGAAGAATTTCATGTTTTTCGAGGCAACTATGTCGTGACACATGACGCCATGTGTCATAAGGTGCGGTAAGCGTTGGGTCAGATGTGTGACACATGGAAATCCATGTGTCAGCAGCATGTAAAGGCAATATACGACACATGGCAAGCCAAGGTCCACATGATTCCAATGGCATGCCTATAAACGGAGGAAATCGCCGTGAAGGGCAGCCAAGAAGAAAAGAAAGAGAGAAAAGAAAGAGAAAAAGGAAAGGGAGAGAAAGGAAAGAAAGAGAAGAAAGAAAGAGATAGGGAATGAGAAGAAATGGAGAGGGAAGGAGAAGAAAGGGAGAGAGAAAAGGAAGTAGGCATTCCGACGATCAGAACTTGTTGGACCAAGGAGTAATGTCTGGAGATTCAACGAGGGGTTACGCTTCAAGAGGTAAGGATTCTTCCTACTTTAGTTTACTTCTAGCCTTTGAGCTATTGTTTCATTAATTAATCGTAGCAGTTCACAAGTAATGGCATGACGTGCCTAGGCCGGTTTAAAGGGCTGCCGGAGCACAATGAGCTAAACATTACTTACTGAGTTTCCAAATGTTCCTGAACTCTTGGGTAACGCGATTATTGGATTGGCAAATAGTGTGGGGTTCTGGTAGGTATCAATAGCTTCGGATGATTCATGGTCTTTCTCGTCCGAACTCCAATTTGCGCGTTCTTGGACTCTATGAAAAGATCTTTGAGTCTAGAATCTAGCCATATGCTAGTGATTGGCATTTGGTTGTTACATCATTACTGAAAATTTTATCATAACACCAAGTGTACTAATTGCATGGCATGACATACTTGTTTGATGAAATGTTGTTATGTGTATTAATATATTGACATGTGATGAATTGTATGTGTAGACATGGTCATTACATATGTTGTAGGCTATTTTGTTGACATGTTATGTCATAATTTAACCTAGAGGATAAAGTGTTTCATTACTTGACTAAGTAATGATTTGTATGTGATGTTGATATGTGCTTGTGTGATACATTGACATGAATGAGTTAATGTAGGGAAATTATATGCAAGTTTGATATAATTGCCCAGGATGCATTGGTGATATGCATGTTTGATAAAATTTTCCATATAGCATTCATCATATATGTGACATGGTATAAATAGGCAATGGTGCATACATTATGCATGGGGACATCACATTGAATGAGTGTAAGTGCATAGTGCCATCAAACACCATCCTTGGTGGTCACGAGTGGGCTCATACGCTAATGTCTCTGTAGCTGAAGTTCCCATTGTTCGTAGAACATGAAATAGTTCCATCACACACCATCCTTGGTGGTTAATGAGTGGGCTTGATACGTTGAATGAAGTTCACGTGGGAGTTCCATCGTTTTAGAGCATGAAAACCAATGGGTAGTAGCAAGAAGTGGATAGATACTCTGCAAAGCCCTGGGATTTTTAAGCTATACATATGTCTAACTATAAGCCCCATGAAAGTGTAGGAAGTGCAAGGGCTCGCAGTGAGACCTCGAAAATTCGCCTACCCATAAAAGACACATGTTTTGCTAATAAAAAGATCATTGGATGGACAATATCCAATGAGTTTTGGTTTATAAACAAAAGAATTTTGTTTTGGAAAATGATCATTGGATGAGAACATCAATGATGGTTCACCACACATTGACCTATGCATTATGTGGAGGGAGTCAGAAGACTGGGCAGTATATGATCAGAGTCACCTCATTTCACGATGGTGGATTCCATTGTAGAATTACATTTTACATGGAATGATTGTAGAGGTGCGACCACATATGCACTAGTGGGGAAGTATCCCTCTCGTAGGAGTTATCTCTATTGGGCTTGGCTCACCCTTTATGGAAAAAACATTTCAAGTGCAAGACAGACACGAGTGGACGGCTCTCATCCAAGGCCGTAATTGTGAAGAAGGCCGACATGTGAATTTGATATTTATTTTGTAAAATATCTTAGAACAAAATAGTTGTAATATATGATTTTGTATAAGAGTGTTGTAATAAACTCTTAGGACTATTGTGTCATAGTCTTAGGTAATATTTTGAGTATGGTTGAAAGGGCCCAGTGGGGCTACTTTTACTCATAAATGAGTCTCGGTGAATGAGACACGATAGTGTGGTATCGAGATAAGCGCGATGCCCACGCGGCATTCTGCACAAGTTGACGGTTGGTCAACGGGGACTTCGGGTTTAGGCATCACGTATCAAACTGCTTTTGCCCGCTTGAATCACCCACACAAATAAAGTGTCGTAATTAGATGACGAAAAGCACCACGTCATAACAAGTCGATGACAAACCAAACGCCGCAATAAGACGGCGACAACACAAAAAACAAATAAGACTTATTTTCAATAATAGTCAATTACCATCATTTTCTTTGCATCAAACAAAAACAACCTCGTATTCATCACCATTTATTGTTTTAAGATGGAAACAACTTGATTATTTACTAGTTATTTATTTATGAAAATGTTTGTTTATAAATATACTGATTTATAAAAAATATTGTAATTAAAGTAAATAAATTATGCATTTATAACAAATACAAAATTATTTATTTTTAAATAAATAATAAAAATATTTATTTTTAAATAACAATAAATATTATTTACTTTTAAATAAATAATATGAATTTGAGTATTTCGGTTCAAATATTTATGCAAACATGTTTATGTAAATAATTTTTTTCTAAAATTTGAGGGGGCAAAAAAAAAAAAATCCTAAATTTCTCTACCGATGCATCTCCAAGCAAATAACTAGAGTCTCATCTTTCAAAAACTTTAGGCTTCTTTCATCATCAAGAAATCAGTATAGACCTTTGATGTAGCTCGCCTATGAAGAATAATAAAATTAAAAAGAAAGCAAATAAAAGAAACGGAACGAAATTCTCAAATTTTCAATATTAATCAAGTCTACCAAAAACAATAACATAAGGTGCTATTTATTACTACCAACAAAATCTTAATAGATAAATCCAAAAACATTTTAAAAGATAAATCCAAAATAAAATTAAATAAATAAAGCTCACAGTACAAAATTCATCATTGGACTTGGCTTCCTATCTCGTTTAGGCCTATATAAGGGCCTACTCCATGCCCCATCATTCTTTCCAGGTTGAAAATAACTCGACTCCGAAGAGTGAAAGAAAAGGTAGCAATCCAACAACGAAGAATCCAAATGACGAAGATCATCCTTCTGTATCTAAGTAGCATCAGAATCAGGATGACCATGCCATTTGACAAGGAAACGATGAAACCCACCATCTCTAGAAGTCACGAACTCATCATCAAGGATAGTATCCACCGTCTCCTTAGAAAATTATAATGAAGGCATAGTGGGTACACCTTTACTAGCTTCACCTGTAGACACACTAAAAGGCAAAGTAGAAGGCTCAAAAGTGCCTCGGTAAGGTAGCAAGTCCTCTACATTGAAAACAGGGCTAATATCCATGTCATTAGGCAAATCAAGAAGATATGCATTAGATCCCATTTTACTACCGATAGAACATGCCCATGGCTCTTGCATAAAGTTTTGAAAACGTTTTTTGAATTCTTTCGTGACTAATGCGAATCCATATAACATAGTCACCAACATTAAATTCTTTAAATATACGATGCACATCAAAGCCAAATGAGGCCTCAAGATTAGAGAAATTTTTTTCGCCTAATCTCAAGATGTAAGTCATGGATGTTCAAAAGTTTTCCTCGCAGTTCGTATACACGCATGAGGTGGTAAAGGAACAAAGATCAATAGGGAAAAGGGTGAGTAGCCAACAATTTGAAATACTTTTACCGCTTGAACGGTTAATTGTGTAATTGTTATAAGCAAACTCACTGACAAAATTAAAACCCAAACACCTTGTTTTACCCTAAACCAAAACACCTAAGCATATTACCTGTGACTACGACACAACCTCAAGCCCCATCACCCGAGGATTGTAAAGCGGGGATGAAATTTTTAGAGTAAAAAGCCAAACAATTTCCAAAGGGTTTCAAAATAGCTAAATAAATTTCACATCCATATCAAATACAATGGTGGAAGGCAAACCATGCAATTCTAACAACTTTCTTAAAAAACAATTTAGCAATACAGGTGAAGCATCATTGGTTTTGTTACATGGAATAAAATGTGCCATCTTAGAAAATCTATCAACAACAACCAAAATAGAATCATGTGCTCTAGCCGTCCTAGGCAATCCAAGAACAAAGTCCATACTAACATCTTTCCAAGGTTCATGAGGGATAGGTAAAGGAGTATATAAGCCAGTGTTTTGTTTCTTAGCCTTAGCTATCTGACATGTTCCCTGGTGATTGCAGCAACTATCCTAGCAACATCCCTTTCGTAGAAGGCCAATAAAACCTATCTTCAACCAATGCAATAGTTTTATCCCTCCCAAAATGTCCAGCTAAACCACCTGCATGCATCTCCCAAACTAATAAATCCCTAAATGATGTTCGAGGTACGCACAATTTAGTCACTTAAAACAAATACCCATTTTCAACAAGGAAGTTCAGATACTCTTGATTCGCTACCATTACTAACCTCATTATAAATACCAAAGTCGTGATACGAAGAATACTCATTTTTCAATCTATCAAACCCAATGACATGAGCACTCATAACATGAAGTGTACGCTTTAATCGACCAGTGGTCGCCAGCCTTTGTTTTCAATACCAGAACGATGATTAATCACAAAAGAATATTCATTCAAAAATTCAACCCACTTAGCATGTCGAGTATTCAATTTCTTTTGTGAGTTTAAATATCTTAAAGTTTGGTGGTTAGAAAACAACACAAATTCGCCAAACAAAACCTCCAAAAACGTTGCATCAGACTATAGCATAAACTTTTATCATATGTAGAATATTATCTTTTAGCATCATTGAGTTTTTCACTAAAGAAAGCTATAGGGTGACCTTCTTGACTCAAGACACCACCAATACCTACACCTGATGCATCACAAGCAACCTCAAAAACTTTAGTAAAATCAGGATATCTCAAAACCCGGTGCCTCGCCTGGCCTCCGATCTTTGATATCTCTAAATGCATGGCTAGCAAAGATTAGACCATTAAAACTCATTTTTTAAACATTCAGTGATAGGAGCCATAACTTATAAATCTCCTATAAAAAGAAGCTAAACCATGAAAACTACGAGTCTCGGTGATAGGTTGTGGTTCATGCCACTCCCTAATAACTCTAACCTTTTCAGGATCAGCTGAAATGCCATGTTCAGACATAATAAAGCCTAAGAAAAGCACATGTGGTTGCATAAAAGAACACTTCTTAAGGTTAACATAAATCTTAGCCTCGCGAATAGTGAGTAAAATCTGTCTTAGGTGTGCTAAATGCTCTTCTTTGGATTGACTATAGATCAATATGTCATCAAAGTAGACCACCAAAAATTTACCAATGAGAGGTTGTAGGATATGGGTCATAACTCTCATGAAAGTACTAGGAGCATTAGACAAACCAAAAGGCATGACTAACCACTCAAACAAACCATCTTGTGTTTTAAATGTAGTTTTCCACTCATCTCCTGGTCTAACACCGAATTCTGATGATAACCACTACGCAAATCTATCTTAGAGAACCAACTAGAACCATTTAATAGGTCCAACATATCCTCAAGGCGAGGGATGGGAAACCTATATTTGACTGTGATCTTATTGATGGCTCTACTGTCCACACACATTCTCCAAGATCCATCTTTCTTAGGTGTCAACAAAGCTGGCACTGCACAAGGACTAAGGCTATGCCTAACAAATCCTCTTTCTAAAAGTTCTTCTACTTGCCTATTCAACTCATCTCTCTCTTTAGGATTAATTCTATAATGTGTTAGGCACTGAGAAACCTCGAACTAAATCTATGGCATGTTGATGTCTCTTAAAGGTGGTAGTTCACTAGGCAACTCATCGGGCACCATATCAACAAAATCATCTAGCAAATTCTTCACTTCCAAAGGAACATCAACAACTCGTAATCGGGGAGGAACCCTTTTTGCCACTAATGCTAAGCACATACTCAAATTTCAAATCCTCTCTCTCAAACTTCTTACATTTTAAAATATGAAAATTCCTTTCAGGAAGCTTAGAGATGTCACATTTTAATAATGCAAACTTTAGGCTTAGCAGTGTCTCAAAATAATGTTCTTACCCTTGTACTTAAAGGGAATAAATGTTATCTTTTACCAAAATTGGTAACATTAAGATAATAAAGCCAAGGGCGCCTAAAAGAACATGGCAACACATCCATGGGGGAGCACCTCACAATAGATTTCATCCCTATAACCCCCATTTGAATAGAGCACTCAGACACCTTGTATATTAAAAAAAAGCGTGGTCATTCACCCAAGCTACTCTTAAATGTGGATTTGGATGTGTCTCTACTTTCGTGTTTAACAATTTAACAAAGATCCTTAGAAACCACATTCACTTGAACTACTCCCCATCAATCACTAACTTCACATTTCTTATCTCCACTGTATGATCAGGTGAAAAATACTAGTGCGCCCAATGATCATCATCTACTGGGCCAGGATAGCACACATCGAACCACACCAACACACGCATCTTCATCACAATCCTCCTGAAGATCATCTTCATCACTAGAATAATCTAAAGGATCAATAATTTGGTCTTCCACATTCTCCAAAATACTTTGTTCAACATCTAATGCCAATGCACATTGGGGACAACGAGACGCAATATGACCCTTATGATGACACTTATGACAGACAATCGATGAATTACTAGCCTTAGACTCAATAGAGTATAAATGTGAAAGAGAGTTACGCAAACTTCAGACTCTTGTTTCTAATGCCACAGCTTAGTAATAATGTTTGATGACATGGGATTGTGACTTGGACTGACCAAAAGTGCAAAAGAGAAGGTCTATTGAACTCGACTTAAGGCTTTTTGGTATGCATCCTGCCAGCAGTGTGGAGCATGCACCCAACCATTCGCAATGTCGTGTGTATGCAGTGTGTGTGTGTGTGTGTGTGTGTGTGTAATGTGTGTGTGTAGAATCGAGACCTGATGAATGAAAAGCAAGCAGCGAAACATCAAATTGTCCCCGCATGGAACTCACTAGCACCTAAGTCTAGCTCTCAAATTTAGCAGAATATTCGCACACTAAGAAATACGGTTTTAGATTAATCATGGTGGAAAACAATTTAATTCTTATATGATGGAGGAATGTACTTTCAGTAACTCGCTTTCATAAACAGCCTATATTGGGTGATAGGTGGTTCACCTGCATCGAAGCATGTCTTGCAACACATTCTCGCCAAAGATATCTTTAGCTGAATTGGTTAATTTAATTTTAGCAAACCGAACCCGTTCACTATCAATCATTTCATACCAATCAAAATATTCCTCAATAGCAACTAACCAATCAGAGAAAATATTAGGATCCATTCTACCATCAAATTTAAGAGCACTAACTTTAACTTTTTTGTAATGTCCCTTTGAGGTTGTCTAACCTGCCTATCCTGATCTCTACCCCAAACACCAGTAACCCTAGGCTGGTATCGCTGAGGAGCGACATCTTCTCTCACTTGATTTGGTGGGTAATTTTGCCTTGGTGGTTGGTAATCTAATGGGAAGTTGACATTAGCAGGTTGAAATCGATCACCTAGGTTGAATCAGTCTCCGTTGTAGGTAACTCAGGTGAGGCTGAGCAATTGAATTCCATTACCAAGTCTATTTACCCGCATTTCCATGCAAACCATTTTGCGACTCATCGATTGATGTGAACCCTCCATGCGGACTTAAACCCCCAAAGGTGTGGTGCACCCGATGTGCTCTCTAACAGCTTTCATCAACATATTCACTCATCTCATGTTTACCCAAATGTTTTAAAAACAAGTCTATTTTTTTATTTATTGCATGAGTTTGTTGTTCGAAAGGTGATTGATCATGAGTCAATCACCACACATTGAATTTAAATTACTTATCGATGCAGTGACCGAATCAAATTGTGCTTTATTAGCATCATGAAGACGGGTAATACAAACTAGACTATCATTTAGATCTTGATATAAGGCTTGTAGTCTTAAGTCAAAATTATTAAGTCTCTCAGTTGGATAATTTGGGTTAGGTGAAGTAGAAGATGCAACAATATCACTTATATCGACATGCCGAGATAGAATCGAAAATTCCACTGAGTAAAGAAATTTATAAACTATATGCTAATGCAACAAACACAAATCTAAAAAAATGAATGTGATTATATATCACATATTGCATGGCTACGAAAGATTAACAAAAAAAAAAAAACAATTTGTTTTTTAAATACTCTTTATGCTCTATCAAAGAAACTGAAACCTAAAACAATCAAACAAAATATGCTTAAATATCACGAATATTAACCGAGTTTTCAAAGTAAAAGAAAATGTACCCGTTGAAGAACCTTTACGGACGCCTACAATTCTTTAGTGTGGTTGCAAGGGAATACACTTGATGAGAGCAAATTTATCAGGATTCCAATGTTTCTCATCAAACCCAAATTAACGTAAAACCAACACAATGCGTATCCATAAACAATCTCCAATAAAATCAACTCAAGAACACGCCGATCGGTTGCTTTGATTCAGGTGAATGATGCAAGTGGACACGTACGGTGCCAAGAGTCGACTAACTTGAGGAATTTGTGGGCTTTGTTCTCCTGCATGACTATGCCTTAGGTTTTCGCTGCAGAGAGGCGGCCGATGCCGAGAAGGAAATCGGATTGGAGGAAGGAGTAGTGGAGAATTTGAAAGTAACATAACAAAAATTTGACGATGGAGGAGATCCTGATTTTACCAATTCAAATGATATTGCATGCCCGTTGAATTTTCGAGAGCACTTTGGGGAAAGTGGTTTGACCGTTGATTTTCTTGTCGCCAGTGTAAACCTGAAAAGTTCAAGAACAGCCGATAACCACTGCATCCACGATGATTCAGATCGATCCATGCCGATATCGATGGCAAATCGAGGATTTGTTTCTGGCCGAAAAGAATTGGTTTGAGGCTGCCATTCCCTCGAGATTCGGGTCACACATTGGGAATTTACCAGAATCGAAAGAGAAGAAGCCACACAAGACTTTCACAACTGAACTATGTAATTTTGGGTTTGATGTCTCTCGGAGTTGGCAGTGTGAAGCGCCTCTAAGGAGACGCTAATTTTCTGCTGGCCCTGTGCTTGGCTCTGACGTTGCTTGTTAGCAAGTTGGTAGTGTCGTGAATCGCAGATCGAAACAAACAGGATCGAAAAATATGTGAATTAGGGCAGAACAAGAACTTGAAACAAACAGAAATAATTTGATCGCGGATCGAATTTAGGCTCTGATACCAAATTGATGTAGCTCGGCTACAAAGAATAATAAAATTAAAAAAAAGTGAATAAAAGAAACGGAACGAAATTCTCAAATTTTCAATATTAATCAAGTATACCAAAAACAATAACATAAGGTGCTATTTATAAGCACAAACAAAAATCCTAATAGATAAATCCAAAAATACTAATAGATAAATCCCAAAATACTAATGGATAAATCCAAAAATAAAATAAAATAAATAATTAATAGTAATAAAATTCATCACGACTTAGGCTTCCTATCTCGTTTAGGCCTATATAAGGGCCTACTCCATGCCCCATCAACCTTCCTCCCATTTGCCAAGAAAATGATTTATGTTCTCATCTCATTCACAAATATTCTCCAATTCAACCAAGTGGGCATTCTCCAATTTTAATGGGTGAAGTAAGGCCACCTCACATCTCTTTGTATGTCTTCGAACCTCAAAAGTTAGGTACTAAGACCAAATCCTAATTTTTCTCTATCTTTTTTTTTTTGCTCTTCATAAACTTTATTTCGTTAATTGAAAAATATGAAGCAGAGAATGAATTAGTGATGGACGTTGGGTTTTGTTGCCAGAAGAAGCTCGGGAAACATGGAATTGAATTTGGAACTCCTGGATATTGATTTCTAATTGAAAAGCCTCAACTTAATAAGCTTGATGCATACAACCCATATTTTCCCGTATTTTATTTATTTAATTTAAAATGGTCACGGGAATCATAGAAAATTGCATTGGATTTTAAAAATGGCAATGGTTGATTGACATTTCATATATAAGTCACATCTTTCTATAATTTTTGTCCACAAATTGTGACTTAAAATGACCTATTTTATATAATCTCTTCACTAACTTTTTACCTTCCTCACTTAAGAAAGTTTATATATTACTCTTAAAAAAAAAAAGTTTATAATATTCAATTTAATATCATTTTTAGATAATATATTATTATATTAAAATATATATTAAGCAATCAAATATTATATCGGTAGATCAATGTTTTTCTAATTAATCATATCATGGCACAAACTCCTTTAAATCCTCAATTGTGTACACTATATATATGAAAGATTCAAATCTATGTAAAAAAGATCTTGTAAATTAAAATCTTGTTTTAGATAAATCTTTAAAATTATCATTTAAGCACGTTTTAGATAATTCAATAATTCTATACAATTCAATCGCTTAAAGAAATATGACTGAATTAATATATATATATATATATATGTGTAGCACGATTAACATGATTTTATTTATATTAACTAATATATAACAAAAAAATTAGACATAATATTTAAATATCATATCATTTTATTACAAAATAACCTTAATAATAAAAAAAAAAATTTGAGTTCAAATTTCTATGATATGTTTTTAGTAACAAAATTTAAAAGGGTATTTTATTGGTTAAAAATATATGTTTTATGACAAAAAAATTTATCTTTAAATATAAAATATTGTTGCAAATTATTTTATAAATAACTTATTTACAAAAATGTGTTCTTTCTTATCAATATTTTTTTGCAACAAAATTTACTTTTTCGTCTCTAAAACTAGTACGTTAAACAAATATTGAAACAATTTTCAAATTTTGTTGCTAATAGATATATTTTGTGACGAATTGTTTTTTCCATGTAAAAAATTTGTTGCTAAATCTCCTTTTTCTTGTAGCGACCCCACATTCTGCACCTTCCCACTTCTGTCCCACGTCTCCTTTCATGAGTTTATTTAAATGAGTTTCAGATCATGTAATTGATGAGAAGTGAAATATATATATATATATATATGTGTGTGTGTGTGTGTGTGTGAGAAGTGAAACGCGCGCGCGTGTATAAATTGTTTTTTGAGGGAAGTCATATAGTTGTTTTTCTAGTCACTTTTCTTTAAGCAATGAGGGGTGATTTTTTTGTCACTCTTGGCTTGAAATTATCTCTCTACATCTCTTTCCTCTTTCTATAATTTTCTTTCTCAATAAAGTGGTTATTCCACACATACGTTAATTTTAATTTGTTTTCTCGTGATTTCGTCGTCATCTTGTTGTGGCGTGTAGTTTTTTGTCATCTTGGTACGACATGTTGATTTTCATCGTCTTGATGGGACGTTTATTTATATGTGAGTAATTCAAATAAGTAAAGCATACTCGGTTATACAGGGACAACAAATCAAATTATGGTCATCAATATGTTGCAGAACTGAAGTCATAAGTATTTTAGTCATTATAATATTATCAAATTTATAGGTTTTGAATCAATTTATTATGTTATTAACCTATATGTTGTTTTATCCTCTAGTTTTTAGTGAATTTGATTATGTGTTTCTAGATTGAATAAAAAAAAAAGATTACAACAATTTTTTATTCGTTAACTTGTGATAATGGAGGAAATACTAGTCAAGGAAGGATGAGAATGTGACAAACAAAGTTGGAAAGGGGTCTACATCCATAGTCATAATACCATTAATGCTAAAAAGCCTGCAAGAATTTAAGCCAAAACATGAGCATTAGAACAACTAACCATTAAGTCATAATAACGAAAACTGAAAGCTTGCCACAGTAGAAAATTAGTGTTTAAGGCCTCACCATTAAAATCCAAATGATAACAGAGGGAAATTAGAACAACTAACCTTTAATTTCTTCAAACAAAGCCTAGAAAATTTAACTTTTCAAAAGAGATAAAAGAAAAAAAGTAAGACATGAAAGAGGAGAGACACATGTTAAAAAAAAAGAAAAAAAAAGAGCATGCTCAGAAGGTCTCAGTGGCAAAAAAAAAAAAAAAAAAAAGCCTTAAGGAGTACCACTTACATGAAGAAGAACAACATGCGAAAGGTTATTTAATTATTTTTCCTGTGAGTCTAGCATAGTGAAATCATCCCAGAAAGGAGTGATTAAAGTTTTCCTTCTTATATTTAATATCAGTATATGATCAGTACCCTCCTTAAATCTAACAAAGGGGAAAAGTATAACCACAAGAGCTTGATTGTAGGTTAAAAGATTGCCTATGTAATTTTCACGCTATCACATGTGAAAGAACTTAGGTTTTTGGATTCTTTCTTCTCACCTGCACAAGTTTCAAGAAACACAAAAGTGAAATGGAATTCACAGTTAATTCTCACTGGTCACCATTTTACAATTAATGACTAAACTGTAGTAGCAAAGTGAAAGAAAAGGGAAAACAAAGTGACTGGAAGGGGTGGGGCGTTGCAGTTCGGGACCAGCTTCACGTGCTAACATGCATGCATGTAGTCAAATACAGAAATAGAGGTATCCACGCTCTTCCCAGTTTTTACCTTTTTTTATTTTTAACACTTATTTAGTCAAGGAAAAGATTCCCCTTTTCTCTTTTGTTATCTTTCCTTTTCCTCATACCTCACTCCTATTCTTAATCATCTCACTCCATTCTCCCTATTCTCCGCTCCTCCCTCACCATCATTAGCTCATTCATTCATTTATTTGTTTCTATTTTCCAGGAAAATAAAATTCCATTACAACAAGCAGTGTGTGATTTCAATTGGAAAGATGTATTATGAATCTATGGTTAATATTCATATTAAACATAAATTCTACAAGCTTGGGCATTTAAGAGAGTTGGTCATTTAACCTGGTATGTTTGACATGAGGTTTTGGGTTCGAACTATCTCTCTGCAATTTATTTCTCATTTGTTGATTTAAAAGTCTATTGAGAACTTTATTTGGTTTGTTTGACTCTTCACGTGCAGGTACGAGGGTGTTAAAGACATAATATTCATATTAAAACAAAATTTATAAGGTTAAGCTTTTAGGAGAGTTGTGTAAAACCCAGGAAAAATGGAAAAATGGTAATTTGCCGCTGTAGTACAAGTTGAAAACCTATATATTTCTAAAAAATGGTTGACATGCAAATGAAACGCCCTCCTCCCTTCTATTTCGGAAACAAATCACTCACCTTCCATAAAAAGTGGATCAGCCTCCTCCTTCATAAATAAGGAGGAATGGCAACTGAAAAGATGGGAGATACTACTGAAAAACAAACATATTTACTCTCTCTATTTTTCTGTCTAACTTAAGCATCAGATAGGTGGCCCACACACCACCGCTAGTGCCTTGTTTGTTTTGCAGGTCCTTGCTGCTAGGTTAATGCCACGACGATCCGAAGACTCTGAGAATCCAAGAGACAACAATTGTTGCCGTCTGTGGAAATGACCAACCAAAAAAATCTTATTTGTGACGTGCGAGGGCTTGGCTACGTCGGCTATCAAGCGATCCCCCACATCTCTAAGCTTCGATAGTTCCCGCTCACTCATCCGGTTCGTCGGACCCTATCATTATGGCTAACAACCCAACAAATCAATTCCATGAGGACTAGTTTCTTCGCTAGCGTCGGGATATGGAAACAAAGCAAGAAGAGTAAGACATGATGGCTAATCAGGAACCGTGCCGACCACCAAGTAAGAAGAGAACGACAACGGGAGGGGCTCATTTGGAAGAGGATCAGGGTGATAATGCACGAGGGAGCAACCATCCCCGCACCTTCTAGCCAAATGCATTAGAGGCAAGGAGCCCAATCCTCGCTGCTTATTGTACGATGCAACAGCCGATCTAATATTCTCTCCGGTAGCTCGCACCCGATATTTCACCCCCAAAGAACAACGTGGAGGCTGAATCAACAAAGAGGCCCCCGCACCATTCCAACTGTTCCATCAGTGGCATGCATCGCCGAGTACGAAGAGAGATCAGTAGAGAGCGACGATAGTCGGAGCAGGCCCCCGAAAATGTGCCCACGTGGCATAGGGGCGTAGCACCATCACTTCCGTTCATGTATCCCACCTTCGAGGCTGCACCCACCCCACATATGCTTACCTCTACCACTGTCCGGGGACCTGAAGACATGCTATCCTCCCCGTTGGGATAGCACATCTTGAGCTACGAACCGCCCTATGGCTTCGTCATACCATCTTTTTCCATGTATGATGGCTTCTCCGATCCATATGATCACATGCTGTATTTCAACTAGGCAATGATACTTAATGCGGGAAACGACCACTTACTATGCAAAGTGTTCCGGTGCCGCCTTTAAAGGCCCGCCTTGGATTTGGTTCCACAAACTCCTCGAAGATTCATCAACTCGTTTCACGAGTTGTGGGCCGTATTTGTTTCCCAAGCATTCGTGCTCGCCTCTCGACATAAAAGAAAATATCAACTCTCTACAAACCATCTTTAAGCGGGAAAACGAATCCATCCGCGATTTCACTGGAAGATTCGGACGTGCCGTCCAACATATTGATTAGTACAATATAGATGCGGTCCTCCAGAATTTCCGAAGGAGCTTTGGGTCGACCACCCAATTCTTCCACTCCCTGTCTTTGGATCTGCTTGCGACAATGGAGATATTGTACAGACGAGCGGATAAGTATTCAATGTTGGAGGACAATATCTGGGAAGCCTCTCAAACCGTGATGATCACAGCTCAAAGCAGCGAGCCGACCACTAAGGGACAGTCTGAACAAAAGGGGAGTCATAGTAAGAACTGGGAACGCCCTGTGACCAGCCGTGAGAAAAAGAGGGAACCCCGCAGCTTTAGCCTCCGAACATCTCTGTACTCCTTCCTCTCATCCGGATCACTGACTTCAAATGGCCCATCTAATTATGTCGATCCCGCACAAAGGCACTACCGAGATGTGATTACCATAGGGACCATGAGCATGAGACCAACCGGCGTCAAGCCCCGAAATTTTGGTGGAAAGGTTAATCAGTGGCAACCACCTCAGAGATATGTTCAGATGGTCCGGTGAACCTGTCGCCCGCAGCTTGGAAAGAATAACCCGGCAAGATAGAGATCTCCGCCCAAATCCCTCGCCTACCATAAACTATATACTAGGGCAACCCGTGATTGACAATCAAGATTAGTCTGCCGCCAAAAGAGGAGGCTGTTAAGGGCCATACCGGCCCTGTGAACACCATCCACGCCCCAAACAAAAGAAAGGCAGCAATCCAACCGATTGATGGCCTTATATCCTTTCCACCTTTTAACCCGTCCAGGGTCATTACTCCACACCACGATGCACTCGTACTTACTCTATGTATTAACAATTTTGATGTAGTACGCAGTAATCGGGTCAACCCCTCGTAGCCTACCGACCTATTACACCGCCTCTTTCGTACGTGCATGAACATCTCTTTGATAGGCTGAGTCTTGCCATGCACTCACGTGGTTTAACAGGGCAATCATAGTAACGATGGGCGACATTGCTCTCCCCGTTAAGGCAAGGCCGATAGTTTAGCAGGTCTTGTTTTCTACTGTCGAGTACCTGGTCCTGTACAATGCCATTGTTAGCCGAGCCTGGTTGCATGTGATGAAAGTCGTGCCCTCGACCTGCCATCAAATGATTAGCGACCGACCAGCTAGGACAAATTGACCTCTCCCGAGCAGCAACCAGCGCGTGCCTAAGAAGGCTACCAACCGTTAAGACAAGAGCGTGAGAAAACAAAGCTCCTATAATCCCGCCCTCTAGGACTAAACCCAGAATAGCACACACGTCGCCCAAGCAAGGGCGAAGGATTAGTGGAGTTACTACCAGAGACTCCTGAATCCCACACTTTGTGGCCTGAGATACATCCACATATGTTAGTTCCCTCATATCCGATGGGAGGCAACAAAATATAGCAAGGTTTTGCTCACGATCACTTATTTTATCTTAGACTCACTCGTACATGGCCGCTAATAATCACGATATGCCTATCACAACCGAATGTCATCCCTTCACGCCCCTAAGTAGATGTAGTGAGGCGTTTCCACCGGCCATCGCTATTTGCAAAGTGCGTGGATAACCCTGAGTGCCAAGATTCACCGTGAGATAAAATACTGAAATTACACAATGCGTGTGGTAGTCCCGAAAAGCATAAAATGAGAGGTGCGGGGATCACATTTATCTCAAAGAGGCATGCCCAAGACACTTCCTTCTACACTTCTAGATAGAACGTAGATTGTCGACGCGGCCGACCGGGCAATGGATGTCTTCATTCTCGAACGCCTCTCGATATCAACACCAACCGCCTAAACGCCAAAAAATAAAGATTCATCACCTGCACGGCCGTTTCGCTTACAATGTGATGTCGTCATTTAAAGAATGTCGGGGTAATGTATCAAAGGTTAGTGACAAAGATGTCACAAAATGGCAGAAGATCTGAGGCTTCATTAATTATATGTCAAAAGTCCAAGGAATTCCGACCATCGAACACCCGCAAAGAGGCTTTGAACTTCTGGCGGCATACTGCATGAAGCCCAATCCTCAAAGCGCGCCGAGTCGGGCCGCGCCCATTCCCTGATTTCATGGTGACTCGAGTGGATAGAAACTAACCCCGTCAACCAAAGCTATTTTGGTCCTTGGTCGCCTAGAAAGACCGGCACTTGGCCACCCTAGGGCAGATCATCTCTAGGTTTATAGATCGTCTAAAGCCGTTCTTTGTTACCCTCAAGGGGGCCAACCAGACCGGATGGAATGAGGAATGTGATAAAGCCCTCACATTGATCAAACAAAGATTGCGTTAACTTCCAACTTTGCCAGTCTCTAAAGCCGGCGAAACACTCTTCGTGATACTTGGCGCTTCGCATGTCTCAACGAGGCCGGCCTGCTCAAGGAAAGATGTTAATATAAAGCAGAGGCTAGTATTTTTCATCAGCAAGTCCTTAGCCGACGCAGAAACCCGATATAGCCACCTCGAGTAGGCGACATTAGCCCTCCAGGTAGCAACTAAGAAGCTCTGTTCATACTTTCAAGCACACCCCATTATTAGGCTAAATGACCTCCCTATTCGGAGCACCATTCACAAGGCTGACTTGTCCGGGAGGATAGCTTAATGGGCAATTGAATTTACCAAATTTGATATTCAGTATAAGCCAAGCTTGGCTAAAAAATGACAGGTTCTGGTAGATTTTCTAGCAAAGATCCCCCAATTCGGAGAAAGCCTGGACAACTTGAACTGGTGGACCCTCAATATTGACGGGGCATCTCGACAAACCGGTGTTGGCATCGGTTTGCAACTTAAATCTCCGACTGGTTGAGCAGGCAATCCGTTTGGGCTTCAGCGCCTCCAACAACGAATCAGAGTATGAGGCCATCCTAGTTGGAATTGAACAGGCAACTACAGTTTCAACCGACAAGCTCCTAATTCGAAGTGATTCTCAATTGGTGGTAGGGTAAGTAAACAAAGAATATGAGTCGCGAGACCCTCGAATGGAAAAGTATGTATCCCTGGTTAAGCAACGCTTGGGCAACTTTTTATCTTGGAAGCTCGAACACATCCTCAAGGATTGCAATGAGAAAGCAGACGCCTTGGCTGCTGTAGCCGCTTCTCTTCCGATGACAGAAACTGTGTTCCTTCCCATTTATTATCAGCCAAATTCTTCAATTATCACTACCCGGGTAAGTCAGGTAAACAAGGTCTCCCCTTCCTAGATGGACCCCATAGTACAATATATCAACACGGGAGAACTCCCAAACGAAAGGGACAAAGCTCACAAGATCCAAATCTAATCAACCAAATTCTGTTTGGTTAATTGGCAGCTGTTTAAACGATCCCTAGATGGGCCGTTCCTAAAGTGCTTAACTATCGAACAGGGACAATATGTATTGGCCGAATTACATGAAAGGATATGTGGTAATCATCTAGGCAGCAGAACACTAGCACATGAGCCCATACTGTGGGTTAATCACAACCATGATATCTAATGTCATTGACACGTGTAAAAGTGTGACTGACAAGAATACACTCGTCGAGATCACTAAATTAGACTTACCCATCACAATCCCTTGGCCTTTCACTCAATGGGGAATTGACATAGTCGGGCCGCTCCCTACCGCCCTAGCTCAAAAAAAATTATTGCTGGTTTCCACTAATTATTTCAGCAAGTGGATAGAGGCCGAGGCTTTCACATCAATTAAAGATAAGGATGTCACTCGGTTCATTTGGAAGAATATTGTCTGTCGGTTCAGTATAAATGGTAGAATCGTAGCTCGGTTTTATATGAAAACTGATTATTTGGAAATTTTCTAGCTTGTGGAGTTATGCCACCAGAATTCAGCTACCAGTAGAGAAAGAAGTTAAGGACTGACAACAAATTATATATATGGGATGACCCACTGTTATTCAAAAGAGGAGCTAATATGATAATCAGGAGGTGTGTGCCAGAAAATGAACAAGGCAGAATTTTATATGAATGTCTTGCATCACCATATGGATGACATTTTGCAGGAGACAAAACAACCTATAAAATTCTTCAATCAGGTTTTTATTGGCCTATCATATTCAAAGATTGTTTTGAGTGGGTTAAACTTTGTGATCAATGCCAAAGAATGGGAAATATCAGCAGAAGACATGAAATGCCCCTACAAGGTATCTTGGTGGTGCAGCTTTTTGATGTGTGGGGAATAGATACTATGGGACCTTTCCACTTTCATTTGGGAACTGCATATACCTCTAAACGTGGGTTATGTTTCCAAATGGGTGGAAGCAACATCATTCCAAAAATGATGCTAACATAGTTGTGGGATTCTTACAGAGAAATATTTTGAGCAGATTTAGGGCACCCAGAACTATCATAAGTGATGGAGGGAGACATTTTGCAAACAAGGTGTTTGAGAAACTCATCAGCAGGTATGGAATCAAACATATAATGAGTCTGGCTTATCATCCTCAAACAAATGGGCAAGCTGAAACTTCCACAAGTGAGAGAAAATTTCGAAAAGATCAGAAGTTCCAAAGATAAGAGATTGGTCTCTAAAGCTTTATGATGCATTGTGGGCTTATAGAATTGCATATAAAACTCCCATTGGAATGTCCCCATATAGAATTGTCTTTGGTAAACCCTGCCACCTCCCTCTTGAATTGGAATACAAGGATATGTGGGCCATCAAGAAATTGAATTTTGATTTTCAGGCTACTAAAGAAGAAAGATTACTCCAACTAAATGAATTGGAAGAGTTGAGAAATGAAGCTTATAATAATGCCAGGATTTACAAGGATAAGACAAAGAAATGACATGATCAAAAGATTTTGAGAAGGGAATTTACAAGTGTGAGACCAGTCCTATTATTTAATTCTCATCGAAACTGCTTTTCCTGTGAAAATTGAGAGATCAAATGATTGGCCCTATACAAGAGTGGCAAGTACAACCTTGGAGGAGGACATTGGAAACCACATCAAGAAGAGTTAAAATTAAATGGTCAACGATTAAAGCATTGATGAGCTTAAAAGTCATCTATTTTCAGTCCATTTTTCTGATTGATTTTTAAATAAAAAGACTGATTTATATGCAAGAATATGGAATAAACTTCACTAAACTACTGTGCAGCAAGGAATTCAAAAGAAAGCACTTTCCGCAAAGGAAGGAGAGTAGAATGTGGCCGATCAAGATCGATATAATTATCAAGGAAGTCAAGTAGTTAGAGAAGTCGCAAAGGATTAAAGAATTTGATGTCGTGAAGCTTTTACAGTAATCGAAATGCATATTCAGGTTGCAACTACAAAGCTCCAGTCGCAAATGGCTTTGCACTGAAGACAAAACAAGTCGGGCATGAAAGAAACCTAAAGTCGCCAAACCATAAATTGATGAAGAAGAAGATACGATGTCGCTACATCCTTTAGAGGTCGCGCATGTAATTAAACTCGGGTGACAAGGATAATGAGGGTCGCGACACTACCAAGAAGTCGCGGATTAAGATAAACAATGGATCGAATAAGTATGTCGCTAAGACCGATGTGGTCGCGACACGCATTGAATCGAAGCAAATGCGACATCAAATTTTTGCAAGGAAACTTAAGGTCGCAAATAACAGCAAATAAAGAGATGGTCACGACATCAACTATTAATAGTGAAAGGAAGTCGCTGAAGCATCATTCAGCCGGTCGCACAATGCTTGTGGGAGGGGAGAAGGTCGCGACAACACTGGTTGTCGACATCACTGTAGCATCGAGGTCACGATGTCATTAAAACGCGATAAATGCAACTGGGGGAAAATAGGTCGCGATAATCGCCCGTAAGTCGCGATACCTTACTACAGAGATTGAGCTTTAGTTGTCGCCACATCAAATGCAATACGCTAAGGTCGCGACGCCCTTAAGCTATCAGCGATCGCCATTACCAAAGACACGTCGCGACTCAAACAAAGGTTCGCGACATGACTAAGATTAGCCGCAGGTCGCGATAAGAATTTCCGTGTCGCGACATCAACAACCAATCGAGCCATTAACTGCATTCAAAAGAGGTGCATCGAAATTAGGCCCAAATCTCGTAACCCTTAAATACACAAATTGCATCAAGAAACTAAATGAGGCTACCAGTACAGAGATCCTGAGGCCGGAAGGCTCTGTATTTTAATTTTCTTTTCTTTTCTTTTCTTCGCTTTTTTGCCTGCGATTAGTTTGTATTCCAAATTTTGATCGAACGTTCACTCGTTAAAGTTTAAGATGAATTATTCATATTTTCAAATTATCGTTTAAGTTCGAATTCCGCATAAATTTCGAATTTGGTTCCAGCTAAGTCGACGATAAAGTGGGTTTTATCGACGCCAAAGCCAATGTATGGTGTAATCTAGTGATTTAGAAACCTTAAATTTTCATTGAATTGACGCTTATCGTCGTAAATTATCTTTCCTACGTAAATTTTATTCGTCAGTTAACTCCGCTTATGAAGCTACTTGTCGGGTCTTGTATTTTCGTTATCGACAATGTCGCGGTTCATACCCGTAAATAGAATTATCTCGTTCCGACAGAGGCCTCCTGAGTGACACAGAAGGACCCCCGAGTAATGAACAATTTCAAAGGTATGAGAACCTAACAATGGTGATCTAATGTGCCTGTAGGGCTCAACCCATAAATCTCTCGTCACTTGGAGACGAACGAGGGAGTAATTTATCAATTTAGGGCACACAGAGAGTTCAAATTCTCATTCGATTAGTAAATCCAACCCGTGTTAGCGTAGATCTAATCAAGGAAAGGATGTGCCGCTCTAATTTGGAGGAAGAGGAACCAGCATAGTGTAGATCTCGTGCAATGACTATATCTTAGGAGCCTCGCATTTATAGTCCATAAATGTGGGGTATGAAGTATATTGAAAAGAAAAAATACCCGTAACAAGGCAAACCTGGGGATTAAAAGTAGTTATCTAACACTGGCTCGAGAGAAACGCGAAGTTTAGATAATGAATCAGGGGCTCAGAGATCCAGCTACAGTATTATATTCCTTGGACTAGTTTTAAATCCGTGGTTCAATAAGCAAAAGATCAGTGCATTCTGCCGGAATTGATGTTTCACAATAGCATTCTTTTTAATGTTTCTTTACAGAGAACTGTTCAGTCTTAATTTGTTATTTTTGTATTTCAATATTCAATTCATTTATTATTAATTCATTTTTCTTAGGTTTTATTATTTTAAGTTGTCGTGCCAATTCCAATCGTCTATCGAGTCCAAATAAGTGTAGATTTTGGTGCGTAGTTTAGTTGATTTGAGAATTCTTGAGATCTCAGGATCGATATCCGGGATCTTCTTAAATCCAATTCTATTACTTGTTTGACCCCAGGCACTCGCAAGATAACGGATCAAAAACCACTCAAGAAACACCATCTAATTGAAACAATCTGAACTAATCAAATAGCTAAGACATATACTAGCCAACAAGTTTTATGGCGCTGCTGTCGGATTAGACAAATAGTCTTTGGGCAATAGTAATATAAACTGCGCATGTCTTTGGTCCGTCAACAAGTTTTACGGCGCCGCGTCGGATTTGACAATAGCTCCCGGCAGCGCGTTATAAATTCAGGCATGTCTTTTGGTCCGGCCAACAGTTTTACGCGCCGTTGTCGGGATTAGACAGCCAGCCTTTAGCAATAGTGCTATAATCGCGTATTGCCCGGTTCGGCCACTGCTTTATACGCCGCGTCGGATCGAAAGAATTTAGTAGATCAATATTCACGAAAAGAAGAAATGCCAATTCACATTTAAAAGAAAAAGAACAAAAATAGTTTTTCAAAGCAAAGGGGTGCTATTTTTAGCCACCAACTTTAACAAGCCATATTGAAAATATTTGTCGGGCCTCGACTAATCCTATTAATGTAAGTGTGTTTTGATTTCAGTATAATTTACGTATAGGAAACAGTAATTAATCGATTTGATTCCAGCAGATATTAATCCAGAGAAAGAACACTGTGGCTTGAGAAAGGGGCGAAAAGGTTCGAAATCTCAAACAAGTGTATGATGGAAAGACTGCATCATCGAAGGACAAAAAGAATGTAAAGAGCCTATAAGACCTCTAATCAATGATAATGGAGGACTTTTGAGACCCATTGGTCAGATGCTTTAGGAATACTCGCAATCGGGACAAAATTGTATAGTTGATGGAAATAATTTTGAACCAAGCTAAAGACTGACATAATGGTTCAAGAATACCGCTTATCACATCCTTACGTAAGACCCAAATGTACATGCAAAGGTTCTCTCGTAATGGCTCAAAGAAAGTTGGAACGTGGGTGAGACCGGGAGGTCATAAAATCGCATTTATTCCCATTTTCTCTAAGAGATACAAAGAACACATAGTATGAATCTCACCATATAGGTTCATGATACTGGGAGGAGCTTGCAGAAGCTTCACGGTAGATTCTTCCTGCATGAGAGATAATTGTGTTCCAAATAGGAAGATTATGTTTTATGTATGACGTGGGAGTAGATTCAAGTTTGTTTAAAAGATGTCCCACTTAATGGATATAATTTGAAGACCCTAGGAGGACAGATGGTATCATGCCTTAATGATACATCTATGTATTATTTGATGCCTATGTCGTGGGAGCATTCAAACGTAAGATGCAAGGAGGCAGAGGATCCATTGATGACTTCATTAATGTAATATGAAAGCCTCCACGTAGTTTTCCACCGCAAGAGGAAGAGGGAGCTCATGAGTCGAAAGCAAGATGACAAATTATGGAGGTGTGGTGCTGATGCCATCATACAAATGATGCTAAGAGAAAGGAAGATGCACATTGTTCATGAAATAGGAGCAATGAAAGGGAACTTACTGAGTAGGAAGTACAGAGGTACCAATCAGAACGCTTATGATGCCGAGGAGGTTAAGTACTTAGGAGAGCCAAGGTTATCATCAAATCAAATCAACGCCAGCACACTACTATCCAAAGACTCAGAACCGCTGAAAATTTTTCTATATGGTGGAGGGCTCTACATGTCGTGGAAGGCATGAACAAAGATCTCAAGAACGATATCAGCAAACTACCAAGGTTCCAACAAAGAAGGTTAGTGAGTATGCAATGAATATCAGTGGTCGAGGGAGAGCTCCAATTCATTTGAAGATCAATGCCATCCATGTATAACATAGTCAGAACCTCCATGAACAAAAGCTATGTGACCAGCCTCAAATGCCACTCTCAAATTTTTCAGAAGACCACTAATGCTTCTCTGCAAGAACTAAGACATAGATAGCAACCGGCCTTAAACCCGCAAAATCGGATGAAAGATGCCTCATGACACAAAGAAGAATCCAAAAGATTGTATACATGGTAAAATGTGCGGAAAGACTTAGAGAAGAAGATGCAAAAAGATGCGAAAGCAATATGGATGAAGGCCTGCACAACGCAGTAAAAACATCTGAGAAAGAAAGCAGCAAGTGGAACAACTGTCCCGAGAAGGAAGATATGAAGAAACCCAACACCAGCCTCACAGATCCCATTTCCACAGAGGTTGCAAAAATCAAAGATAGAGGAACAGCTTGTGCTGCCTTGGAAAACCTTAAGAAGCTGAGATCAGCATGTTTCATAAGTGTTACCGTACGCCAATTTTATGCAAAATTTTCGGCACACACGAGCAAAAAGAGAATATTTGTTTAAGAAGGAATTGTGAACTCCGATCACAACTTGCAATGCTGTGGATCAAGAGGCTTACTTTAAAGATGAAGGATCCAGGAGCTCACCATTCCCTGCACCATTGGAGAGTTTGAGTTTCGTGAAGTTTCACTCCAAAAAGATTTAATCTGACGCCCTATTCTCATGCCAAGAAGTTGCTTGGGGGGGAGCTATCTCATCATCATATACTTCAAATGGCGATAGAAACCCTGGCAAAACCTGAAGGAATCATAGAAGATGTGCTCGTAAAGGTGGGGAACTTTATTTTTCCAGTAGACTTCATCATACTGGATATGGAGGAAGATTCACAAACTCTCTGCATCAGAAGGCAAGGCTATCTTTGCAACTCGGAGCTCGATATGCGAAGGGAATTCTCACTCGAGTTGGAGAAGAGGCGGTGACTTGATTTAATCGAAGTTTGAGAGTCTAGACATAGAGAGAGGGAAGATGTAAAGGTCGATAAGAAGTTGTATATGTCGACAACTCACGAATTTTGCTATGATTGTAATGCCCGATTTTGATAATGAAAAAGAGATAAATTCCGTTATCTTGAAGATTTTGATTCGGATTTACGCACATCGGTTTACATTCTTGAGAAAGTGATGAGTCTTGAACAAATGAGGTGAAAAAGTCAAATTGAAGAAAGGAATTTCATCAGAAACCAGTGAAAGAGTAGTTTTAAGGTGTTGCGATCATTTAAAGTATGCTTGCACGAAACTTTGCGAAAGAGTAAGCAGTAATAATTTACTAGACTTAGTGATGAGAACGAGGGTTCTTGGAAATTTTGAAATCATAAAGTGCATGGCTTGGTCTATTGAAGAGTTAAGGTATCGATCCATCAGTATGCATGCCTGAAATACTTACAGAAGAAAATCTGAGGCCAATTGTTGAACATCAAAGGGGCTTAATCCCGATAATGAAAGAAGTAGTCGGGAAAGATCTTGAAATGGTTAAATCTTTGGTTTTTATCTATGCAATTCGGATAGTCCTTGGGTTAGCCGATCCGTATGGTCCCGAAGAAGGGGTGATTCACGCGATCGCATGTTGAAAAATGAATTAAATTCCAACAGAACGGTGACGAGGATGGAGGCGCCATTCTGAGGAGGCCCAGAACCACGGCCCAACCGGAAAAGATCACTTCGCTGCCTTCATTGATCGGATGTTTGAATGGTGTCGGGACATCCTCATTTTTGTTTCTTGGATGGGTATTCGGGCTACAACAGTGCAATTGCACACGAGGACCGAGAAGACCATTCACATGCCTATGGCACCCGCGCCAGAAGGATGCCGTTTGAAATTTCGTATCTCTGCCACTTTCGAGGAGATGTATGATGTCGATGTTCGAGATTTGGTTGAAGTCATGGAATTTTATGGATGACTTGCGGTGTATGGATCGATTTTGAACAATGTGCGAACGATGCGGAGACGGTACTTGAATCTCCCGAGAGATGACTTATTTAGCACTAAATTGGGAAAAATGCCATTTCATGGTAACAGAAGGTATTGTTCTTGGTCATAAAATTTATGCTACAGGACTAGAAGTGGACCAATCTAAGATTTCCATTATCAAAACTTTCTTTCCTCCGCCCACGATAAAGGGATAAGGAGTTTCTTGGGGCATGTTGGATTTTACGGAGATTCATCAGACTTCTCAAAATAGCGGACATTGTCGATTCTTTGAAGGAGAAAGACCTGAAATTTAATTTTGATGATTCTGCCAGTTGCCTTTGAAGAAATTAAGATCCAGTTAGTTCGAGCACTGTCATAGCTGCGCGAGAATAGGATCGAGAGATTCGAAGTAATGTGTGATGCAGTGATTTCGCAATGGGTACATTTTGGGGCGAAAAGAAAATATTCAGAGCCATATACTATGCTAAGCGGAACCTTGATGAAGCCTGAGAAAACTATTCCACTGAGCCCGAAAGGAGATGCTAGCAATAGTGTTTGCTTGTGAAAAATTCGAGCCCGTACGTGCGGGATCCCGTGTTTATAATTCTACGAACCGTGCGACCATGAATATCTTATGTCAAAGGCTAAGCGAGGCGATAAGGTGGGTGCTACTATAAGAAGTTTGATCACGGGAAATTAGAGATAAAGGGTTGTGACAATGTGATGGTTGATCACTTGTCGAATAGAAAAGAAATCAAGCGAAGAGGAGGAGATAAGATTAAGAGGCTTCCCATATGAGCAACTGTTTCAATTGTCATTGGAAATGCCATGGTATCGTGATATTGTAAAATTACTTGGCTTGTGGAGTAGTTCCTTAAGTTGACCCTGAGAAAAGCTCGGGCGGCGCGGGTATTATATACGGGATGACCCAGCTATTTTTAAGAGGAGGTGATGTGGTTATAAGAAGATGTGTGCGGGAGGGTGAGCGAGCAGGAATTATGAATGAATGCCATGCATCACCATATGGGGGGGCATTTTACGGAGAAAAGAGCGACTCATAAGATACTCAATCGAGTTTTATTGGCCAATTGTTTTTCGGGGGTATGCCCGAATGGGTGAGTATGTGATCGTGCAGATTGGAAATATCGGCCCAGCGAAATGAAATGCCCTACGACATATTAGTGGGTACAAATTTTTATGTATGGGGATAGATTTTATGGACCCATACCATGATCATTTGGAAACACAGTATATCTTGCTAGCGGTGGATTATGTTCACGTGGGTGGAAACTGACAAGCTTGCCCGAGAATGATGTTAATACAGTTGTGAGTTTTTAGCGAAAGAACATATTGGCGATTTGGAACCCCGGGACTATTATCGGTGATGGGAAGCCACTTTACCAAACAAATTTTAACCCAAAGCTCATGGCAGATATGGGATAGACATATAATGAGCTGGCTTGTCATCCACAGACCCAATGGGCAAGCGAAATTTCAGCGGGAGGTTAAGGATCTTTGAAAAGGCTTGTAGTTCAGCGGGAAGAGTTAGTCTTCAAACTTGATGATGCACTTTGGGCTATGGGGTACGTGAAACTCCCATTGGGATGTCCCATCTGAATTGGTATTTGGCAAAGCCATGTCACTCCCTCTTGAATTGGAATACAAGCTATGTGGGCCATCAGCCCGAATTTCGATTTCAAAATGGCAAAGGAAGAGAGATTGCTTCCAGTTTGAATGAGCTTGGAAGCGAAATGAAGCTGTGACAATCTTCAAGATCTCTGAAGACAGAGACAAAGAAATGGCATGATCGGATTCTTAGGAAAGAGTTAAGAGAAGGATCGAGTTACGTTATTTAACTCCCGGATTAAGGTGTTCCGGGAGAATTGAAATCAAATTAGGTGGACCATATGCAGTGGTGTGAAACACTCTTTTGGGCCGATGCCTTTCGAGGCGTCTTTGGGGAGGAATTTAAAGTCAATGGACAAAAGTGAAGCATTATCAAGCGGGGAGGAAAAGAAAAGAAGAGCTACTGTTGGTTCATTGAGAGAAGAAAAGAAAATCAAAACGTGAAGTCCAATTGGGACTCAAATGACGGTGATGGGAGAGCCATAGAGACTTTAATTTACCTTTTAGACTTTGAATTTTTTTTAGAATTAACCTTGATTTTTTTTTCTCTAGTTATTATAATGATTAGTTAGTACTTAAGAAGTTAATTTTTGTTTAATTGAATCCTTCATGTAAGAGTACTTATGCAGAAATGGCTCAGGCGAGAAGGAATAAACTCCAGTACAACTCCAGCAACTGCGAAGAGAGCAGCGAGGAAAAAGAAGCATTCCTTTCCTATATAAGATGCATAGAATTTGGAATAGAATACACATTCTTGAATTCTTTACGTGAAGTGGTTTGTTTGATGATGAGAGTCGCATTAGTGATCGAAATTGAAAAATACATTGTTCATTAATTTGAGGCAAAATTGCGAGACTAGGTTGCGACAAAGCTTATGTCGTGTGGCCAGAATCCGCAAAGTTGATGTCGTGATCCAATGTTGAAGATTCGCGGCGAAAGTTACATTGTGAAGAGAGGTGGGGTCGCGACGGTGGTCCGCAGCGAGCAGAACCGAAAGGGCGATGGTAGCGACAACTTAGAAATACCTGATGACACGAGATGCACGATGTCGCGGCTGGGGATAAGCTTGTCTTCCCACATTTGGTTAAGTATGTCGTAGCGATCGGTATGCAGCGGCGTGAAGAAAGTTCTTGTTTGGCGGGTTTTAATTTTGCCTAAGATTTAATGACAACGTCATTCTCGACTGAGTTGGGGCGGGGCGGCGAAATTAGCGGTAATAAATAGTGATTAATGCAAAAACAGAAATTTAAATTCTAATTGAACCAATGTGTTTGATACACTCAGTTTCGAGGGGAATAATCAAAGGGAAATTAATAAGTTCAAGAAAAACTTTCAAAATTCTCTATCAAAAACCACGAACCTTGTTTGAGTACAGAAAGAGCAAGGTTGGGAATCTACTTAATCCACTCATTGTAAATATAAAGAAGGAATAAATGGATTTGTTCCTCCCGAGAAACAAAAAGCATAAAGGATGGGAGAAACAGCGGATGAAAAAACAAAACAAAGGAATGGAGAGAAGGGAGAATGAGAAAAGAAGAGTTCCAATGGTTTTTGAACACGGGTTTTTATGGAATGAATGAGTGGAGAAAACAATAGAATTCAAGTGATCGTTTATTCAGAAAACCTTGTGTATAAAGAATAGTTGATGGAAGGGAATATGGATTGGTTGAATCCATCTGACCAAGAAGCTCGAGAAGAAAGGAGGCAACGATTTGTTTGACGTTAAGAGGCCCAGAATCACTCTTAAGAGGGAGATCAAGGAGTGCAGTGAGCCAAATTTTGAAGCGGGTTTGCAACCTTACGAAGAAGATATATAAAAAATAAAAAATAAAAAAAAAAAAAAAAATAAATGGTTTTTCTCGAACTTAGATATAGTGTAGCGTAGAGAAAGCAGTTGTAATAGATCAGGAAATGTTTTGATATTTGAATAGATTTTCCTTCGATTTGAAAAATTGGTTGTTCATGATATATGAATTTTATTTACACATTTCATTTAGTTCTGTTTTGGGAATCGATTTAATAATTCTATTCAATCTGAGAATAAAGAGCCAAATGTGAGCAATTTAATTGAAACATAATTGCTATTTAGTTCTACAAATTTTGCTGATAAGTCCATGATGAGGGAAGGTTATACGATTGAAGGAACAAAACAATTTTCAGGTTTTGGTATGAACGAGTGAGTGAGGAACACATTGGAAATAACATCATCTAAATTCTCATCCAGCGATATGGTCGAAAATCCTCGGGAGTTAGTCACGGAGTTAATCAACCCCGATTTCTAGAACTTGTTAGATTGTGTCAGCGAAATCCTAGGTAATCTGATGGCGAAATGATGCGAGGCCATCCTTGGAGAGTTTGAGCCATTCTAGCCATCCTATTCCTTATGCTAATGTACTTCAGTTCAGAAATTGAGCGAAGCAAGCCCTATTTCAAAATAAACCAATGGAGACCCTAACCCATCCTAAAGAATCAATCCTCGAAAGAACACATGATTACCAAAGAATTCAAGAGAGAAAAATGAAGTTTGGGGAGTGTAAATTTTTACTGAGGAACTGAGGAAGGGAATGAAGAGAAAAAGATCTACATCGAGAAAATCTGTGGGAAAAGCTGAGGAATAGAGTTTTGTCTTGTGGCACGACTCTCTTGAGCAATTAAGTTCTTAGGGTGTTTTGACACCCCTGGTACCTGTGCCATACGGTATGGGAGTTCTCGCTTTGGTTCGGCTAGGTGTTGAAAGCCTAGAAGACAAAACATTGCACCTATTCTTTGAATCGTGTGAAAAAAGAAAATCCCAGTTTAGAAGATTATAGAATGAAGTAGGAACATACGATTACGAATAGAAGAGAAAATCAATGTGGTATCCCAGTACTTAAGTTTAGGAGTTTATTAAAGAAACTAGAAGGAGAAAAAGGGCAGTATGTGAGTAAAAAAAAAGTAAAAGCAGTGATGAGTAATCTTAACCTAAAAATCCCATCCATCACCTTACACGAGCTAACATTACAAGCCCAAAAGACCTGATTGATCCACGAAGGTTGTAATCACCTACATTAGTGGAGATCAATATGAACAACAAGCTTTATGGAATTTGGAAAAATGGAAAAGATCAGCGTAGACATCCTCTGGGGTTAATTGACTCATTAAGAAAATGAGAAAAGAAAACCAACACATTTTGTGAGAATCAATTAACTATCTTTGTTTGTAAAACAAATTCATAATTCGTTATGTACACACGATTGAGTAGAAACTAACCTTTATACGGACTTGAAAATTTGAATACGAAATGAATACAATTTTTAGTCTTTCAATTAAATTGGTTACAAGCGCAAAACATAACGAAAAATGTCCTTTTGTTTGAGACGAGCAAATCTTTAACTTCTTTGCTTGGGGGCAGGCAAAATTTTAAGTTTGGGAGTTTGATGAGATTAAAAAGTCATCTATTTTCGATCCGTTTTACGATTGATTTTTATATAAAGGCGATTTATAGAATATGGAATAAACTGCACGAACTCTTGTACGCGAAATTCAAAAGCGAATTCTGCGATAAAGGAAATGAATGTGGGTGGCTTGATCTTGATATAATTGGTGAAGGAAGTGCGTGGGGAGAAACCGCAAAGTTAAAGGAATTTGATGTCGTGAGCTTTTACGAGAAATCAAAATGCATATTCGAGGGTTGCAACTACAGCTTTAGAATTATAAATGAAGCGTAATTGAAATAGTAATTTGTGAAAGAAACCCTCAAGTCGACAACCCGAAATCGATGAAGAAGAAGACATGATGGCTTCCATCCTTAGTGTGGCGAATTAAATCGGTCTGATTGGATAATGAAATTAGCGACACGGCTAAGTCGTGACCCGGAAGATAAACAATGGGTGAGCAGTATGCCGTGACATGCGGATGAGTCAGCGACATGACGAATCGAGCGATCGCGACATCGACTGCAGAAGCGGTCGCGACGACGATATAAGAGGAGATGGTCGACATCTACCACCCGCGAAAGAGAGTTGCGACCATCGTGACTCGCGATGCGGTTGTGGAAGAGGTCGCGACAACGCTACACGGTTGTCGCGACATCGATTACAAAACCCGAAGTCGGCGTCACGTTCGCTTGATCGCGACGACGAAGCGGAAAGAATTCGCGACCGCCGTCCCGAAGTCCGCGGCAGCCCTCTGAGGAGAGATTGAGTTTAGTTATCGCGACATCAAATGCCGATTAAAATTCGCGGCGTCGTAGGCTGTTTGCGACATCGGCCACGAACCGCGTCGCGACCAAGCGAAACCGCGACATGGTGAAAGACAAAGTCGTGATAAGTCTATGTGCGACATCAACAATAATGGAGCCAGTTAAGCTGATCCCAAAAGAGTGCATCGAAATAAGGGCCAACCAGAACCCTACGCAATACGGTACACTGCGAAGAAACATTTCGAAGGCGGCTTAAAGAGAGATGCAGGTTCTTTGAAGGCTCTATATTTTAATTTTCTTTTTCTTTTAACTCTTCGTTTTTAATTTTTAGATTAGTTTGTATTTCATTCAAATTTGAATGCATTCAGCATTAAAGTTGGGCGAATGTTCATATTTCTTAATTATTGTCTGAATTGTTTGAGTTCCAAACTGGTCTGGAAGTCGGGTTCCGATTGGATTCTGATGGCTTTATTGATCGATCGATGTTTGGTGTAATCTAGTGATTTAGAAACCCGACTTTCATTGAATTATTATTTATCGTCGAAATTATCTTTCTTGCATAAATTTTATTCAGTCTTTGTTGAACTCTGGTTTGAAAGTACTGGCGGAGTCTTGTGTATTTTTTTGTTCTTGATCCCGATGTCGATGTCCTGCAGTAAATACTAAATTGTCTCGAGCTCGATTTCGGAGGCCTACGGGTGACACGAAGGAATTCACGAGGTAATGAACAATTTACGAAAGGTATGAGAACCTAACAATGGTGATCTAATGTGCTTCTGATGTGGTCGTCGATAAATCTCTGCTCACTTGGAGACGAGCAGTGGAGTAATTTATCAATTTGGGCTTCCTGAGAGAGTTCTGATTAGTTAGTAAATCCGATCCGGGTATTTGCGAATCTAATCAAAGGAAAGGATGTCTTTGTTAATTTAGGAAGAGGAGCCCGGTATAGTGTAGATCTGTAATGACTATATCTTAGGAGCCTACATTTACGATCCATTATCGTAGGTATGAAGTATTGAAAAAGAAAAATACCGAACAAGGCAACCCCGGATTAAAAGTAGTTATCGCTTACTCTGTCTTCAAGAGAAACGGTGAAGTTTAGATAATGGTGTGGGGTTTGGAGAGATCGGCTACACTATTATTCCTTGGACTAGTTTAATCACGTAGTTCCCGATAAGCAAAGATCAGTGCATTCTGCCCGGAATTGATGTTTCCGCAGTAGCATTCTTTTCAATGTCTTTTCACGGCTGTTGATCTTAATTTGTTATTTTTGTATTTCAATATTCAATTCATTTAGTATTAATTGATTTTTCTTAGGTTTTATTATTTTTAAGTTGTCAAAGCTAATTCCAATTAATCTGCCAGTCCAAATAGTGTAGATTTGAGTAGTCGGGGTAGTTGATTGAGAATTCTTGAGATCTCGTGGGATCGATATACGGATAAAATCCGATTTACTACTTGTTCGAGCCTGTGCACTTACGGCTATAACGGATCAAAACCACCCGATAAACAATTTACTCAGTTGAAACAATCTTTGAACTAATCAAATATTCAAGACATATACGGTCGATAAGTTTTATGGCGTAGATTTAGGGATAGGCAATAGTCTTTTGGCAATAGTGTTATAAATCTGTGCATGTCTTTTGGTCCGGTCAACAAGCATTATCTTGGAGGGAATGTAATTAAAGACTAAGGCCAGGTTTCGAGTTAAAGAATAATTTTGCTAAAACAAGATAATCATAGCGCGAGTCAGTAAGGACTGAAAACTAAGCGACTTAAGTGGGATCTGACCCTCCTGATATTTTATTTTATGTTTTATAGTCAATTAATGTGTTTAAAATTTTAAGTTTTTAGTTAGACTTGTGTGTTGTTCTACTGTTTAAATTTTTTGACAAAAGAGTGTTCCACATTGAAACAAAAGACCCACTTGTAAAGACCGAACCAATTCTACTGTTCTATTGTTATGCTCGGATGAAACAGAATAGAATGATATATATGAAAACTAGTCGAGAGTGAATGGTAAATACTAAAAAAAAGCGAGTGAAACAAAGTAAGTATACTAAAAAGGCCGAAATGAGAAGTAATACCAACACTCGGCCCCTTTCCTCGAAGTGCACGGGTCATCCTGAGTAATAAAGTGGACTCTAAGAAGTCAGGATATCATACCCGAGGATTGGAGGTTCTCTCTAATTTAATTTGATCACCCGGATTACAAGGGCTCTTCACTATTTAGGCGACCAAATAGGATGTCGAATAAAATCAATTTAATTGAAATAAAAATTATTTTAAAACTAATCCTAAAATCTACTAAACACACAACTACTTAATTCTAAATGTATGAAGAGAGGCACTAGGGATGGGGATAATTATTTACAAATAGTTTGCATTTTCTTGAAAGTGCAACATTTGTGAGTTGAATGTTGGATTTGTCCAAGAACAATGTAGTATAGCTTGGATTTCTCCATACACCCTACATTTCACTAATTAGAATCCATGTTCCTTTTCGAGACAAAATGGGTCTAAATAGCTACTTACAAAATATGACCCTCTTTAAGATTTGATTGTTTTTCTTTCAATACTTCCTGACCATTTCTTAGGACTAGATTCTTGCCCCATAGAGCAGATTATGCATGCCTTGTCGATCTAATGGTATCGTCTTCAAATCTAATAAAAAAATTTATCTCCTTAATTAGATCTTTGCTAACACGGGATCAAGATCTTTTCATCAGACTAAGGTGAAACCTCTAAACATTAAACTGATACATCATCTAATTAATCTGCACACCATGAGTAAATTAGTGATCTATCAAAGTAATTTTTTTTAGAGTTCATTAGTTCCATAATATTAGTCTACCCCGAGTTGCTACTCTTTGCTGCAAGGAGTCTCCATCTCTGCCTCACTCAGAGGGCCTCTGAAAATCGAGCAAAGAATCTGACTCTTTTACGTGTATAAGCTACTATTCCCGGATTAATTATATGACAGTACCAATTATATAAATTCGATATTCAAACCCTAAAATAACTAAGAATTTGCAAATCTGAATGTTCAACAATTAATCCCCAACCACCAGGGTGTTTAAGTTCCATTCTTGGATTCCAATCATCACCCAAATCAACAAAAGTAAGAAAATGAAAAGAAAGAAATCAAGAGAGAATGAGTGAGAGAAAAAAATCCAGATTTTAGCTTCAATCTTTGTCATGTTAGTAAATCTAAATCTCACGTGTACATCAGAAATCTCTTACGATCTGAAAAATGCGCTCAAAAGTACTCTAAGATCTACTAAAAAATCAAAATCTGTAGAAAAACTTAAGAAATTGGCAGTTTAGAAAGAGAAACCCCATGAGAGGTGTTCTCTTCCCTTCACGTTGCCCTCTTTACCTACAAAATGAGTATATATATAGTCCTATGGTGAAATGGGCTTGAAAACATGCAAAATATAGATTTTCGGCCTTTTTTTTTTTTTTTTCACAATTTCTTGGTCGTGACACAATTTCTGGTTGCAACACAGCTTGCTTGGTCGTGACACAGTTTCTTGGTCGTGACATAGTTTGCTTGGTCGCGACGCAGTTTCTGGACAGCTGCTTGTTTTTCTTCTTCAACTTGTTGGGCTCATAACTTCTTCGTTTTGACTCGGATTTGGGTGTGTGAGATGTCGTTGGAAAGCTCTTTGTATGTATAATGCAACCATGATGGAATTTGTTCATTGGTATTTCCGAGATGGCACAAAAATTTATCTTCCCAATGTACCTTAGTAGGGCTTAGATTGTGCTTTTGGAAATATATTGCTCATTTCTTGCAAAATCACTTGCTTTTCATCGATAATCCTACAAAAACAAGTTTAGAGGAAATGTTATGAGTTTTACATGAATATGGATATAAAATAAGCAAAATAGCATGTGAAATGAACTCAAAACATAGATGAGTTTTGCACTCATCAAACACCCCCAAACTTAAAGTTTTGCTTGTCCTCAAGAAAATGAAAGAGAAGAGTTCATTTCACCCTTTTTATTTAACCAAAACTAAGTAATCAAGCTTTCTAAGGGGTATGTGATATGTGTCTCAAGAATTACCCTTACAAGGAATATAGAGAATATGATCAAGATAATTTATTCATTTAATAGTGAATTAATCTCATAATGGGAAGGAAAATTTAGATCGTAGTTCTCACTAGTGTGTGTGTGTGTGGTCTTCCCTATCCAAACAATTGCAAGCTAGATGAGTTTATGAGAATTGAGATAAGTGCGGTTCTCTAAGATAATTTATTTAGGTTCCATAGGCTTGTTGTTCTTATCACTCTTCCGCAATGTAGGCACACACCTTCTCAGATGCGTAGGTCTTTATAAGCTTGTAATGTAAGGCTTGGGTAAGGGGTAGTTGAGTAGTCATTTTGGGAGTAAAACTTCAAGAAACATACATATTTTACGTGTGACTCTACTCCATCTAATTCTTACATGACACAATGACACTCGAAGCACCCAAAAATACATTTAATTTATCGTTCTCTCCTCATATCACCTTTACGAAAAATTATGCATTCTTTCAGCAAACACCAATAAGCCTTTTTCTTTAAGACAAGGTTATTAGTGTGGTGCAATGTCAAAAACCCTTAAGCTTTCTGACCCTTAGCGAGCTTTTAAATCAATAGCTCCTAGACGATTGGCCGTAGGAGTGCTTGGGTGTTGAGACACCTTAGGATTTACTTGCTCTAGGAAGGAAGAATACGAGGCTAAGACTCGCTCCTCCTTGACTTTTTATTGTATTTTTGCTTCTTTTACACACTTGATATATTTTTTTTTCTCCTTCCTTTTTACCAACCTCTTTTGATTTTCAACTTAACTCGTTTCAACTTGATTTGGGTTATTTTCTATGAAAAAAATAACTCCCCCATACTTGCTCCTCACCACATTTCTCAATTATGTTCAAATCCTCATGTTATGGGTGAGTTTGGTTCTTTACTGAGGGATAGTGAATTATAAGAAGGTTATTGGCTTCAAACTTGGTTCTTATAAACAAAATTCTGGCTCTTTAAGGCTCAACATTTTGGTACTAGAGGAATATGCATATGCATATTAATAGGGTTAACCCAGAAAGGCAAATCTTTCCAAGGATGGCTATATCATTTCTCGATTGTTGTGTTGCCCAGGATTTTCCTCGAAGCAATAATAGAACAAGTTCTAGAACCTATGGAGATCGAAATTAGATGGATTCTCATAAACCTTCTTTAACTTGAGCAAAAGCATTTTCAAAAGGGTACTTAGTGACGAGTGTATGGATTTTGAGAAACGATGACTAAATAGCCTATTAGAGATAACTCATTAAGCCATCGAGTCACATTATCTTGAATATTGTCCATCTCAGGGTTCGATTATGATCTTCATTGACATCACTGACTACTCGAAAAAATTAATTAACTCAAAAAAAAACTCCTAGCCCAACAAAATAAACCAAAGTAAAATGTAAGTTAAGCATGGAAATCAAAGTCATTATCCATAAAAGCACGAAAATTTCATCCTCAAAGTTATCATGTGCGACATGGGGGTGTGACATGATAAAACCAGGCAAAATAAACACCCACCCAAACTTTAGGATGAACATTGTCCTAAATGTCCTGGCAATGAGTAAAAGGAAATGATAAATTAAAGGGCAATAGAGAGAGTTGGGAAAAGTGAACTCCCCTTTGTAGTCTAGGCCACTTTGAATAGGAAACTTGAGGATTTTCATACCTTGACATTGGTGTACTACCCCTTTCCACACTCTTTTGCTTGTTTGGAACCATTAAAGTGGCTTTAGTTTTTCTCAAACATGGTGTTCTGACTTCCTTAACCTCGATTGGTGAGTTTTGATTCTTTAAAACCTCCTTCCAATACATGCAAATCACTCCACAATCAACAATGATTACAAGAGGCAAGCAAACAACCAAAGCACAAATTTTTTCATTGTAACTCTTCTTTGATGCTTGGAATGATGGATGGAAAAATTGAGGTTCAGCAAGGTAAGTTTATTGGGTTTTGTGAGTGGTTGGAGATGATGGAGATGGACTAGGGAGGGATGTGATTGAGGATTTGAATGGATGAGAGATGCATTTGAAAGTGGTTAGAAGTTGCAATGGTTAAAGGGAAAGATTATGGCTTGATAGAGTGTAAAGTAGGAAGAAGAAAAATGGGTTTTAAGGAGTTTTGGAGCCTCTGCTTTCGTGATTGTGGAGCTGGTCACGTCAGCAATTCTGCTCAGCACCCATGTTCTTCCTCCAACTTGTTATACTCATAACTCCTTCATTTTATCTCGGAATTGGATGTGTAAGGACTCGTTGGAAAGATCTTTCAATGTAGAATGTGCTCATGGGCAGAGGTGAACCATTTGGAGCCTTAATCAATATAGAAAAATCAGAATTTCCAATGTTGTCCAGTGTGATGATTTCTTGACTCATTAGGTTCTCCTTGCTTTTTCTCTTGCCCATGTCACTTGCTATCCTTCATAAGTCCTTCATGCTTAAATATTCTCTCAAAATTCCTCCAATAGCAACCCTTAATGCTTTCATTCATGCTTAAACTCACCTCTTGTCTTCAATTCTTGTCAAGCATGATCATGAACCTTCCAAATTTATATTTCAAGTCAATTTGGTTCATTCCATCTCTAAAACATCAAATTTTCTCAACATCTCGACTCCATAATTTTCACAGTTCAAGCACTATAAGTATATCAACGACTTTCCAACTCCTTGCCTTTGCTCTTGCAAACTTGTCATGACAACATGTTGAGCTTCAAACCTACTTTGTCTGAAAACATTAACAAAATTCAAAACACTCTTTGGAATTTTCATCGACGGTAAAAAAAAACAGCAACATATAAAGTAATTGAAAATAGACAAAGGAAAAGAGAAAATAGTGGATAGAATCTTTATTTCTTAGCTCGGGTTGCCTCCCAAGAAGTTGCTCCTTTTTAGAGTCCAGCTAGACTCATTGGAAAAGTACTAGTGCTTCCAATTGACCAATCATCCATCTTGGACAATACTCTCTTTTCTGTCATTCGGTCGAGGATGATTTCTTCCAGATTTTGAAAAGGGGAAAGAAACACAAAATCCCCTTTAATTATGGCTGGTGGTTCAGCCACAATTTCTTCAAAACAGTCCCCTCTATGTGATGTAGATGTAAACACATTTATACTTAAGGGGGACTATTCAAACATGTGCCCTTTTGATTGAAGCAAGTTGTAGAATTTTATGCACATGGCTCTTTCTTGCTCCATCAAAGGTAATGGTTGGTGAAGATTGAACTTTGCTTTCTCCTCACCCCTGACAAGGTGAAGCTCCCCTTGTTGATGTCAATCCGTAGCGATACAAAGGGAAAGTAGTGGACTTCTTAGTATATGAATTTGGTAGATCCTTCATGCCCGATCCGCAAAAATCCATGGGGGAAGGTAAGCGTGTCATTCTTCACCAAAATGTTTTTCAATAACCATTATGACTTACTTCTTCCAAATTTCCAGTTTATCCAAATAATGACTCTTCATCATCTAAGTTTTTTAAGTGCCTTGTTCTCAAGTTCGGCTCATTTCACCTTCTTCCACAGTTTCGTGATAGGAAATTTACATACGTTGTTCGAAGAACATCCATGCATTGATAGGTTTTTCGAGAAGTATTACTAGGAAGGTCTAGAATTGATCCTTGAATGCTTGGGTAAAAATTCAATTTGAGCTTCTATTTTCAATATAGCACTAGTGTTTTCTTGGAAGGTATCTAAATCTGGAATTTCTACTCATGAAGACTACTCATCTTCTTGTTCTCATCCATGTCGGTAAAATTATGCTCCTTAGCAGGAAACAACTCTTCTTCTTTTTGAAATGTGAGGGTTGAACTCCCTTGATAAGGCAATACTCTTTGTTTCATGAGTGAGTCATTCTGAATTCTTTGATTCAAATGATGAATAAGGAAGTCAAGCTTGGCTTCTATGGAGGCAATTCCATCTTCACTTGAATATTCCTCCATGAGTACCTACAAATAAGAAGAAAAACAAAAGAAAATAAAGTACAAAAATACTAATAGTAAAAAATAAAAAATAAAAATAAAAATTACCTAAGAAACAACTCATAACCAAAAATAAAAATAAAAATTGCCTAAATTAGCAAATCACGGATTCTTAATGTAAACTTCCAGTGAGAAAGACGCACCAATCCACGTGCGGCGCAGCTTGTTGTCTATGAATATATAGACTAAACCCTTCAATTTTTATTCCTCTGCTGGAGTCTTACAATTCCCCTACAGTGGTACCAAAATTGGAGCTAGTTGTTTAAAAATTAGAGAATGGTCAGATGTTCTTCAAATTATAAAATGGGTTTAGTCTAAGACATTGCAAGTGCATAGGTCATACAAGTAGTAAAATTGGATGTAAGTCCAGATATCATTCCCTTAGAGATTGTGAAAATTTTGAAATCAACTACCCAACCTCGAATCTACACTATTTACACCTCCTTGTAGCGGTTTTGAGAAACTACCCAGAAAGACAAGGTCATACTATATTATATTTATCTAATTAAAATAAAATTTGGATTAAAACAAATAAAATAACTGGATTGAATCAGTTCTCTGCTAGAAATGAACACTGACAAGGAACTGCTATGAAATTGTCAATTTATACATTATAATCCATTGATTTTCTCTATCCTTATTTTGGATCTGGATTTGTCAAAGATGCCTAATAAAGCAACTTGGATTTCTCCATTAATTCACTAGTTAGGGGATACTGCTTCATTGAGCATGGATGTCAGTTACTTGTATTCAAAACACTCTTTATAAGATGCGGATATTTTCTTTTCAATACTTCCTTACCCATTTCTTTAAGGCGTAGATTTCTTGCTTCCCAGACGAGGGTCATTTACTGAAACCTCTACAACATGGTTGAGACTCTTCCTTTAGATACGATGGATTTTCCGCCATGATTAGATCTCGGTAACATAAGATCGAAGATCTTTCCATCGATTAAGGTGAAATCTACGATTATTTAAATTGATAAATAATCCCACTTCAACTTCAACTATGAATGAATAGAAATTTATCGAGTGAATTCTCGAGCTCTTTAAGGTCTTGATGATCTAACATACCCACAAATTGAAGGTTCGAGAGAAGCTCTCGAGGACTCTCCATCTACGTGTCACTCGGAGGGCCTCACGGAAATCGGAAGCGAAGCAGTCAGCGAGTAATTTTAGCCGATACTAATATTGGGAACAATTAAATTCATAACATCTGACCAAATAAATCGAATCCCGAGAATTTCCTCAATTTATGAAGAAAAGACTATAACTAACATGGATCCATTCCGGTGGAAGGCAACTTCTCAATCTTGAATCCATGTTCGGCTTGATGGAATATTGATCCAAACTGCACATATCCCACATGTAAGCGTAATAGCTGAAAAGCAGTCACAGAAATTGTCTAGCAGATCTTCATTAATTCCAAGCGATAATTGGAAAAAGCTATGAAGCTGACTGATCCAACTTCCACGATTGAAACAAATTGTTGGTTCATATCCAGAAACAAAAAAATCAAAACAACTCTAACTAATCTATTCTAAAAATATACAAGTGAGTCTTTTTCAATCCCCAAAGGATCTAGGTTTCGGAAAAGCTACTTTCTCTTGACGTAAGGTTGACTATTTATACACTTCAGTGGGCTGATTAAAAGCAGTGAATTTCCCGAATTCCGTGTGACTTATATTCAGGTCCGCGACACAAAAAGCTTATTTGCGGTGAGTTGCGATGAACTTGCCAAGTCTATCGTGACGATCGCACCGCTTGCTTTGTTTTGTTTTTTGCTATATGAAGTCGCGACCTATTGTCTTCTGTCACAACACTGTTCTTTGCATCCTCTTCATTTAGTTGTCGCGACCTAGTTTCTTTGTTGCGACTTAAATTGTTGCTTATCCCCTTGATTCTTGTTACGACTAACTTTTCAATTACGACATGAGTTTTTGCCTAGAGTTTCTTCTTTCTCTGGAATCTTTGTTGCGACATGAATTTCCTTGTCGCAACTAACCTTTGGCTTCACCTCTTTTGTTTCTTGATTGTATTATTCATAACTTAAAAATCCTTATTTATCTTTCTTTTACTTGCCATTTACTTTAGAATGTAATTTTTAATTAGCGACTTGAATTGTTGTGTTGTGACCAGTTCGATTTGCGGTGGTTATGATTCTTGTTGCGGCGACTTTTACGGTCCAGTATTTGTGTCATAACCTTAATTCCATGTCGCAACCTGGCTATCCTTCCCCTTACTGAGTTATGTGTAGCGACCTAGTTTTCATGTCGCGACACAATTTACGTTGCCGATACTTCCCGATCACAGCTTCCGCTATGTTCGACATCATTTATTTGTACTTTTGCCTTCGTTAGGTTGCGACTAGCTAGCGATCTGTTTAGTTCCTTGTCGTGACATGTAATTTAGGTCACGACCAGGTCGTTTCTTTTCTTAATGCATTTTTTGTCGCAACCTAAAAGGTAGGTCGCGACCAAATTATACATTTTTACTTCCCACCTTGTTGCAACCTCATTTCACAGTTACAATTATTTTTACTCAATTCAGCTTCCTTTTCTGGTTGCGGCCTAGAAAGTATGCCGCAACTGGGTGGTTGCTCTTCTCACCTTTGCTATTTTCACAGTTGCTCAAACATGGTTGCAACATGCACTAAGCTGACCGGCTTTATTTTCATCATCGCGCGACATGAAATCGGTCTTGACCTCATTGTGTCTTGGCTTGTATTTTGTTGCAACAACAAATTCCCTTGTGGAGACCTTGTCAGTTCATTAAGCAACCATCCTTCATCGTGACATCAATTATCTATTGCGACTAGAGTTGTCTTCTTTCGGTGCTGTGACATACAGAACGATGTCGCGACAAGATCTTTCTTTGAAACTCTTTCTGTGTCTCAACAACTTTTCTCTTGTCGCATCAGCTTTCGTTTGGCTTAGAATCCTTTCTTGTTGCAACCTCGATTCTCTGTCGTGACTTGAGGTCTTTGTCTAACAAATTTGCAGCAACATGCTCACTTAGGTCGTGACTTAGAAACTACTGATATGAGGAATCTCATGTCGCGACCTCATAAGTCTATCGCGACCTAGCTGCCTTGACCATAAATATCTTTTTCTTGCTGTAATTGCTAATTCTTTTGTAAAAATTTGCAAAACATAAATTTGGTAAGGTCTCCATATTTCTGCATAATAATAAGAAATTATATTGTAACACAGGTCAAAAAAATGGATTAAAAATTAATGAGTTTTTTACTCATCAAATTCCCCCAAACTTAAAATTTTGCTTGTCCGGCCGAAAAAAGATTTGTTTGTCGTCGAACAATTGAACTTCATTTTTAAGGACATTTTTGCATTTACATACCGATCTTTTACGAATCCGCAATGGAGCACGAAATAGTCGATTCTTTGTATGAATTCAAATTTGAGTTTTCAGCTCGAGAAGAAGGAATAGTTTTCAACCTCCATTTACAAAATAAGGCGATGAATTACGTAACGTAAGCAGTTCGATCGGTGTCACATTACATGGGTGTGTGTTAGTCTTAACCTTCTCCTTGTTAGATTAGTTAACATACCCTTCTCCTTGGAAAATTAGTCAAAGTCCCATATGCTTGTTTTTCATATTTATCTCCACTAATGTAGGCAAATTCAACCTTCAAGATCAACGAGGTCTTTTAGGCTTGTAATGTTAGGCTTGGGTAATTGGGTAGATAATTGGAAGATTTAGGCTATAAATTACCCAGATTCCACTCTTTCCATCTGCATAATTTCCTTTCTCTTTCATTCCTTTATTTCCTACTGATGTAAACTTTAATAATTCCCCCAAACTTGGTTTTGGTGCATCATCTTGCATATTGTGGTCTCTTTGATTGCCACATTCAGACTTGTCAGTCTAGTTCCTTTAACCAGAACTCTTTTTGTCTTTCTTTTTATGTTAAAGATTTAAGAATAGTGCAATGTTTTGTCTTTTTAGGCTTTCTATCACTCTTAGAGAACTTTGGGCTAGCAACTCCCATATCAGTTGGCATTAGGGTACTAGGTGTTGAAACACCCCTAAGTACTTAATTGTTCAAGAGAGAGAGGCCATAAGGCAAAACTTATCCCCTTTTTGACTTATTTTCTTAATCTCTAGTCTTTCAATTGATTTTGCCTTATCCTTCCATGCAATCTAAAAGAAGTATATTCCCCCAATCTTTTTCCCTTATGCACATTAAACTTCTTGTTCTGAACACTAGGTAATTTATGGTTCTTTACTGCAGGAATAGTTGAAGGGAGGGAGTTCAGGTTTTGAATTGTTGTTATGTGAAGAAGTTAGGCATTTTTGGCTCGAAGCATGGAACTAGAGTGTATCCCTCTGCATATAGTGAGGGTAGGCTTGAAAAAAGGTTCAAACTTCCAAAGATGGCCCCTTTCATTTCTTGTTAGTTGTTTTTGCCTAGGATTTAAGCAATTGATAATCTAACAAGTTACAGGACTACTCGTGGATTGTGAATCACCCTAGAAGATGTTCCTAATCTTTCTCAAATTGTTAAGGACTTACTTGACCATGTGTATTGTTTTTCCAGGATATGTACTGACTTAACTGTTTGTACACACAGATTCAACCATCTTATTTGTTCTTTCAATTGTGTACTTATCTGATTAATTTCAACTTAATTGAGAACTAGAGCGCAACTTCTTATTTCAATTCAATGAATCATCACTCCCGTTTGTCACAATATTCTTTGGATTTTTATCAGGTGGTTGTTGTGCCATTTTACCGTTAAAAGCTTTAATACAATAATCATTCCTTTTTCGAGACAAATGAACAACCACAAGCAACTGATTCCTTTCGATCAGATCAATGCATCCAACAATTCACATTTTCTCAACTCATTCAACCACGAATCCCGATTAAGTGGATTCAACGACATACATGTTCTAGTACAGCATTATTGAGCAACGAAACAGAATTATCATATTAGAAGAACAAATCACAAGACACTTTCAATGAACTATATTGGGCTTATTAATGGTGAAGAAGAATCTGATTAGAAGGAAGAAATGAGTTAAGTAGTTAGCACTCTTAAATTGTGGGTGTGATCAGTAATCGAAGCCCGCAGATATTTGTGAATGATATCTGAATCTTAGTCAGTCATCTCTTTCTGATGGTGCATAGATCATTTGTACTCCTGAGAGTGATCAAATGATCTTCTTCTTGGCAGCTTATTCTTGTGCTCTCTAACTCAAAATCGACTTAGCATATTTGACAAATTAGTATTGATCGGATCGAACTCTCATGCCCAGTACCTCATGAGCATCATTGTCCTCCAACTCCTTATCTCTTTCTTTCATCAGCCTACCAAACTCTTTGAACTGCTCTTTATAGAGATACTTGAAGGCTTCTATCTTTTTTAACATATTGCCTTCCATTTCAGCTTCTTTCTTCCTCGAATTCTTGGTCTGCATCGTAATTGATTATTATAGAGGCTTCAGCGGCCTTCATTTTTTTCTAGCAATTCTTTCTCCTTCATCCATCTTTTCTTTCCTCTTCTTCCTTTTGCTTGAGTCTGCTCCCGTTGTTGTTCTTTTCTTTTAAAATCGACCTCACAGAATTTCTCTACGATCTCTTTGTTGTCTCTCCTTCTTTTCTCTGTCTTCCCATCTCTTTCTTCATTGATATTAACATCTCCATGATTTGACCCAGTCCCTTCATTTCTTTTGGGCTCTCTGATTTCGAGAAAATTTTCTCTCATATGAGGGCATGAATGACTTAGTTGGGCTCATTCTCGCATTGCATTTCCTCTTCTTAACCCCTGTTTGAAGGAGCTTTTTCTAGGAAATTTTCGATTTCCATGTCATTCCCTACGTAGGCTCTGCTTCCACCTCCCATTATTCCCTTATGCTTTTATTTCTTGGCCTTTTGTTACCCGGTCGGGGTTGGGGAGAAACTACAAGCATACTTGCTCTTCCAGCTGATCCCTTCACTCTGCTTGAGATGCATGTCAGTGATGGTTGCTTGGTGGGGAATTAGTCAACTTTTATTGCTCAGATGATAACCCCTAATGGAGCCTTCGATCAAACTTCCCATTTTAATTTATATCCCACTTAAGGGCATGAAGTGTAACCTCTGATCCTAGAGCACAAATGTTTAGTTGGGATTATAACTAATGCGATGAAATATAACCAAACCTTTGCCTCCTATGTGAGAGATCCTCTGTTTATAGCCTGGTGTGGGTTCTTCTTTGTTGCCTCCCACTTTCCCTGTCCAGTTGTTAATAGGTTTATAATTTTCTCATAGTGCAGCTGGTTTTTCAACCAACTTGAATTCGAGCCGTATTTGGAGTTCCTTGATTTGAGAAATGCTTCGACTAATTCTCTTATAAAAAGAAACCCATACCCTAGTATATCTGAGTCCTCCTTCTCCACCATATTTGAGGTAAAATTCTCTTTCCCGAACATGACCAGGCACAGCGCTTCTGAGAAGAAATCTGACCTTTCTTCTGGTGGCACCGAAAAGGAAGCCGGCTTTCGAAACCTACCATTGTGAAACCCTTATCAGCAAATTGTTTATTCCATAAAGCACGAGCCTCAGTAGAGACAAAGTCCTTTTCACCTTTTGATTCTGCTTCTTCATTATGCCTCATTGATCTCTGTCTTTTTGCTTTCCTTCCTTCATAGCTAGTTATAAGCCTCAGTTTGGACTTACGGTTCTTCGAGTTATGGCTGTCTCGAGTTGAGGTTCAGGTGAACCTCTTCACTCCCACGTGGCATATTCATTCATCATCTCATTTTTCAGTTAGAGACAAGGTTACGTTTTTACGCCATCGCGAGGTTTTTGAAGTTGGGTTTTTAAGACTCTAGAATCTAGGGTTTTGATATTCGAAGAGAGAAAGAGAATGGAAGATTAGGTGAGGATGCAATTGGATTGAAGTCTTGGAAAAAAAATGGCTTTTCAACTTCAACCTTTTCTAATTGATGGGCTTAATGATATCATTGTTTTATGGAATGTTGCAACATTAATGTCTAAATCACAAAAGCACTAGCGGTAACAATAAGTACCTGCTTTTATTAATTTGCGATGCCTCAGACGACGTTTGAAACCTACGATTACGTGATTTAAGCAATCTGGTCGCGATCTTCAGGTTTATCGCGACTAAATCGGCAAATAAATTGATGTCGAACGCCGCACTTCTCTTTTTCGATCATTCACGGTGTGACATAATTTCTTTGCCAGGCACTATGTCACACCAGTCATTTAGGTTCACACATGTTGTTGCAACCCAGGAATTAATGTTGTGACCTTAGTTTGTTCTTGACAATAAGGCTTGTGTTGCGACACGAAATTTTATTAGTTCTCATGTTATCAGTTTAGAACCTTGTTGCGACCTCAGAAGTAAAGCCGCGACTTCAAAGAAAAATTTCTAGGTCTACATAAACATTGTTTTTATCTATTTTCCTGCAACTTACGGTCCCTTTGATTTGGCTGATTTACTGTCACGAGACTTGTAAACATGTATAACATTGAGAAACCCAATTCAAACAAGAACAATTCATCATTCAAATGTTCAACAAATCAACTCATCAAAGCATAAGATTCAATATTGAATTGAAAATTCAATTCCCCCAAACTTAAATCATGCATTCTCTAAAAAAAAATTAATACTAATCAGATAGCATAATACTTCCCCTTGTGTTCTTGTGTGCATACTGGAAGCAATAAGAAGACTCCATTTTTGTTGTACTCTCACTAACTTGCAAAAACATTCACAAATTTTAAACAGTAGAACAACACACAAGTCTAACTAAAAACTTAATATTTTAAACACATTAATTGGTATAGAACGCCGTAAAATATTTTTATGGGTTGCCCCTCCCATGTTTGCTCGATTTGAGTCGGACTTGATGCTATAGAGATTCTCTTGTTGATCAAAATTTAACTCGAACTGGCCTTAGTCTTGATTGCATTCCCTAAGATAATGCTTTAATCGGCCCGATCATTGCTTTAAATTCTTCTCAGTATTAGTTTTCAATGTCCTTTGCTCCAAAGGTTGTACCCCTTCTTTGTATAGGGCCACTCCATTTTGATCTCCCGGTTTTCCTGAAACTTGATTTAGTCTGAAGTCATACGGGACTGATCTCACACTGTAAATTCCCTCCTCGAAATCTTACGTCCAGCCATTTCTTTGTCTTATCCTTATAAATCCTAGCATTAATATAGCTTCATTTCTCAACTCTTCAATTCACATTCGGTTAAGGTAATCTTTCTTCTTTGGCATCCCAAAATCAAAATTCAATTTCTTGATGGCCATGCCTTGTATTCGATTTCAGAGGGAGGTGACGGGGTTACGAACAATTTTGTGAGGCATTCCAATGGGAGTTTTATATGCGGTTCTAAGCCCATGCATCATCGAAGCTTTAGAATTGATCTCTTATCTTTGGAACTTACGGTCTTTTTCAAGAATTTTCTTGATCTCCTTATTGAAATTTCGACTTGCCCATTTGTTTGAGGATGATAAGCGAACTCATTATGTGTTTGATTCCATGCAACTCTTGGTTTCTTAAGCAACTTGTTTGCAATGGCTCCCACTTATGATGGATTACGGGTCCTTTTTAGAATTTAGTCAAAATATTTCTCGTAAAAGTCCATAAGCGTGTTAGCATCATTTTTGGGATAAGTTGTTGCTTTCACCTATTTGGATACATAGTCCCACAAGCCCAGGGTATGTACAAATTCTCGAAATGAAGATGGAAAGGTCCTTAATCTATTCCCCACACGCCAAAAGTTGCGCCACGAGATGCCTTGAGGGCATTTCATGTCTTATGGCGATATTTCCCATTCTCGAGCATTGATCCTGAAAGTTTAACCCTCAAAGCAATCTCTTTGAATATGGTAGGCCAATGATTGGAGAATTTTATGGGATGTTTTGTCTCCTGCAAAATGTCCTCCATATGGTGATGCATGACATTCATATAAAATTCTGTCTTGTTCACTTTGTAGCACACACCTCCTAATTATCATATCAGCTCCTCTTTTGAATAATAGTGGGTCATCCCATATATATAATTTACTTCTCAGTCTTAACTTCTTTCTATGATGTTTGAATTGGTGGCATAACTCCTGACTGAAAATTTACAATGTCGACATACTAGGGTGAGATTGGAATGACCATTGGAACTCCTTTGCTCATGCGGAAGAGTTTTACGCTAGTGCATTCCATTTTCTTTTACAGTAGTATTTTCAATTCTTAACAAGTGATCAACTATCACATTATTACAACCCTTCCTGTCCTTGATCTCTAGATCAAATTCCTACAGTAATAATACCCTTTTGGTCAATTTTAGCAAGCAACTCTTTGTCATCAAATATTTAAGCTATGACATGATCGGTATGGATGACATGGGATCCCGATATGTATGGCTGAATTTTCACATGCGAAATACCATGATGGCATATTTTTCGATGGTTGTTAGTTCTCTTAGTGAAGGTTTCTTCGGCATAGTATATGACCACTAAAGCATCACTGTCGGTTTAAATCCCCAATCTATTTCGCATTGCATAGTAACTAGCATCACATAATCTCGAATTCCTTATTCAATGCGGTTTTGGCCATGATGGAGCTTCAACCTAATCTGGATCGATCTTAAAATGAAGATTGGCGGGGACCAGTGGAACTTCATTATCCTTTTCCGATAGTCTGATGGTCTTGCAATTTTGAAGTCTACGTCTAAATCTTACATACAAACCCGGCATGACCTAAACTACTTATTCCCTTGATTGTTGTAGGTGGAAAAAGAGTCTTTATGATGGAAACCTTTGCTTGGTCCACTTCTAGCCTTGCTGTAGAAATTTTGTGCCCAAGGACAATGCCTTCTATTACCATAAAATGGCATTTTTCCCAATTTAAGGCTAAATTCTTGTTCTGGCATCTGTGAAGTATTGTCCCCAAATTTTGCAGGTAATGTTCAAAACTAGATCCATAAACTGTGAAGTCATCCATGAATATCTCCATAAGCTCCTCTGCTAAATGTAAGAACATGAGCGGTATTACATCTTTGAAATATATGAAGCGTTGCATAGCCGAATGACATTCTTAAAAGCAAAAGTACCATAAGGGCATGTGAAGTAGTTTCTCACGGTCTCGAGGTCTGATAACGAATTTAGTTATATCGAATATCATCAAAGAAAGCATAAGTAGAGATTGCCTACTTGACTATCAACATCGATCAATGAAGGTATGGGAAAATGATCCTTCACGATTGCGATATTGACCTTATAGCATCACATGCACACCCTCCAGCTTGTCACAGTTCTTATAGGAATTAGTTCATTCCTTTCATTTATGATCACAGTGAATCCACCCTTCTTGGGAACCATATGAACTGGACTCACCCAAGGGTTGTCTGATATTGCATAAATAAGACACACGTACTATTTTAGCACTTCCTTCGCCTGACATCGCCATTCTTGGTCGGTCTCTTTGGTATTCAATTGAAGTCTTAGCATTATCTTCTAGCGGAAATTTTGTGCATGCAAATAGAAGATGATACCTTTGAGATCTTGATTGACAGCCAAATTGCTTCACTTGTATTTCCTTAAAATCTTTAACAACTTATGTTCTTCTTTCTTGGTCAATCACGATATATAATCAACGGTTTTGCCTTTCTAGTTAAAGCATATTTGGATATTTAGGCAATTCTTTTTTCAATAGCCCTTACATCTTGGTTTCTTGCTTTCGGTGCTTTCTTTCTTCTTGCATGAATTCTCTTTCTTGTTTTCATTCAAACTCGAATTGTTTCGGTATATTGCAAGCGGAGATACCTTGACTGTCAAACACTCTTAAGATCTGCGGTCATCTCATTTCATTGATAGAATGTTGAATGTTACAATCGAGTTCGGTTAATGATAGGACTAATGTTATCTACGAGTCATACAATTTCTTCATCAACATCGGTATGTTAAGATTTTATTGAGGTTGAAGTGCACTGCTTCATTTCTCACTCTCAGCTCACCGCCTGGTACATGTCAGACGACTCCGTTTGCTAAGAAGGTCTTTTCCTAACAATAAGAGGAACTTGTGTGTCCTTTTCCATTTTCATAATGACGAATTCCACGAGGAAGATGAATTTCCCTACCTTGGCCAGTACATCCTCAGGGACTCATACGGTTGTGCCATTGACTTATCGACCATTTGCGAGTGTAGTGCGTTGGAGTAAAGTTCCCCAGGCTCAACCTTTGTACCTTAATAAAAGGCGTGAGTTAATCTTTGGCTTTGAGTCACACAAAGCTTTCTTGAATTCATATTTCCCAATTGTGCAGGGAATGGTAAAATTGCCAGGGTCTTTCATCTTAGTTGGTAGGCTCTTCTGAATAACTGCACTGCATGTTGCAATTAGGCTTACCACTCCTTCCTCGTGATATTCTTCTTTTTGCTCGATTATCCTTGAAATTTGGCATAGTTTGGCATTTGAGTTATAGCTACTCAGTAGGAATATTAATTCTATCTTCTTGAAAATTTCCAAGAATTTAGAAAATTGTTCCTCTTTTCTTGCCTTCTGAAGTCTTTGTGGGAATGGAACTGCAGGTGTATAGGCTTGAACCTTCTCTTTTTGCTTTTGTTCACAGTTTTTCCCTTGTTGTTCAGTATGCATTTTAGTCTCAGTTTCTGTAGCTCACTCTGAATTGTTCTTTCTATCTTATTTTCCAGTTTCTTTCACTTCTTCTTCTTTCAAACCTTTCACAACTTCTGCTCTCTTCTTTGCTCAATTCCTTACCAATCCTTAGGTGGACTGCCATGCAATCCCTTGGATTCTTCTAGGTGTCTGCTAGGAAAGCATCCTTAGTGCTTTGATACGCTAGGTTGAGGCGGTACTTGACCTATGTTTCCAAGTTCTTGAGTGAAGCATTAGTGTTTGCTTGAAAATTTTGTGTGTTGGATTCAAAAGTTTCAACTGACAAATTTTGTTGTAGAGGATTAGCGGCTTCTTGTTTATTAAAAGCCATGAGCGCGGCATTTTCTTCTCAAAGGGTGAGTCCTCTTTTGACCTTGATATTCACATTCTCTCCTTCTTTATTCCAACTGCTTCTTGGAACCTTGGTGGATTATATCCTTCTTGAAAACCTTGCTTACGTGTCTTGGGCCACAGTGATGCTCCTCCGCCCGCATGAGAATTCTCATGGCCCCTCAGTGCGTGTAATGTGTAGGTAAGTTAGGGTTAGGCTTGAAATGGTAGCTTCTTTGTTCATTCAAATAATTAACCTCCTCAACTTGATAGGGATCCTCATCAATTGGCCCCTTAGCACTTCTTCTAATTCCATCTCTTTCCACTGCTCCAATTTCATGAGCAAAGTGCATTCTTTTCTCTTAATTCCCTAACCTGTGCATGATTGCATCAAGTTTTGCTTCCATAGCAGTCATTTTATTGAGCTCAATGAGCCCACTCCCCTTTGTTATGTTGTTGTTCTTGTAAGATTCAGATGGAGCTTTCATGTTGCGTTTTCTTGGTCTTACATCATTTACTTTTAGCCTCCATGATTTTAGAAGCAAATTTCCCACATTGAAGCTACGTCTGTGTGCCTTAGAGGCATCATTTAGGGAGTGGTAGACAATGTCCATTTGAGTCTTCAATTCTATGCCATGCATAGGGCATCTCTTCAACAACCTTTTGTACTTCTCCCAAGTAGTATACAAGCTTTCATCCTCCCCCTGTTGGAACACAATGATCTCCCTTCTTCTTTTAGAAGTGAGGGATGGGGTAAAATATGCCAAGGTAGGCTTCCACCGACTCTTCCCATGTGATGGCCGAACATATGGCAATGATACATACCATGTGGCTGCGTTTACTCTTAAGGAAAGGGAAGGGTGTGCTTGATTTTGGTCTCACTGCCAGTTTAGTTTAATTGTGTTGGCCATCCTGAGGAATCTGCCCATGTGCTCATTAGGATCTTCAGTAGGATGGCCTGTAAATTGATTCTATTTGCACCATGATCAATCTTGGTTTCAGCTCAAGGATTGTTAGCCTGCATAGCGGGGTTGTCTAGCCTTTCAATGTTAGCCTAACTGGATAAGCCGGTCTGCAGAACTCCTCCATTGTATCTTGCCACTGGAGGCCTTTATAACTTATTTCTTGTTCAAGCCCAATACAACCTATTCTTTCATGCACGTAATTTCTATTTATGCACTTCTGAGCTTCCTTAAGTTCTAATGTTCTTTCCAGTCGGTATCGAGGAAACGAGATCTAATTCTGGCTTCCTGTGCATGAAATAACTTCCTGAAATGGAAACATATTGATATTAATTGGAAACATTGGTATTAAAAATCATATATCCTTTAAGTTCTCACAAGGCAGAAGTAGCTTATGAGTCCTCTTTGCAACCAAAAACTATTTTTTGTAATTTCTTTTATAAAATAAAGAAAAATGTTCAAATTAGCATTTATTTCTTTTGTTAGAATATTGATTTATTCAAATCCTTGCAATCCCCAAAAACGATGCCATAAAACTTGTTTGTCTATGAATATATAGACTAAACCCTTCAATTTTTATTCCTCTGTTGAAGCCTTACAATTCCCCTACTATGGTACCAAAATTGGAGCTATTTGTTTAAAAATTAGAAAATTGTCTGATGTTCTTGAAATTATAAAATGGGTTTGAGTAAAGACACTCTGAAGTGCAGTCAAAACAGTAGTAAAAGTGGATGTAAGTCAGATATCATTCCACTTAAGATTGTGAAAATTTTGAAATCCAACTACCACAACTACTCAGAGATCCACGCTATTTACACCTCCTTATGGGTTGTAAACTAAGATTGAAAGACAATATTTATCTAATTAAAATAAAATTTGGATTATAACAAATAAAATAACTGGACTGAATAAGGTCTTTACTAGAAATGAACACTGACAAGGAACTGCTGTGAAATTGCCAATTTCTACATTATAATCTATTGATTTTCTCTATCCTTATTTTGGATCTGGATTTGTCAAATATGCCTAATAAAGTAGCTTGGATTTCTCCATTAATTCACTAGTTAGAGGTTCCTACTACTTTCAAAGACATGTATCTAATCAGTTACTTGTATTCAGAACACTCTTTATAAGATCTGGGTATTTTTTTTTCAATACTTCATACTCATTTCTTAAGACTGCAGATTTCTTGCTTCCTAAGACAGGGTCATTGCAAAACCTCTACAACATGGTTGGTGACTCTTCCTTTAGATCTGATGGATTTTTCCCTTTCCTTGATTAGATCTCAACTATCACAGAATTAAGATCTTTCCATCGGATTAAAGTGAAATATCTTATTATTTAAATTGATAAATAATCCCCTTCAACTTCAACTATGAATGAACTGGAAATTTATCAAAGTGAACTCTCTGAGCTCTTTAGTTCTTCAATAGTAGTCGCATACCTGAGTGAAGTTGCAAGCTCTCGGGAATCAAACATCTGGTAATCTTTCGAAGGAGCCTCCTGGAAATCAGAGCAGGAAACAGTCCTTGAAATGGTATTCGATACTAATATTAAGACAATTCAATTCAAACAACATCGGCCAAAGAAATCGAATCCGGAAATTTCCTCTAATTTATGCAGAAAAGACTATAACTAACAACGAATCCATTCTAATGGAAGCTGCGCGTCTCAAATAATGAATCACAATTGACAATGGAATATTGATCAAGAATATCATGCTTGTAATAAGCGAAAAAGAAGCAATTCAGTGAACTTCATTAATTCAGCGGTATTTGGAAAGAGATGAACTATTTGATCCATTCCGCGATTCAAAATAGATTCTTTGATTCAATCTAGAAACAAAAAAATCAATTCTAACTAATCTATTCTAAAATATACAAGTAGGTGATCCCACAAGGATGCAGGATTAAAGAAGAAATTTGCTTTCTCTTGTGGGTCGACTATTTATACCTTCCAAAATTTGACCTGATTCGAGCTTAGTGAATTTTCCCTAATTCCATGGCCTAGCGCCTTTGTTCGAATTCGCGACTTCAAAAACTTATCACGAGTTGTAGTGATAGACACTAAGTGCATGCGTGACTTCAATTACCTGTTGCACCCTTCTTTGTTTTGTTTTTAGCTATATGAAGTCGCGACCTATTGTCTTATATCATAACACTATTCTTTGCAACCTCTTCATTTTGTTGTCGCGACCCAGTTTCTTTGTTGTGACTTAAGTTGTTGCTTATCCCCTTGATTCTTGTTGTGACTAAGTTTTCAGTTGCGACATGAGTTTTCTCTTAGAGTTTCTTCTTTCTCTGGAATCTTTGTCGCAACTTGAATTTCTTTGTCACGACTAACCTTTGGCTTCACCTCTTTTGTTTCTTCAGGTGCGTGTCTAACAAAAATCCTTGTTGTCTTAACTTTTTATAGCATTTTTTCTTTAGAATCATCATTTTTTAGTCGCGACTTGAAGTGTTGTATCGTGACCAAGTTCAGTTGCCAATAGTTATGATTCTTATTATGACAACTTTTTATGGTCTCCAAGTATTTGTGTCGCGACCTCAATTCCGTGTCGCGACCTAGCTTTCCTTCTCCTTACTAAGTTTTGTGTCGCAACCTAGTTTTCATGTTGCGACGAGTTCTATTACCCGACCACTTTTATTCTGAATTGTGACTTCCGGATTTATGTTGCGACATCATTTGTTTATCTTCTACCTTGTGAGGTTGTGACTTCAAGCTAGCGTCTGATTTAGTTCCTTGTGACATGTAATTTGAGTCCGCGACCATGTCGTTTATTTTCTTGCTGCACTTTCTATCGCAACCTAATTCGTAGGTCACGACCAGACTAAAAGTTTTTACTTCCCACCTTGTCGCAACCTCATTTTCTCGATTCTATTTGTTTTTACTCAATTCGGCTTGCTTTTACGGTGGCGACCTAGAAAGTATGTCACGACTAGGTGGTTGCCCTTCTCACCGTTGCTCAAACATGGTTGCAACATGCTTTTAACTGTTCAGCCTATTTTCATGTCGCGACATGAAATCAATGTCGCAACCTCAATTGGTGTCTTCAGCTTGTATTTTGTCGCGACAACAAATTCCCTTGTGGAGACCTTGCCAGTTCATTAAGCAACCATCCCTCGTCATGATATCAATTATTTGTTGCGACCAGAGTTGTCTTCTTTGATTATTAAGTGACATACGAAGGTATCGCATGAATCGTCTTTGAAACACTTTCTACGTGCCGACTTTTCTCTTGTCGCATCAGCTTTCGTTTGACCTAGAATCCTTTCTTGTTGCGACCTCGATTCTCTATTGCAACCTGAGGTCTTTGTCTAACATATTTATAGCAACATGCTCACTCAAGTCGTGACTTAGAAACTACTGATATGAGGAATCCCTTGTCGCGACCTCACACATCTGTCGCGACCTAGCTGCCTTGACCATATATATCTTTTTCTTATTGTAATTGCCAATTCTTCTGTAAAAATATGCAAAACATAAATTATGTAAGGTCTCCATATTTCTGCATAATAATAAGCAATTATATTGTAACACATGTCAGAAAAATGGATTAAAGAGTAGCAGTTTTGACTTCATCCAATACCTCGATCAATTATATGGGACGGGCCTTAATTTGATAATGGACATGCGGGAACACGCGAGTTTAAAGTAAAGAATCATGCTCCACCCAGTGATATCCAGCGAAGCGATGGCCATGAGCTCTAATAAAGCCCTATTGAGCGCCTTAAAAGCGATTGAACTACGGCTAAAGGCAAGTGGTGGAGCCGAACTCCGTTTTGGAGCTGCGGAGCGGCGACAGTAGACTAACGTTATATCCCCATTACGTGCTCACTTATGGGATGGAGGGCTATAGTCTATATGAGAAATCAGGTATGCCCATGCTTTCAGAGGCGATATCGACGGTTGAATCTTGGAATGGTTGAAGACCTAGACATGGCGGGACAGGCGGGTGGCTAATTTGTGCGAATAGCATCGTACCAGAGGCTGACCTATACAGCGGTGCGTGAAACCACGAATGTTCGATAGGGACTGGTCTTGAGAAAGTGTTCGAACAGTAGATCCAGTCGGTGGAAAGTGCCCGGTAGCTGGGGAGTCCATATATTGTAACAAGAGTTGGTGAATCTGGATCGTATGCGTTAGATAAACTAGATGGAACACCTGTACCTAAAATGTGGAATGTTGTGCACCTCAAAAGGTACTATCAATAAAGAATGATTCAATCTCTATCCATGTTCTTGTCTCACTTTTTTTCATTACAAAGCCCAAGGAAGGTTGATGTCTAATTTGACATGGTTGATCTGGATTGGTTCATTCTGAAGCTAAGGAAGGTTGATGTCCTCCCGGCCCAGCATGGTTGATGCCTAGCTAGTTCATTACGAAGCCCGGTTAAGGTTGATGTCCTACCAGCCTAGTATGGTTGATGCCCAGCTGGTTTATTATAAAGCCTCGGTAAGGTTAATGTCCTACCGGCCTAGTATGGTTGATGCCCAACTGGTTCATTATAAAGCCCGGGTAAGGTTGATGTCCTACCGGCCAAGTATGGTTGATACTGGCCCGGTTCATTACGAGGCTGGGTAGGCGCTCGCGGACGAATGAACCTTGTCGACGAAGTTTTCATCGGACCCGATCACATGTCTACTTTCAGGTATATCTTTGCCTACATGGCTAGATGAATTGAATTGTGTGATTCGAAAAAGAGAAAGCAACAACATCAAATTCGCAAACAACACATGCTTTATTATGGAACTCGGTTCTGAGAATACAAAACACAGGGATACATAACATTGAGTGAAGGAGCAGGCTCAATGACGATAGCGAAATACAACTAAGCTCTGCGGGGCACTGTTTCCTCACTCTCCCCGGTTACTCTAAGCGGAAAAATCATGCTCATTACCCAGCCCAACCTCAGTAGCGAAGAGATGCTGCCGCGCCTGCATTAATATCCCGAGTCTCGAGAGACGGGAACCTCCCTCTTTGGCGCGGTCTCAGCTTGGCTAGAAGCGGTATCGATGGTCAACCCGGTAGGGATAGCTCCCGGGGGGCATTGAGGGTTGATAAATAACTCTAGGGATAATGGCTTAAACGTGTCTGGCATCCCTTCTGGAACCACGGGTTGACTTCTACAAATATTATATGCGAAAGCACAACAACCATAACATAGTTGAAAATCACGCGATGCCACCATACATGAAGCCTTCTCCCGGGGCCTTTTTCTCTTTAGGGCGCTTGGCGGAAGCGGATGCTTCATCTTTATTAGTCTCGAGCTCTAGAAGAGGGGGCTCGCTCGGCGTGACCAGGCGGTAGCCTAAATCTTCGCCTTCCTCTGGCTACCGTCTGACCACGAGGCATTTTGGACCACCTTGACTCGGACTCCACCTTCACCTTGGCACTCACATTATACGGCATCCATCTTGACATTAGTGTTGTGGAGAGCGACATCTCTCTCTTCACTTGGCTGAGCCACGCTTCTCAGCGCTTTCTTTGGCCTCCTTCTCCACAGCATTGTTGGGATCTTAACTCGGCTCCCCAGCTAAGCACTGGCGTGTGGTAAGAAACGAGCGACTAGCATAGACGCCTCTCGCATCCCTCGGCTGGGTGCCGGAATTCTCGATGATAGTAGGTCGTATTCCGGATAGCCGTATTGGCCTACAAAAGAACGCATTAGAATAAGGCCATAACTTGGAAATAATTCTAGAAGCCCGATTGCATAGCCAGTTGTAACATACCGGCTACGCTAGCGGGCGAAGTTCGCGGTCGTAACATTCCATCTTCAACCACCTGCTTGAGTTCGTCCTTACAAGCATAGGCAAGGATTGAGACGGGATATTCTTCTCTCTTCACCGGCTGCCTGATGGGCATCGAAGTAGTGTTGGATATAGTTTATTGCATATAGGCTGGTCGCGCCGGATTAAATGGCCTCGGCCGTGGATAATCTCTGGGCACCTTACGGCTCGAGCCAGATCGCTCCATGGGGGAGGCTTGGCCTTAATGGAGGAATATAAGAACCGATAGTGATCGAGAAGCAGCGACTACTCGCCGGCCCAGTAGATTTGGCCTTATCTGGTCGGCCCGACAATGCCTGCAGTATCCTGCTGGACCTCGCATGAGTTGGGGAGACTTCTCGAATCAAATCACGAGAGAAGCGATCTCAGTGGCGCCATGAAAGCCCGTCTGACGGGAGTGTAAATGACTATCACCTACACATCCCGAGACTATCATTTGGTTGGTTGTTGACTAGCCTCACCGACCACCTCGGGGGTAGCATCAGTCGCCCGCTTAAAGCTGGCATCTCGTTTGCACTTCCGTGGACCAAAGTTATGAATCTTCTTCTTCCTCTTTCCTAGTAGGGGGTAGCTAGATATTGGGGAAACCCAAGAGACAAATTCTTCCACCCCCGCTCTAAGTGTCTTTGGTCATTCAGGCCACCTTCTTAAATGCTTGGAAATGACGAGAACCCTTCTTCCGCAGGGAGGCATTTCAGCTGACTACCCTATCGTCCTCCTTAGATGCTTGGGGAGACAGGCGGTAATCTCCACGTCGAAAGAGAACATGCAGGTGGTGCGATCACCGATTCTCGATCGATCGGTCGTCTCGGTCTCGGGAGTCTTAGATTTGGAGATGGTTGTTCTGATGGACTAAAAATCATACATTTTTAATCCATTTTCTGGCATGTTAGCCAACAATTTAGAAGTTCTATTTTATGCGAAATGGAATATTCATCAACTTTGTGTTTTACAAGCCATTATTGAAAAATGAGAGAATCCCAGTAGAAAATAAGCAAAAAGATGAAAAAGCAGCAGTTTTGGTCGCGACCTAATTTTTCTATGTTGTGACACAAATGCAAGCAGGCCAAAGAAACTATGTCGCAGCAAAGACTAGTCATAACTCAAGGTTGAAAAGTGCTTTCTGAGTCGACCAGAAGTAAGTTTATGTCACAGCCAGGCTTGAAGAAGATTTTGAAAGCCATCGCGATAATATATTTGAAATCTGTAGCGACATACTTAAGGTAAATGGTGAAGGAGATTGTGTATTGACTGACATTTATGTCCTATGTCGCAACATAAAGCTGAAGACTAATGGATGAACTCTGTCGCGACAATAGACAATTTATCGTAATGAAGAATCAAGAAGGCAACACAAGTCCGTAGGATGAGTGTTTTTATGTTGTAACAAAGTTCTCATAACCAAGCTAGCTCAAGAAGGGTTTTCTATCTTAACCACGGACAGCCGCGACACATAGCATTCGAGTTACAACATTGAAGGCGAATTTAGGTTCTGTGATGATAAACCATCTCGCAAACTAAACGTGAGGAGGAGTAGACTCTATGTGTGACCAAGGAGTTTTTGAAGAGTAACATAAGAACAATGGCGACAGAGAAGTTTATGTTGTGACATAGAAACAATCATTGAAGGCAGAATTTCGATCGCGACATAGAAATTTTATGTCGTGACAATAAAAGCTTTTGAAGGATGAAATTATGTCGTGACATAATGAAATCCCGATCGTGACGAAGCGAAGAAGCGAGATAGACCAAAGGGAGCTGTGTTGCAACAAGGATTTCTATGTGCAACCAATAACTCAACAGCGACTAAGAGCAAGAACAATCTCTTATGCCCAGCCATAAGGTTTTACGTCACTACGAAGCGACGGAGAATCAAAGAGAATATTTCTTTGTGACACGAGAAAGCTTCGGTCGCGGCCAATTAGATAGGCTAAAAGAGGAAAATGTTTGTCGTGATAAGGAAAATTATGTCGCGACAGGATCCAAAAGCTAGAAGACATAAGAACCTGGAACGTATATTTTGTAATCGAGACACAGAAGCAAATAATGTTAAGGACCTGATTAAGACTACTACACCACAATTACATCGCGGCGGTGTCCGAGTCACGTAAGCTACGAGGCTATTAATAGCTTCGAGTAAAGTTGCAACGAGAAGATTACAAGCTTCATGAGAGGCGGTATTAAGGACTTAAATCTATGTCCAGAGACGATTTTTTTTTGTGTCATTTCTGAAGCGACGATTTGAAGCAAACTTTGGGATCCACAGTACGATTAATGGTGTGGCTGACGATCTGAAAGTGTAAATATACGTATCTGGCGGCTGTGTGCTTCCAGCTTTGGCGGCTCCGGGTTCTAGGTGGTTGAAGACTCTTGTACATTTTTTTTTATTTTTTTTTATTTTTATTTTAGTAGATTTAGCTCAGTATAGTTTTATTTTATTAGTTTTCCTTTAATTTACAGTTTGGGTATTGTATCTTGAAGTGCGGCTTAGTGGTATTTCTTTATAAATTCTTCTTTTCATTTACTGTTTGAATTAAATGGATGCTAGAAGGTTTCTAGAGTTCATTTATTTCATTTCGTTTATGATTACAGTGAATTTTCTTGATCTGTTAGTCATTGATATGAGTAAACCAGTTTTGAAAAGTTTAGCTCACTTGAAATGGGTCATTGATGATGGTCATTTTGCTGCATAAGGTGGAAGAAGCTTTAATTAGAATTCTTAAATTTATTTGATAGGTATTGTTTATAAATTTACTTGTTTTCAATACTAGTACCATGTACCCAATGCAAGATACTGTATCTCACTCTGATTTCCAGGAGGCCCTCTGAGTGACACAGAGATGGAGAATCATGAGAGTGTAGAGCAGTTCCTTGTGGGTATGGTAGACTAATACTATGAAACTAATGAACTTTGAAGGATTACTGGAATGTTACCAACTTACTTATAAGCAGATTGAGATAGTTGGGATATAGCGTCACATCTGTTTAAAATCACTTTCGGTCATACCACCATCTTTCGATGAATTAGGTGCTGATCCACGTGTTAGTTGAGATCCTAATCACGGGGATAGGAAATTTACATCAGAAGTGTAGGATGAGGTGTCGATCAAGTGGAGGAAGCTTGTAATATCATGTTTTATGGGGCAAGAATTCTTTAGTCTTCTAAGAGGAGTATGAAATCTTGAAAAGGAAAAAATACTTAAATCTTAGAAAGGAAATTTCCATATATTACAAATAGCTGATTAGAATCATGTCTCATAAAACTAGATATGAACCTTTAATTAGTGAAAAGTATGGTTGAGGAAATCAAGGAAAACTATACTACCTTGCATATTTATTAAGCTTCGTTTCCCGATTGATGGATTTGAGACAACGAATGAAATGATGCGAGGAAATTGATTGTTATTAATTGATCCATGTCGTTTTGCTTCACTTTCGGTGAATCCACCCGACCTAATTTTATTAAAACTTTACTTTTGTGTACATTTAAGTTTCGATACAAAGACTGCATTTTAGTTTTCTTATTAGCATATCAGTTGGAGTTCAAATAGTAATGATCTTGAGTAATTGGGGTGGTTGGTGCTTTGATTTATCATCCTTCCTCATGGGAGCGATATACGGACTTTTTAAATATCCACTTTGCCAGCCATTTGTATAGCACGTACTTGCGATGATCTAGACCCGAAAACACAATTTTAAACGATCCATTTTCAAAGAAAGAAACGATTCCATCTTTTCGCACACATGAGAAATGGTCTTAACAAGTTTTTTGGTGTTATTACCATGGATTGGATTCTTGTGTGGCGAGTACGGAGGATTTGGCATATCTTGATCACGCTCCCGCATATTTAGTTTGGTCTTAACAAGTTTTTAGGCGTCGTTATGGGGATTAGGTAATGGTCAGTAGGTATTGATGTGTCGTTGTATATATCATTTGAGTGTAACACTACCCCAGGGGCTAAAATTAGGAAGTGAAGCCCATCAGCATGGTACTCCTCTCACTTATTTATATAGGAAGATGGCGTGGAATACCTTTGGAATAATGTAGGGAGGCTGTTGGGACTCAAACTCACAAGATTCACCATGATTAAGAATTTTTGTGGTACCGTTCTGCTTCCCGATCTCATTGCAACTCTGTTTTCTTAAAGTTAGGGCTTTCTCCACCCGATTTACCCGATGCCCCTCGGGCTTTTCACTTTCCACGAAAAGTATAATGCAAAATACATGACCTTGATGGATAGATGTGTAAAATGCATCGACATGCGGATCCCATGACTTGAACACACTGGGAATGACGTTGGTTGGATTCGAGACCAAGCGAGAGGTCGGGGCTCGGGGTCTCGTCTTGCCCCAAGATCATGCCCTTCGCCTCGGTTTTAGGCGACTCGGGAAGTCCCGTAACAAATTGCAGCTTTGGGCTCTGAGCCGACATGGATAGCCGGCCTTCGTGTCTTAACTTCAAGGTATAAATAAAGCAAACCTCTACCAACGAAATGTCCAGGTTAGTGGGGACAAAATACCTTCACACCCGGTGAGAATCCGAATAACATTCGGATGGATAAAGCGAGGGAGGCCCCTCGAGAGAAATGCAAGGCGCTTTACGAGAGATGGAAATAGGAAAACGAAGCCCGGTACGGTGCATTCGGGTAGAAATACACTCGCTCTCTTCCATGTTAACGATGGAATCAGTAGGACCATCCTGCAACTCGACCGATATTATTTGGGAATTTGACAATAAGACCTCAACTCCTCCATGGGCCAGAGAAGGGATGATTAACTAGAGGCGTATCTTATTTAGACCCTCGCCACATGCCGGCTGACTAGTGGAGTCTTTTTTGATCCCTCGTCATACGCATGAGACAATAACAAAGGGAGGAAAGGGAATCGGTTCCATCTGATAATACCAATATTGGTAAAGGGCGAGAAGGTACATAAACCACCGGACCCGGAAGGCACCCCCTCCCCGTGATGCAGCGTGCCTGAAAACACCTTCCCTACGATTTTGTTCTTAGGAAACATACCCAGCCAATTTGGAATGGCACATAAAAACAAAAACGAAAGAAGCTTACAGCTAAGATAAAAGAAAGCAATGCCTTACGAAAGACAATTAATGAAACCACCTTGGCCTTCTGTTTGGAGTATCGTAGCCCTTAGTGGAAGGAAATAGGAAAATAGGGTAAATACGATAGGAACGGGTGAGATCCAATTATGACTCCTTAAGTATCAGGTGTCTGCATAGCATTGCTGAAAAATCTGCTAACAGTTTTATAGTGTTCGGTGTAAAATAAATTAAATTATATTTTTCGGTGTTTAAGCGGATAAAAAAATTATAAAAAAAGCAGAAAATTTTACAAGAGCCAAATAAATTTGGTAAGAAATGTCGAATAAGGGACTAAAGGTCATTAGCTGAGGAGTAAATGTTAAAAAATGAAATGAAATGAAATGAAGTGAAAATGAAAGTGAAATGAAAAGTTAAAAAGAGAAAAATGGGAAAATATGAATTTATGTGCAAGCTAAACAAGGCCTTATGAAGACTTAAGGCTTAAGACCAAAATTGGTCTTGTAAATGCCATTTCTCACATTTGGCAAAAAGGGAAAGAGGGAGAAATGCTAGGGCACATTCAGTTGAGAGGAGAGAAGAATAAGAGGATTTGTGAGTTTTAACTATAAGTAGTAATCAAGGGACAGTTGTGAAGAAGGAGGAAGAAGAAAGGAAGAATCAAAATTTGAGTGCCGAAAAACCAAGCCACAACATTTACACTTGTGTTTGGGTTTAAACAAACCGAATGTGGTATAAAAGTGTTTTTAAAGGTTGTAGTTCATTTTGGGGTTGTATTGGGTAAGATTTCATGGTATATTGTGGTTTGGATTGTTGTTGATGAATTTTTGTATAAGGGAAATGATGAAGTTTCAAAGGAGTTGTTGTTAAAACAATTTCAAAAAACCCTATTTTTGTTTTGGCTATAAGTTAAGTTAAAATCATCCAAATTGGTAAAGAACCACACGAGCTAGAGCTAATAATATATAGAAGGGACTAGAAGCAAATTGTAGCTCTAAAGCTCCCAAATATGGGCTTAAAGGTGAGTTTTGGGTAGCTAACGGGTATGCTCTGTTTTGGGTGTTGTTGTGGTGTTTTGGCCTTAAGTTGAGTTTCAATCATCCAAATTGAGTGATTCAAAAATCTGATTCTGTTTTGCAAATTAGAGTAGTCTGGATGTAAAATGCAATAACTTGAGTTTTGGTGATTACAATTCGAACAGAAACCTTAGAACCATAGCTTCAAATGAGTAAAAGGAACCATTACCAATTTATGGAGTTAAGACCCCTAAAATCGAGAATAAAAGTAGGTAATCGAGTGAGCTGAGCATACCAACTAGTTTGGCATTAAAATGTCGTAACTTAAGTTTGGGTGATCCTAATAAGATGTTTCCAATTCCTACTGAAAATAGACTTAGAGGGCTATAATTATCTTGAAGGAAATGAGAAAAATATGGCTCATGTGTCCCCAGAAAATTTTGCAAGTGAAGGTGTATTGGGTAGACATCAACCCTAACCAAAAATCCTAAAATGCACAAGCGATTTTTTCATGCAGGTTGTTCTTTGATGATGATGACATGTTGCTTGATGGATGGGATTGGTGGCAGCGAGAAGCTTGATCAAGAACGATTCAGAATAGGTCGAAGGCGATAACCTTTTGGTTTGTTCCTTCACACTTCCTTGTTTCGGTTTTGTGTTTTGTTTGACAAAAATAAATCTAAAAGGTTTTATATGAATATGCATGTGTGTCTGCTCGGGTTTAGAGCCATAAATGAATTGGTTTTGTTCTCACCATCTCTCTATTTCTAAAATGTTTGAAGGATTATGAAATAAGTGGATTTATTGAAATGGTGCGATAAATTGCATATTGATTTATTTTAAATTGATTTATTTCAAATGGTATGAAATGAATTGCACATGAAAAATTGCATGAGTATTGGAAACCAAGTATTTGGATATAAATGTATCATACACTATTTATGAAAAAAGTTGCTATATGAATGATTTGAGCGCCCTTAATAGAATCGTAACACTCAAATTTGAATTAAGGATAGATTGGTATATACGGTAAATTCGAATGAGTAGTACTACGAGCGTAATGATGTGTCGCCGTCCGTAGCCAGTAGGGCGGTATTGATAGTGTTCCGCGAAATGATTTTTAATAACGGTCAGCCAGTCCAGCGGAACCATGCACATCATTACTGTTTTTTATTCGACCCTGCGGCCAGCGAGAATAATATGCGGTGATTCGTTATCTTGTGCACCGAAAACATAGGTTAAATTCGCTTAAGGGCAAAATGAAAAAAAAAAATTGTAAAATGCATGATTTATGTTTAGATGATTCTATTGAATAGAAAGCTTGTATGATTAAGAATGACCAATGATTTATGTAATTTGAATGTATACGAAATGAAAATATACATATATATGTTAATACCGCATTGGACATTAGAAAAAATTATACAAAGAGCATTGATTTAGAAAAATGCATGATTTACTTAAGCTAAATGAAAGAGATAAGCGTATAGAACCACTAGGCATGAAAATGCTCGGTAGCGTTGTTTTATCATCGCCGCAGTGCAGAGTGAGCGATCTGAAGGAAAAGAATAAGTATGATTCAGGGTCCAACGTCCAAGCCACACGAGTTGAAGTAAAGCTCAGACCATGCATTCATGAAATATATTGACACTTTTTGTACAAACTCGATTTTGTTTTTAAATATTTTGAGTGCTTGAGCGGCTTATAATGTCGTCATGTATAAAGGTGGTATATGAACCAGGCTGGCATGCTCAATGCCATATTTAGTGGAAAATGTGTATTGAAAACAAAATGATGGGCCCCCTTTAAGTTGAATTAGTATATACAAATATATTTTCATAAAGATAAATATCCTTTACAAAATGAGCATTGGAATTGTGTGTTATTGACAAAATAAAAAGGAATTGGATTCGAAAAGAGGACCGCGTCCTGGATTTGTTCGGCATTCGGGTTAGGTCGGGTACGGGGGCGCAAGCTATCATATTTTTAGTAGTATTAGAGCATAGGTTTAGGCGGTCCTACAAAATGATTTTGAAAGTTTTGTAAATGATTTTGAAATTGTTTATGACATGCATTACATTTGCATATAAAGGATTACGTGACTCTGATGCGGATCTTGTCGGTCTTAATAGAGTAGACATGGAAAGTTCGAGGCCCAATAAATATGGGTATGAATAGAGTCTATAGAGATTGTCCCATTAGAAAACGAGAGTATGAGTTTCCGAGAGATTTGATCGAGTTGTCATTTAGAGAGTTTGATGTGATATTGGGGATGGATTCTTGTATTATCGAGATCGGATTTGTGTACCCATTGATGATGAATTGAATAAATCCATTCTTAAAGAGGCACACAATGGATCTTTTGCTATGCACCCTGGTAGCACAAAGATGTATCAGGATTTAAAGACTTCATATTGGTTGTCCAAAATGAAAAGAGACGTTTCGGAATTTGTAAACAAGTGTATGGTGTGTCAGAAAGTGAAAACCGAACATCAAGTTCCTTCGGGATTATTCTGACCCTATCGGGATACGAGGATGATAGGACGAATCCATGATGGATTTTTAGTCGGGTTGTGTGAGGAAGAAAGCATGATTCGGTTTGAAATTTGGCGTAGGCCAGGTCTAGCTAAGTCAAAGCTCACTTCCTACAGGTGAGAGCGAGCTATTCACTTGTGGTAGCGAAGCTTGCATAAAAGGAAATAGTTCGGTTACATGAGATTCCAATATCGATCATTTTAGATAGAGATTCGAGGTTTACCTTGAGATTTTGGGGAAAATTGCAAGAGGCTTTAGGCACTCGAATGAATTTCAACATAGCGATTCTGAGACCGGATGTTGGACAATCGGAAGAGTGATCAGTGTTGGAGAATGTGCTAAAGTTGTATGATCGACTATGAGGCTAGTTAGGATAGACAAATCCCTCTAGTTGAATTTGTGTATGATAATAGATTCCAGTCGAGTATTGGAATGACGCCTTACGAGGCTCTCTACCGAAGAAAATGTAGAACACCATTGTGTTGGACCGAGTTAAGCGAGAAAGATAAATTAAGCTTTGAATTTGATTCAAGAAGCCCAGGAAAGGTGAAAATGATTAAGAAAGATTGAGTGACACGGATAGACAAAATCTCTGTAGACATGAGGAAGAAAGGACATTCGTGTAAGTTGTAGAAAGTATTTTTAAAAGTATAGCCTTGGAAAAAAGTAATGAGATTTGGGAAAAATGGCAAGTTGAGCCCTAGGTTCATTGGGTCATATGAAGTGATTGAGAAAGTGGGTCCAGTAGCATACAGATTAGCCTTACCTCCAGAGTTGGAAAAGATCCATAATGTTTCGGGTATTAGTAGTACTAAGGGAGGTACGAGGTCGGACCCATCACATGTAGTCTCTTGGAGAGGCTGATTGAGGCTTAGAGCGAGTTTGACGTGCGAATAAGAGCCTATGAGATCTTGGCTTGAAGTCAAGGAATTCCATTAGTCGAGTGTTGTGGAGAAACCCTAAGTAGGGGAAGCCATGTGGGAGAAAGCGAAGAAGTTATCGACAACAATAACCTCAATTGTGCAGAATTAAATTTAGATGTGGCAATTCTTTTGAGGAGGGAGAATTGTAAGCATGAAAATACTTTCCCTAATAGTTTATAACATATTCGGGGTGTAAAATAAAATAAATTATAGGTGTTTTAAATGACTTAATGAAAGTAGTAAAAGCCCATAAGGCACACAGGAGGCCAGGGATTTGAAGTACAAGTTATCAGTGGGACTAAGTCATAATGAAGTGTAAATGTTAAATGAAATGAAAGAAGAATGAGTGAAATAGAGAAAGTGAATGAAGGTAATGAGTGAGCCAGACTCAGAACTCATAGATTGTGTATAAGCTGACAGACATATGGGACTTGAACTGGACTAGTTTGGCTTGAGTGCCAGTTTTTCTGGGCTGGCGGAAGAGGGAAAGACACATTGGTGGAGAGAGGAAGGATTTGCAGTTTTTCTCCATCTGTAATTGTGGACAGAGTTGATCACGAAGAAGGAGGAAGAAGAAAGGAAATAGAATCAAGATTTAAGGTATGAAAAACCAAACCCTAACCCCATTTCTACTCGTGTTTGGGTTTAATAAAACCCCAAATGTGGTATAAAAATATTTTTAAAGATTGTAGTTTGTTTTGGAGTTGTATTGGGTAAGATTTCATGGTATATTGTGGTTTGGATTGTTGTTGATGAATTTTTGTATAAAGCAAATGATGAAGTTTCAAAGGAGTTGTTGTCGAACAATTTTCATAACCCTTGTTTTTGTTTTGACTATAAGTTAAGTTAAAATCATCCATATTAGAGATTCAGGTGGTAAAGAACCATCACGAGCTAGAAACTAATGTATATAGAAGGGACTAAGACAAATTTAGCTCTAAAGCTCCCGAATAATATGGGCTTAAAAAGTGAGCTTTGGGTAGACCATGGTGTCTCTATTTTGGGTGTAGTTGTGGTGTTTTATAAAGTAAGTTGAGTTCCAATCATCCAAATTGGTGATTCAAATTGGCAGATAAACTAAAGTGTAGGGGAATAATTTACTTGAAGGAAGTAAGTAATTTGCCAACCACCCCAAAGTGCTTGAGGAATCTGTCAAAGAGGAGCTATGTGCAAGAACAATCTGATTCTATTTTGCAAATTAGAGTAGTCTGAATGTAAAATGCAATAACTTGAGTTTTGGTGATCCAAATTGGATGATTCCAATTGGAAAAGAAACCTTATAACAATAGATTAAAATGAGTTGAAGGAACCATTACCAATTTATGGAGTTAAGACCCCTGAAATCGAGAATAAAAGTAGGTAACCGAGTGAGCTGGGCATATCGACTAGTTTGGCATTAAAATGCCGCAACTTGAGTTTGGGAGATCCAAATGAGATGATTCTAATACCTAATGAAAATAGCCTTAGAGAGCTATAATATTCTTGAAGGAAGCATAAGAAAAATATGGCTCATGTGTCCCCAAAAAAATTTTCAAGTAAAGGTGGATTGGGTAGACATCAACCCTAACCAAAAATCCTAGAATGCACAGTGATTTTTCTTGGAGTTTGTTCTTTGATAGTGACATATTTGTGATGATTTAGGGGTTGGTGACGAGGAAGCTTGACCCAAGAACAGGATTCCGAGAATAGGAATCGAAGAGCGACAACCCTTTTTTGTTTGTTCTTCACACTTATTGTTTACATTTATTGTTTTGTTTAACAAAATAAATCTAAGAAAAGGTTTATATGAATACCATGTGTGCTCCGTTGAGCCATAAATGAATTGGTTTTTTCTCCACTTATCTCTCTCTATTTCTAAAATGTTTGAAGGATTATGAAATAAGTGAGTTTATTTAGAAAAAATTACGATAAATTGCATATTGATTTGTTTTAAATTGATTTGATACTAATGATTGTGAAATGAATTGCACATGAAAAATTACATGAGCATTGGAAACCAAGTATTTGGTTATAATTGTATATACACTATTGTAAATTGCTATGAATGATTTGAGCGCCCTTAATAGAATGTTAACCGTTAAATTCGAGTTAAGAATAGATTGGTATACCAATAAGGGTCAAATGAGCATTACTACGTCGAACGTAATGATGTATCAAACTTTGATCAAGTAGCCAGTGAGACGATGTCAGTGTGTTCATGAAATGATTTTTAATAGCTGGGTGGCGGCCAATGATACCATGCTGTGTTTATAAAACTTTTTATAAAGCTCTGAACTAGTGGGGCCCAGGTATCGGTACGATTCGATCTGTGCAAGAAAGCATAGAGTTAGGTAAAGCAAGGGCAAAATGAAAAAAAAATTATAAAATGCAATTTGTGTTTGAATGATTTATTCGCATATGAAGCGCATGATTAAATAAGCTAATGGTGTAATTTGAATGTATATGAAATGAAAATATACATATATATTGTACCCACGTTGGACATTGAAAAATTATCTGAAAGGCTTCGATTTAGAAAAATGCATGATTTACTTAAACTAAAATGAGGGTAACTATATGTGAGGCCACTAGGCGCGTAAGAAAATGCTCGGCGCGTTGTTTTATCATTGCAGTCTTAGAAGTGAACATGTACGAATGAAAAGACCCTTGATGATTCGAGTCAGCGTGGGGCCTCACGGGTTGAGTAAAGCTCGGAGCCATGCATTCATGAGGAAATATATTTGACACTTTTTGTACAAACTGGTTTTGTTTTGCTGAAATATTTTGGTATTGAAAGCGACATAATCTTAGTAATGTATAAAGGTGGTAAATGGACCAAATGGGCATGTAATGCCATATTGAATGGAAGATGTGTATTGAAAACAAAATGATAGGGCCCCTTTTATGTTGAATTTAGTATACAAATATATTTTCATAAAGATAAATATCACTTTAAAATGAGCATTGGAATTATGTGTTCTTGATGAAAAAGAGGTGGATTCGAAAATAGGATCGCGTCCCGGATCCGGTTCGGCCTCCGGGTCGTGTCGAGATTCGAATTGTGAAATTCTGAAGCCATCATATTTTTAGTTAATATCGAGCCTAGGTTTAGGCGGTTTACAAAATGATTTTAAAAGTATTTATGACATGCATTACATTTTGCATATAAAGGATAGCGTGACTCGATGTGGATAACACATCGGTCTTAATAGGTAAGCATGGAAAGTTCAAGCCCCAATAGTGTCATTGTGAATAGAGTCTATAAAGATTGTCCCATTAGAATACAATAGTATGAGTTTCTGGGAGATTTGATCGAGTTGTCATTTAGAGAGTTTGATGTGATATTGGGGATGGATTCTTGTACTATCGAGATGGGGTTTGTGTACCCAATGATGATGAATTGAAGAAATCCATTCTTGAAGAGTCACACGATTAAGATCTTTGCTATGCCTTGGTAGCACAAAGATATATATGAGGATTAAAGACTTCATACTGGTGGTCCGGAATGAAAAGAGATGTTTGAATTTGTGACCCGAGTGTATGGTGTGTGTCGAAAGTGAAAGCGAACATCAAGTTCCTTGAGTTATTCGGCCTATCAAGATACCCAAATGGAAATGGGACGATCCATGATGGATTTTGTGGTGGGTTTACGTGTGAGGAAGAGAGCATGATTCAATTTTAAGGTCGTGGTAGGCCAGATTGACTCGACTCACTTCCCTAACAGTGAGAACCAACTATTCACTTGACAAGCTGGCAGAGCTTTGCATAAAGGAAATAGTTCGGTTACATGAGATTCCACTATCGATCATTTCAGGTAGAGATTCGAGGTTTACATTGAGATTTTGGGGAAAACTGCAAGAGGATTTAACGTTCCACCCACAAACGGATGGACAATTGGAAAGAGTGATCCAAGTGTTGGAAGATATGCTAAGAAGTTATGTGATCGACTATGAGGCTAGTTGGGATATACACATCCCTCTAGTTAAATTTGTGTATAATAATAGCTTCCAGTTGAGTATTGGAATGACACCTTACAAGGCTCTCTATGGAAGAAAATGCAAAATACAATTGTGTTGGATCGAGTTAAACGAGAAGAAGATAATTAGCCCCGATTTGATTCAAGAAACCGAGGAAAAAGTGAGAATGATTAGAGAAAGATTGAAAGTGGCCCTGGATAGAAAAATCCTATCTGAGCATGAGAAGAAAGGATATTCAATGAGATCGAGCACAGTATTTTTGAAGTATATCGCCTTTGAAGAAGGTAATGAGATTTGGGAAAAAGGGCAAGTTGAGCCTTAGGTTCATTGAGCCATATGACGTGATTGAGAAAGAGGGTCCAGTAGCATACAGATTAGCCTTACCTCAACAGTTGGAAAATATCCATAATGTTTTCCATGTGTCAATCACTAAGGAAATTACGAGTCGGACCCATCACATGTAGTCTCTTTAGAGACGATTGAGCTTAGACCGGATTTGACATACGAAGAAGAGCCTATAGAGATCTTGGCTTGAGAAGTCAAAGAATTAAGGAACAAGAGAAGAAGTTATGCGGTAACAATACCCTTAACTATTCAATCAAGGTAATTTTGAGGACAAAATTCTTTTAAGGAGGGGAGAATTGTAACGCCCTGAAAATACCCTAACAATTTTACAACATGTTCAAGGTGTAAAATAAATTAAAATTACTTTACGATGTTTAAGCATTTAAAAGCGAAAAATGATGAAAACACAAAGAAAATTTTAAAACCAAATAAATTTAGTAAAAATGTCAAATGAGGATCTAAGAGTCATAAATGAGAGTGTAAATGTTAAAATGAAAATGAATGAAATGAAGTGAAATGAAGTTAAAATAGGAAAAATGGGAAAATAGGAATTTATGCAAACCCGAGCAAGGCCTTATGAAGACTTAAGGCTTAAAGACAAATTTGGTCTCGCAAATGTCAATTCTCACATTTGTAAAGGAAAGAGGAGAAATGTTGGGGCACGATGCAGTTTGAGAGAAGAAGAGAGGGATTTGTGATTTCTTCTCCATGTAATCAAGAGACAAGTTGATCAAGAAGAAGGAGGAAGAAGAAAGGAAAGAGAATCAAAATTTAAAGTATGAAAAACCAATCCCTAACTTGTCTAAAAGTGTATTGGGTAAAAGTGTTTTTAAAGTACCAAACCAAACCAAACCAAACCATAAATTTAAAGTATCAAAATTTAATAAAACCCCAAATGTGGTATAAAAGTGTTTTTAAAGGTTGTAGTTCGTTTTGGGGTTGTATTGGGTAAGATTTCATGGTATATTGTGGTTTGGATTGTTGTTGATGAATTTTTGTATATAGGAAATGATGAAGTTTCAAAGGAGTTGCTGTCAAAAAAATTTCAAAACCCCTATTAGAGCTAGAGACACAAATTTATAGAAGGGACCAGGAGAAAATTGTAGCTCTAAGGCTCCCGAATATGGGGTTAAAGGTGAGTTTTGGATAGCTAACGAGTATGCTCTGTTTTAGGTGTAGTTGTGGTGTTTTGGCCGTAAGTTGAGTTTCAATCATCCAAATTGAGTGATTCAAAATTATGGGTAAGCTTAACTTCTAGGGGAATAATTTACTTGAAGGAAGGGTATGCAATTTGTAAACCCAAAGGGCCAAGAAATCGGTCAAAGTAGAGTTATGTGCAAGAACAATCTTATTCTTTTTTGAAAATAAGAGTAGTCTGGATGTAAAATGAAATAACTTGAGTTTTGGTGATCCAAATTGGATGATTCTAATTGGAAAAAAGCCTTAGAACCATAACTAGTAGCATGTAGAAGGAACCATTACCAATTTATGGAGTTAAGACTAAAATCGAGAATAACAATGAGTAACGAGTGAAATTGGGCATGCGACCGGTTTGGCATTAAAATGTCGTAACTTGAGTTTGAGTGATCAGGCCGGATCATTCAATTCCTACTAAAAATAGACTCAGAGAGCTATAATTTTCTTGTAGGAAATATGAGAAAAATATGGCTCATGTGTCCCTAGAAAATTTTGCAAGTGAAGGTGTATTGGGTAGACATCATACAACGAAATTCCTAGAATAAACAACATTTTTTCTTAGGTTGTTCTTTGATGGCTGACATATTTGTGATGAATTAGGGGTTGGTGACGAGAAGCGGCCGAGCGAGTTCGATAGGAATCGAAGAGCGATAACCTTTTTTGGTTTGTTCTTCACACTTCCTTGTTTTGATTTTGTGTTTTGTTTGACAAAATAAATATAAAAGGTTTTATATGAATATGCATGTGTGCTCTGTTTGAGCCATAGTGGACATTGTTCTTTAAACATACCCTGCTACATTACATTCATTGAAGTTCTCTTGTGATGAGTGGACATTAAATGGGTGGGATCAAGTGTTGATTTGTTTTAAATTGATTTGATGGCCCAGTTTTGAAATGAATTGCACATGAAAAATTGCATAAGTATTGGAAACCCGAGTTTTTTGGATATAAATGTACTTATACACTATTATAAATTGATATGAATGATTTGAATGCCCATAATAGAATGTTTCTGTCATTAAATTCGGAGTTCAAGAAGGATAGATTGATACCAGCCAAAAGGGGTCAAATGGCAGTACTGCGAGCATAATGATGTGTCACTTGTCAAGTAACCAGCGGGGCAGTATCGGTAGTGTTCACGAAAATGATTTTTAATAACGAGTTGCCCAGCCGCCCGGTTATACATGTTATAAAACTTTTTTATATTAACTGCGATCGGCGAGGACCGTGCGGTGATTCGTTATCTTGTGCCGCCAAAGCATAGGTTAACCGGCAAGAAATGTGAAATGAAAAAAAAAATTGGGAAATGCATGATTTGTTTTTGAATGATTTATTGCATATGAAACTACTACAAAGGCATCGATTTAGAAGAAGGCATGATTTACTTAAACTGAAATGAAGAGAGAACTATATAGAACCACTTGGCATGAAAATGCCTTACGTTGTTTATCGCCCTTGCAGTCACCAAGTGAACATGTCTGAAGAAAAGGCACTTGGCGATTCAAAGTCAACGTTAAGGCCTCATGGAGTTGAAGTAAAGCTCCGACCATGTGTTCATGAAATATATTTGACACTTTTTGTACAAACTCTAATTTTGTTTTGTAAATATTTTGGTGTTGAAAACAGCTTATAATGTCGTAATGTATAAAGGTGGTAAATGGACCAAATAGGCATGTAATGCCATATTTAATGGAAAATGTGTCCCGAAAACCAAGGCGTGGGCCCCACTTTAAGTTAATTAAGTATATACAAATATATTTTCTTTCTGGAATAATATTTCTCACCTTTGCAAAAATGAGCGTGGGGTATCTAATGTTCACGGACAAAGAAAAATGGTGGATTCGAAGAGGACCGCATCGGATTCGATTCGGCCTCGAATCCTAGTCGGGTCGGTGCGGCGCGGGCATCATCGTCTAGCGTATCACATGGCGCATTAAATGCGCGGTTGACTCATCGCCCTCTAAAGGTGCAATCTTGGCAACGCTTCTTACTGTTATGTAGCGAGTGTGGGCCCAGGCTCGTAAGCCTAGGCTGAGGCCTTGTGGCCCCCTTTGATGGATGGGCTTAGGCCAGGAACAAGCAAAAGCTAAAGTCCGATTAGGAATCTGAAGTGATCCATTCTATAATTCATCAGCATATGACCCCTTGTCGGGGTTGGTCCATATTCTTGTGGGTCAGTGAGCACGAGAGAAAAAATAAGGTGAGCAAAAACATAGCAAAAAAATTCCTAGCAACAATTTATTTATTACACCAAAGGCGTTCATAATTACACACATCCAACGCTTACAACAAGCGGTCCTTCAACTCAATTACCTGTGATGAGGGTTTGAAGCGAGCGCCTGAAGGAAGAGTGGAAGGAAAAGGCCTAGAAGAAGAAAGTAGAAAAAGCCTAAGAAGGAAAAATTCGAAGAAGAGGCTAGAAAGAGTTATAGAAAAAAAGGCCCGACCACGGATGGCGCTTTGTAGCAATGTGATTCAACAATTAAAGTGAAGGGACATATGAGAGGCTCTAAAGGCTCAAAAATGTCCTCCAAAAAGTGTGGCCCAAAACCGAGGGATTATCTTGTATTGTGGCTCCAGAGGAAAAATCTTCGTCTGGGTGTCACGAGACACACACATAATTAAAATGGCCATATGCTATACGTCATGCTCACTAAAATCAACAAACTATATTACATCGTTGAGTTGATTGCACTCTTAATACTAACATATGTGATTAAGGACTCTAATACATGTTATATCTCAAAACTTGAAGCTACAGTGGTCCATGCTTTACTCAAACGGCCTCTCTTATAGTGTCGCCTTCACCATCGCTCCACGCATGATAATGTTCCCTGTGAGGGTGAGCAGTGCCCGATGGTGGAGATAAGCTGGATTATACACCTAAGTGCACATGCAATGATTCAACATAACCACACTCGAACAAAGATACATGATCTACTTGAATGTCTGTGATCGGCCCCTGTCTCGAGTCCTCATCGGGCTCCTCACACTTGCCTAAGCCATGTGACAGAAAACATTTAATTTTCCGCTCCATGAAGCTTTTTGTTCTCGAAACTCTTCTAGAATTTCGTTAAATACCCCAGTGGACTACACTCGAGGCAAATTGTTGGATGTTTCTGCAGGCTTGAGTCATGGTCCTCATCAGTGATATGTTGGACACTCTCAAGGCAATTCTTGAAAATCTTCTATAGAAATTCCTTTCTAAACATTTCGTTTCTTTCCATTCATGCTCTGTACACCTCCACAATATTCTAGGGTGCCACTAATTATATGGAATGCATAATGCAATCGACAAACTCATGCTAAATATAAAACATAGCCCATCTCTTTCTTTACTCTAATTAATCACATGATTCCAGGCCATTAAAGCTACCAGCGGCTTTCTAATACAAACCTTTATGGGCGTTTTTTGAGATTAGGATCAATGCAAATGGGACTATTTTTCGATTACTATGAACAGAAATCGTTTGTCATTAGAATGACCTTTCTGTTTCATCGGTTCCGCTGTGGAGCAGAAATCATGACATTTCGGCCCAAAGCACCCAATTCTTAATTTATTCATAAGTATCACTGGTCCTTGAAACGGTCGGTGATTTGTCCAAAACAAACTCTGAGAATTTATGATTTGGTCCCCGAGTTTGGGACGATCAACAATAGCTCTGCGGTATAGTCAATAAACCATTAACAAAACCTTAAATAAAAAAATAAACCAAGAAAGGAGAAAACCCCTACCTTCAGAGTTTTGTGAACTCCCAGTATTTGAATTTGCCGCACTTAGCCCTTACAGTAGACAACTTTGCTTCTTAATAGTGGGAATCGGCGAAATTCAGATCATGAGAATTCTAAAGAGAATATAGAGCTTCTCTCTAAAAACCCTCATTTTGAAAACCTGCTCTCCTCTCACCGCCCCTTCAGTTCGGGCAAAATGGAGAAGCAAAATCTCATACCTCCTCTTTGCACTTGTCAGAATGCATCATTATTTAAAAGTGGATTTCATATCTGCTTATCCACCCACTTCAAGATTTCTCCGAATTTAGGGTTGCCACGTGTCACCATGGCCCACATGTCAGGATTGGCTCGTCTGCTGACATGTGGCACTATGTGCCACAAAATGTGCCAAGTGTCTGTCATAGATTGCCTCGAAACGTGTAAGTGTTGTCTCAAAATTGATGAAATCGACATAGTAATAAATTTAAGTAGAGACAATTTCAACGGTGGAGTCCGTTTAGTCGTCGAGATCTAGAAAATTCCGGTTTTGACCAAAATTAGACTTTTACCCTTTTGAAAAATTGAATTCTCGGGTCACCTATGAAAATTAGCGCGCTCAAAACACGTTCCTGTAACTCATTGACACATAAACATCACGTTCCAGCCTGGAGCGATGGAAGAAGCGCGGTACCAACGGCGTCTAACCATACCTTGCCACGCAGAAACTCCGGCCCGACGGTAGCTTTGCTTGATTCCATTGCTCTTGCGACCTTTATAGGGGTTTCAAACACATGGAAAACCTAGTTAATAAATATGTTACCAAAATAAAGCCCCGGATTCGCACACATTGAGTTACACAACGTGCGGTCCCCCATTCAGCGACAAGCGAGTCTAGAATATAAGTATTTTCGGTCGGGGAAGGCGTATCCCGGCCCAGAAAGGGGGCATTGTGGGTACCATGGCTTTTTGGCCCGGCACACATTAAAACCCGGGCGGTCGGCTCGCGGCCAGCTGACTTAGGCCCGAAATACCCGCCTTTGTTGCCTCTGAGCTGGGTCAGCATCCTCACACGGCCCGGGATCGAACACGGCCCCAAATCTGGCTCATGGACTATCCGTCCGGCGAGGCCTCAGATTTGTGCCCGAGCTGTCCTCTGCCAGGTTCGCGAGTCTCAAAGATAATTACGACGATAATTTCTCGGCTAAATCCCTCGTGCTTTCGAGAACATATCCTCCACATGGATCACGTATATAGCCACCCCTTAGGATGATCAAGCGATGCTTGAGGCGGAAGATTGGGATGACGTACACAAAGGAACGGTTGTGTATGAATCAGGCGCCATCTATAGCCTTCCGTTTCGAGCAAAGCATCCACTTTCCATAAGTGGATCATCCTCTCCTTCATAAATAAAGGGAGGAATGGCAGCTAAGAGGAGATCAGAAAAAACGAACATATTTGCTGTTCTCTGTTTCTCACATCTAACCCAGCTGTCGGAAGGCGGCGGCACCTGCAGTGGTTGTCTTGTTTGTTTGGGTCCTTGTTGCTAGGTTAATGCCCGACGATCGGAGACTGCGAGAATCCGAGAGACAGGAATCTTAAAAGTGGCAAAAGAATTAATCTAGCCTGTGTCTTGAAAATCATATATGATCACTTTTAATTTTGATATATATTTACTTTGCATTATATGATAGTATTATGTTCTGTTTCTCATAAATTTGTTCCTATTAGAACTCGAATTCTGGACCTTTCCCTTCCCTAAATTAACCTAAACCCTTAAAATCACTTGAGCTGAGTCTTATTCAAACGCAGTATAGCAGTCACGTTAAATGGTTAGTATTGGGTGGTCTTTCCAAAAATTAATATATTCTATGTTCTGAATATACAGAATAGTAATTGCAAGAAAGAAAAATAATATTCTTTACATATATGCCAGTAGGTGTTGAGAGGAAACTTTATCGCACATCCAATTGATTAGGCCTCCCTTTTCCCACACTGTTGGTGTTGGGTTACTGATCTCTAAGTTCGAGTTAATAGGCCTGCCTACCGTTAGAATTTCTTTTCCCGAACGATTATTGTTTTTTTTCCACCGAAAACATAAGTTGGTCTTGCAAGTTGTTGGAAAAATTGTTATGTCATTCACGGACAGAATCCAACATATACCATATATATAGATCATAATAAATTAATGAGGAAAATATTTACAATTATTTAAATAATTTGAGACTTGCTTTTGCATCTTCTTATATGAAAGGTAAGGTAAAGATAAACTTGAGGATTGTCAATAATGGGTAGGTTCTTCAGGACACTCGCAATATAGTCAATCAAATCAATTACGGATTGATGGAGAATTCAACCACTTGAGCAACAATTCTATTTTATTTATTTATATATAACTCAAAATATGTAATTATCTTTCTTTTTTAAATAACAAGTTTTCAAGAGCACATAATTATTTTCTACATCTTTTATTGTTAAATATAAAAGTTAACTGAATTCTAAATAATCCCATTTGGTCGACTTGTTTTAGAGATTTTTTAAATTAAAAAAAAAGGTTTTAGAGACCATGACTTGTTATATATAAAATATCTTGATGGACGTTTCTTCCAAAAAATTTTTTTTTTTTTTTTGAAGTATATGTTATCAAATTTTGGCCCTTCTTTGTCACTTCTATACGTATGACAGCAGCATATGGTATAGTATGCATCAATAGACTAGTGTGATGGTAAAATTTCTCTCTTTGAGAAAACCTCATGGAAGAGACCATATGATGCCAATATTTAAATTTTCATCGCTTCCATCAAGCGATACAATTCAAACCAATTAATTATACCCTTTTATTTGCATTATTAAATCTTTATCACTAACATATTATAAAAATCTTACAACTCCTAATTTGACCTTAAGTGTGATAACACATTATACTACAAACATACTGTCATAATGTGCATTATACATCGTTATCATTCATCTGTCTAAAACATGAGTAAAGTCAAAAATAATAAGAACTCAACAAGAGTCATGACACTTGTACATCATTATTTCGAGATACCCTTTCCACGATTATACAATTACCACTTTAATATGACTTAAAAGGAGAAGCACGAAGAAGTCCACAATAATGGCCTTTTGTCAAAGACTTTCCTTTTAAACATCCATCCTATGCAATTCATATATGAAATTTCATAAACAAGAATGATTTGCAGTGTTTTATAAACAATTATCATGAGATCATGCCACGCCTAAGACTCAATTTCACATGCATTCATAACGTCTACTAATACTTCTTTTTCTAATATTGTCTTAAAATATAAGCAAACATAATCAATAATCTAACACTGAGAATGAATTATTCATGTAATAAATAAATATTAACCATGTCCTCAATAATCATAAAGCATTTGTTGTTGAAAGAGAAGTGACAATGAAATCTATTCTTTTTTAGCAACTTGGTCATAAAGCCGATAAATCCAAGTCCTAAAATAATATTCTGAACCATAATACATATATTTTGGATAGTAGATAATTATACTTTCTTTACAGTAATATTGTTCTTATATAATCATCAATTAATAGGAACAAATAACAAAGATAAATTTTCAACTATCATTCAACATAATTGAATATGAGAGTAAATAGAAAGCATGCGTCATTAAAGTTCTCATCGTATGATATCATTAATCCATTCGACAACCCAAAAGTCTTAAATATATACTCTTATGACAATCTGACTTTCATTTAACTTCATAATGGGTCATCTTATCTTGTCTCAACCATTCAACATTCAAAACCTTAAATATATACTTTATGAGATAATTAACACTTCAGCATTCATATAGGGATATCCTATCACATAATATTATCTCTTTTATATACTTTAACATACAATTTTGAGATCTTTTCATAAATTAATGCAAAAAAATAAATAAATTCACTAATAACTATCAAGACATAATCAAGAAATTTGCCTCCCACCTATCTTTGTATTTATTTACTAGAGATAATGGTTTCCTTAACTCCAAATAACATTATGATATCATGAACAAACATTGCAATACATATGCCAACTTCAATCGACATGTAACTTTAATTGGTAGCTATACAAGTTTGTCTCTTAAATTTAATCTATAAAAACATTACTCAATCAGCTAAAAGATATGAGTCACTTTAAAAATTCTCCCACTTGGCTCATATTTTAAATTAATTAAAACAACATGAAAACATTAATAAAATTAGAAGTTGAATATTCATACTAAACTCTAACGTGAAAGGTCTTTATGTGATTATGATATTCACTTCATTTAAGAGTGACTGCTTTTAACCCTAGGAATAGAAAGCAACTTCTTTAGAAGTTATAAGATTAATGACAACTTTATCAAGACCTCAATTCACCATATTTCATGGCACTTATCACTCCCACTAATGTAAACATTTTTAATGAACTATATATTGAAACATTAATAAAATTATAAGTTGAATATTCATACTAAACTCTAACATGAAAGGTCTTTATGTGATTATGATATTCACTTCATTTAAGAGTGACTACTTCTTTAACCCTAGAATAGAAAGCAACTTTAGAAGTTATAAGATTAATGACAACCACAAGCACTCATCAACCCATGATCAATTAATCAACATCATCCCACCCAACCCATATTCCCATCACAACAACAACTCAATACAAGATAATTCACTATATTTATGGTACTTATCACTCTACTAATGTAAACATTTTTAATGAACTATATTATAAGTTTTAACTATCACTCATGATGCTTCAGTTTGGGTTATAAATCTATACCCTTTAATCTAGTAACAAATGCTTCCATATTCAGAGCTAAGTAACATATTAAATTATATCATAATTATACTTGATATAGCACAAGTATCAAGTTGATAAAGAATTTAGTGACTATAAGTAAATTCATGCTTGCTTCTAAGCATCATTATGTAAAAACCATAACAGTTTGATCTGTAAGTGTAATTATACCCATAAATGAGTTAACCATAAAGCATAAAAATTTCAACTTAAAAAAAAAATTATAAATCATTAAGGTATTTCAAACGTAAATACTTCTCATCTTATTAGAAACAAAATCATTAAGGTTAAAATCGAATATTTAAAAGAAAAACTCTAGTACATATGATTGGAATCATATAAAAGAGCAAAACTTAACTATTCTTTTAAATCGTGCTTTGCAAATGAGCTTGACTTACTCCAAGCAATGCCCAAAAGACTCCATTACATTCTTTCATTTTGTTGATCAATGGCCAACCATAACTTAGAGTATTTCCATAAACTTACTTTGGGCAATCATTTAATCATCCATAAATTTCCAATAGTATGATACTCAACATTTCAAGTTTCTTTTTTGTTTTTTTATTTTTTTATTCTTAATAATACCATAAGCACCACCACTTTAATTGGTTCATTCATATCTCTTATAGGCCTAATCATTGACCTCTTTGTAATTCTTCAAGGGAAATGCATTCATCAATTAGTCTTGTTTTCTTTCAAAGAGATATGATCATTAATTCAACAAAATCTCACTTATTACTTGAGAAGTCTATATTGAAACAAGATAAAATGAAAATTTATCCATCATTCCCATGATTTTTAGTCTTGCAGTTCTATCATTTATAAAGACTTGTTTCTTGCATATCATAAAATTTTAAGATGATATTGGTCATTTCAATCAAAGAACTTGCCCGTGAGGAACAATAATGAACTTCATATTGCTAAATAATAAGCAAATGTGAGAACAATAATAAAACATAAGATATTATGTTTTTTCATAATTAAACTTAATAAACTGCAAGCAAATCCCATAACTAGATTCAAACAAATAATTTTAAAACGATACAAATACTACAACTCTCCCTTGGGTAGCTATTGTAATATATAATACCTTTATGATGCTTTTAGTACATGTTTCTTTAATGGATATTCTTCCTAGTTCATGTTGAAATTAAACTTGTAATCTTTGGATATACAAATATAATCTAACAAAATTATAAGATATATCTTATAATATTCATTATTCATAAGATGATTATTTTACCTTTGGGTAAATTTTTAAATATCTTATAACTAATGAACTTCAATATACTCATTCATCAAGTACTTATCAAATTCGGCCACTTTGGTGATTAGTGAACTTTACATTAAACAAATTTCAAAAAGTTGCAATTAAAAATATTTACATCATTAAATATAATTATCAAAATCTTTCAGTGTAGTCATTCCGATGACTAGCATACCATAAATGTCATGTACTACATGATAATATAATTATCATACAAACATTATATTATGATAAATCAATAAAATTTTAAACATAAGGATTTTATTGGAGAACCATAATATTATCACAACCATCATCAAATATTATACAAAAGGAACTTAATGAGACTTCATAAATATGGAAAATATCAAAAGTTTATATAATATGACAAATCATATACATGTCAAATGTGTTGCTATAGTGTGAACTTGAGATTTTGAAAGAAATCTCACATAATAAGTTTCATTTAGATTTATATGAATAATACCTCGAAATCAAATTAGTGTCAATTTGCATCATATTGACAAAGCTATCCATAATGTATAATTCATATAAATAGTTATCTATAACAAGACCTTTAATGAAATGATCTTTAATTCATAACAATTTAATCAAATTCTATATGGCATTACATGTGACGCCCCGACTCGGGGGTCCCGTTGACAACCCGTCAACTCGCGGAATACACGTGGCCATTGAGTGTTTCAATGCCACAAAATAAGTCTATCTACCCGAGACTCAAACATGAGTAAAAATGGCCACATTTGGCCCATACATCCATACTCACAAATAACCAACTATAATAAAAATAGTTTTTAGAGTTAATTTCCCTCTTATACAACATGTTTTACAAAAGATATAAAATTAAAGCCACATGTCGGCTTTCTTCTCAAAAGTGTTCTAGTGAGCGTGGTCTTCCGAATACTCCCGTATTCAAAGGGGGATCCTAATGACAGCGAGCAAAGTCAGAGCGATAATCTCCTACATGGGTTACTCCCCACCTAAGTGCTCATGCAATGACACACCAAACATTCAAGTAAAACACAAGTCCTCATCAAATGTCTACATGTTACTGATGAGAATGCGGACTCACCCATCCCCACATCTCGAGCCCTCATTGACTCCCTCACGCATGCCTAAGCCAAGTGTGAGAAACACCGCTTAAACATCGCTTTCAAAACAAAAGGTTTTTTGCCTCAAAACTAATACACCATTTTCCGCAAATTCTATCGACAACCCTCCGAGGTGAATTGCTGGATAACTCTCCGAAACAGTCATGGGTCTTCCTCCGAAATGAGCTGTTGGGCAACTCTCCAAAGTAATTCTTCGGAAAATCTTCCCATGAAATTCATTTGACAACCCTCATATTTTCATTCGTTTTCAGGACGTAATTTCGATAACCAATCAGAAGTCAAATTCCTCCGAAACACGACATGCACTCACACTCACTGCCTCTAGGTTGCCCCAAAGGCATATGAAATGCAATATGCCATTTCACAATAATTCATGTTAATATATCAAGCATGCATATCTATATATATATATATATATATATACGAATTCACACTGGTGATGTTATTATTTATACAAGCAATAACACACAACAAAGTCACAATCTTAGACCCATCCAACAGGGTACCTCACGGTCCCTTTACAAACATGAACCGGTTTGGTTCCAATCATCCATACAACATCAAACAACCGTAAAACTGAACTTTTAGTTTCCAGCCTAACTCAACCCAATTACGCTCGAATCGGTGGAAACCGATCATAGAAGTCCTCTATCCTTCAATCCCAAGTTGTTGGAACTAGACCATATGGTCTCTCATTGCCTCCCATAGACAGCCATACCATACCCAATATAGTAGCTTACAACATGCCATGCAATGGTCATGTTATATCTCGGCTATTCACCTTGACACAACAATGCCACCTACACACTTTGTTCAAAACATAGATTTTTAGCAGAGTTACAATCATCTAATGCCCTCCACAGGTACATGGATGAAACCATGACTCAATGGGATTTCCATAGAGTCTAAGAACACCCAAAATGGAGTTCGAACGAAAACGTTATGACCTTCCGAAGTTGGAGGTCACACATGACTAGGCAACTTTACCCAGCCAGCCTAAGTGACCTTCCCGGGAGCCCCTTTCTGGCCAGCTCCAGTACCCAATGACATCCACATGCATATGGATGAAATGAAAACTCAATGAGCTTCCCATAGAGCCTAAGAACACCCCAAACGAAGTTCGGACGAAGAATTTATGACCTTTCGAAGTTGGAGGTCACCCATGACTAGGCAGCCCTACCCGAACAGCCTACCAAACCTGCCCGGGAGCCCCTTTCTAGCCAGCTCTAGTAACTACTACCTTCTAAATTCATACAGCTGGAATCTGGACTCAATGGGCTTTCCATAGAGTCTAAGAACACCCAAAACGAAGTTCGGACGAAGAAGTTATGACCTTCCGAAGTTGGAGGTCACACATAACTAGGGCATAGCTCTACCCTGACAATTTCACCGAACCCGCTCTCGGGAGCCCCTTTCCCACAAACCCAAGAGCCAATGCCCTCCAAATTCATATGGATAGAAACTTGACTCAATTTTATTTCCATAGAGTCCAAGAACACCCAAAACGGAGTTCGGATGAAGTAGTTATGACCTTCCAAAGTTGGAGGTCACATGAATAGAGTACCAATTCCTGACAAACCCTCTACCGACCGCCCTGGAGCCCCTTTCTGGTCCGCTCTAGTACCCACTACCTTCCATAGGAATACTAATGGAATATTGAATCAATGATCTTTTCATAGAGTCCAAGAACACCTAAAACGGAGTTCGAACGGGCGCTTATGACCTCCGTTGAGGTCGCCACATCACTAGGCGCCCCACCCGCACGAAATTCTCACCCAACCCGCCCAGAGCCCCTTCGGCCAGCTCAGACCCACCGCTTCCATGGTATATGGATAGAATCTTGACTCAATGAGATTTCCATAGAGTCCAAGAACACGAAACGGAGTTCTGAAGAAGGTGACCTTCCTAAGTTGTTCAGATGACCCTATCCCAAGGAACCATCCAGGTGAACCTCCCAGAACCATCCGCTGCGTGAACCCATCAATGCAGTCCTTCCACTAGACTGTTCAGAGTAAACGGACCATAACTTGGGTTACAGAGGTCCGATTTGAGAAATTCAAAAGCTTAACATCAAGTTCGCTGATGTGGCTACAATTTACCTGTAGAACTTACTACCAAATTCCTTTTATTTCCTACCAAAAAACATGTTCTAAAGTCTGGTTAATGTGTACTACCACAATATGGTAGCTTCCCATGGTTCAAAACACAACCAAACATTCTCCTTAGGGAAAGACAACCAACACCATTGTTCATTTTAACTCTAACACATAAACAACACACAAGGACAATTACTTAGTCTTAAAAATCAGTCCTCGGACTGTCCGAAAATAGTCCCGGAATCTCTAGCACACTGTTCCAAGGTCTTGGGATGGTTCACACGGCCTCACACAACCCATGCCATTTGAATGACCCTTAAACAAGGATTAAACCAAGTAGAGAAACCCCACTTCTGAGTTCGTCAAAACTCCCAACTCCGCCTCTATGCAAATCCTCGGTAGTCTTCTTGACCTTCGAGTCACCGGATTGCCTGGAATACAGCACCGCCCTAACAACCCGCAAACAAACAACTAAGAAAGCGGCGGTGAGATTTCTCCATCGCCAGCGCTCGCTAATCTCTCATCTTTTTCAAAATTTGGAGTCTTTTTGGTTTTCAGAGTCCTTACCTTATTTCATGTAATGACCTCCTTTTATCGTAGAGGAAGGGGATCCACTTTCATGGAGTGATAATTCCCTCCCAAATCGGAAGGGGAAGGTGGCACATATCTCGCATGTAGAGACTGGTTCTTCCTTTTAAATGGGATATCAAAGGGGAAGGTGGTGTGTATCTCGCATGTGGAGACTTGTTCTTCCTTTTAAGTGGACATATTCCCCAAATACAAGACCCCGAGAGCGTTTGTCCACCTTGAATTCATGGCAAGGCATGGAAGGACGCATACGCTCCTCGGGAGAATCTATCCAGCAATACTTGTCAACTAAATCCTCTCCAAGAGACGTGCATCCCGGAACTCTCCAGAAATGGTATCCGGAAATGTCTATCCTTCCTGGGCCAGTGGAGGATATCTAGATTTGGGTCTTGCTGGGGCTACCGGCTCGCCCTTTAGTCAGATTGGGCCCGTCGGTTAGAGGGCCTAGGCCGAAAACCATGGCACCCACACCTTGTTGTGAGGATGAACTCTTCCCCCCTTGCTTCGCCGGAAACCAATGGTCCGATTGTCGAAAAATCTAGATAGAAGGTAGAGCTTCTCTCTCTCTCTAACTCTTCCTCTCAAATTTGGTTGTCCTTTCTCTCTTTCCTTCCCCTCTCTCCCAACCGGTTGGGAGAAAGATATGCTCAAGTGAGAGACACCCTCTCACTTTGCCACATGTCCAATTCTCATTACCTAGGATTTTATCCTATTATCCATTTACCATTGATTTCCCTTCACGACATGATGTCAAGATGTCACCTATGTACCCCATACTTGAGCTCATCGCTTGACTCGCTTCACAGCTTGACACGTGGCTCACCGGCCCACTAACACTTGCCACATGTCACGCATCACTCTCGATGCCTCGAAGAACGTGAAATTCCAACTGTCTCAGAATTCGATGAAATTCGACATGGTAGCTAGATTTCGCGAGACGATTCTTACGGTGAAGTCCGTTTTGTCATCCGAGATGTAAAAAAAAAAATTTTCCGGATTTTGACCAAATTTAACATTTTACCTTTTTCAAAAATTTGGATTCTCCAGGGTTTCACATTACATCATCTCATTTATAAGCATTTCATGTTAGGTAACCAATTATAATGTTATACAATTGGATATACATAAAACTTCATGGTTCAACCTCTTTGGTGGCTAATAAACCATTCATAAGTAAATTCATTTGTATAATATAAATAATTATGATATTTAAAACATTAAGGTTAGGTCATTTTGATGACCATGAGAAAACATGATTTGAATATCAAATTGAATAAAATTCTTGATGAAGGTTATATAAATAAATATTACCAAAAACAAAACAAAATGTGTTGTAGCTTGATGGTTTTAGAAACCCTTAAAATTAAAGGAGATACTTATGGTTATGGGTTTAAATCTCTTTTTTGTCATTTATTTATTATTATTATTATTTTTAACAAATTCAAATCCCATAGCTGCATGATGATTAAAAAACCATCATAATAATAAATAAAAAATAGTATCATCACACTAAAAATATCATCAACACATGCATGAATGTAGGAAACAAAAGGATAATAATAATATTGTCACCACATTAGGAATGATTCAAAATCAAAAGGATAATATCACCAAAGGTAATAATAAATAATAAAAAAAGAGGAAAAAACTCGGGACGGATATAAACAACACTCATTCCATTGATATTACCATTTATTTATATAAATGGAAAAAAAATTTATCCATTCGAGGCATATCGAATACAATCCTCAGATTTCTAGTACTAGAAGGTTCCATGTATATATATATATATATATATATATAAGCATATCATCTGAAAATTTATTATGTATAAGCATATAAACATTCATCATGTTATTCATTCATACATAGCAATAACATAAAATTAGCTCACATGGGCTAATATAAAATCCGGCATGCCGTCTTGGGACTGCCTATAGCATCACACAAATAACATAACATTTTGCATGTTATTCAGACACTAAGCAATAACATACAACAATAGCATACAAGGACCATTACTAAATCTCGCAAATCATCCGATGATCCAAAGTCACCCCAAAATGCAACATTCAAATCCCCAAGGTTTTGGGATTGATCAAACGGCCACTCACGGCCTCACACCATCCATTCCATTTGAATGACTCTTAAACCAAAAATAACCAAAGTAGGAGAAGAACCCCTACCTCCCGGAGTTGTCGGAACTCCACAATACTGGTACCCACACGTAGCTCTTGCAGTGGGGATCAACTTTGCTTCTTGTCTCGTCGGAAACCATCGGTCCGATCACCGGGAAATCTAAAGAGAAGTTAGACTCTCTCTCTAGCTTCTTCTTCTTCTTCTCTTTTATTTCTCTCTCATTTTCTTCTCCCAAAACCAGTTGGGAGAACTTGGTCAAGAGGACTTGTCCTCTCATGCCACATGTCAAGCCACCATTTGGTAGCTTGGATTCCTTTATCCACTTATCTCTCCCCTTTGGATTCCTATCCAATGGCATGATGTAATGTGTCTTTCATGGGTTCCACTTGAGCTCATATTTGACTCATCATACATTTGACATGTGGCACACTATGAGCCACTTCAATTGTGCCAAGTGTCCCACACCACTCCCGGTGCCTCAAAAAATGTGAAATTCCGACAATCTCGGAATTCGACGAAATTCGACGTTGTAGCTAGATTTCACGAGACGATTCCAACAGTGAAGTTTGTTTCATCATCCGAGATCTAGAAAAATTACGGATTTTGACCGAAATTACCATTTTACCCTTTTTTAGAAAATTAGAATTTTCTGGGGTCTTACAGACTCTATGCCAATATTCTCTTTGAATTTATCTTGGTTTCTTTGAATTATTATTATTATTATTTTTTTTTATATTGAGACATCTATAGAAAAGGCTGAGATTTGATACTTTCATCTCTTGTCCTCTTCTTAGCTTTCTTGGCAAACAAAACGAGCCGTGATTTTGATTCTTAGACTATAATGGCAGTTAAGCAAAAATATATTTAACAATATATATAAAACCTCTAATAACCAAACCCATTCAAGGAAAATCATGAATATCTAAACCAGAAAGCTCTCATACCAAATGATAGACCAAAATTTTATTCTAGGGTTATGTAAAAATTCCATTAAAGTTTAACATAGAACACAAGATCTTGATTTCGTGATATTCACGCCTTAAGTGTATCAAGAGTTTATTATTACTAACTCGGATCCATAATGACGAGTGTTCAAATCACACCTTGTTTGTTTCTATCCCTTTGCCATTTCTTTGCAATCTCTGATTATAAGTGCGCGATGGTAAAATTTCTCTCTGAGAAACCTCATGTGTAGGAAGAGGACCTTATAAACACAAGTTTAAAATTTAAACATTTAAATTTTCATCTCTTCCATCAAGAGATGCAACTCAAACCAATTAATTATACCCTTTTATTTTATTTATTAAATCTCTTTTTATCACCTGGGTCATGTATAAATTTTTTTTTACAATTCTACCTAGTCCTGCTGGCTCTATTCTTCTCTCAAACTACACCAGATGATGTCAGACCGAGTACTTGTCATGACTATGTGGCCAATGGCCATTATATCTGAAGCATCAGCCCGCCATTAACTAATTAATTCTTCATAAAAAATGAAATGGCTTATAAAATGTATCCCCCAGCTTTTCCGGTCATACTTTTCATAGTTGGGAGCCGCTTATATTCACCGACACAACGGTAGCTTTTCATATGCCGGAAAAATGGTGTTTGCAGTGTCGGCAAATGCAAGACTGTTGTTGTGTCTGTGAATTATAGGCGAGCTCCAACCATGGAAATAAGTATGACCGGAACAGTTGGGTAACATTTTATAAGCATTTCATTTTTTATGAAGAATTGCAGTCTGATGCTTCAGATATAATGGCCGACGGCGGTCACCATTAATGAAGATTCTGAAAATTTTACTTTGAGGAAGAGAATATTCATGTCTATGTCTCAAAGCCTTTAATTTGAGGAAGAGAATCTGTATCCAGGCGGCGGTTGCAAAATGATTCTTCAATTTTATTTGATGGCATTGCCTTATCTTTCATATTTTACCTTTAGATTGTCTTGAATATAGGAAAATTGAGAGGAGGCCCCTTTATTACTTGTGTCTTTGTTGTGTCTTATGAGATTACAGGTCAAACGGACAAATACCTTTTACAGGGCTAAATAGAATGGACCCCTACACTAGGGTCATGATTGTAATGGTCTAGCCCAATCATATGGGCCCTCACGGTTTTACAAAACGTCTACTAGGTTGAAATAAATTCATACTTATATTGTATCAAGAACTTTCTTTGATATCTGATGTGAGATGTGATAGATATTCCGTAATCAACTTTCACATTATTAGAAACAAGTGTGAGATTTTATTATTATAAAATAAATTTATCTCTATATATGAATATATCCAAAAATTCTTGGAAAAATATATCAAGAGTTACGATTGAAATTATTGGTGTCTTTATTTATTTATTTATTTTGTGTGATTAGGACTTTTAGGATTCTAGAGTTTTATAATGATAATCATTCTTTGGAATACAACAACACCACTATCCATCTTTCTGTAGCAAATATAAATATATTATCCAATCACATTAAGTCTTATGTTGTGCATATAAATTTTTTTCATTTACATATTATTATTATTGATTGGTTTTTGTTTACTTGTTCTCAACATAAGTTCTATAACACTTAAGATATTGTGTGCACTCCCGTTTGAAAGAGCTCATATTTTGAATAAGAAGAAAAAAAAAAAGCAAATTCGTTGTTTTAATATACAAACTGATTAATTTAAGTCCAAATGGGTGGAAATTAATAATGTTAATTATATGAAAAAGTAGATCTGGTTTTAATGACATAGAGGAATGGTTTAATTATCTAAGCTGTAAGGCCTCCCTATTTCTAAAAGGTGCCCTCAGTAATTTTCACTATATCACATGCGGTGTGCATTGTTAGTAAAGTATAGTGATAACATATGAGAAAAACTTGTTTTTGGATTATTTCTCACCTGCACAAGTTTCACAGAACACAAAAGTGAAATGAAATTGATCACATTAATCCTCACTAGTCACTTCAACCTAACATCACTACTTGAGTCTGAATATGCAGAGCACCACTCATTCATTCAAGCCAACAGTACTTGCCTTCCCAAATTTCTGATGTTCACGATCATATTCAGTTCAAACTTTTTAAAAATAAATAAGGATTGAAAAAAAAAAAAACATCTAAGACATATCTAACAATTCCTCTTTATTTTACATGAAATATATATGGGGAGAAGAAAAGAACGTTAGTAAGAAGTGATTTAATTATACCTAATAATTGCAAATTATTTCACATAATTTATAACTATTATTTTTTTAAACTAGTATAAAATCAAATAATAGTTTTTCTTCTAAAAAACCAATTTTCAGAATATGAAATATATTATCTAATATTTACTTAAATTTTATAATTTAAGCATTTTAATTTCACTCAAATTCTCTAAAATATGGGTTTAATCCACCCTAACTATTTATTTATTTTCAAGTATTTATTTTTTGTCAAAAGAATAAAGGTTGTTTAATGAAATTTCAAACTTATAATAAATAAATATGTCTAATTTACCCTATTAAAATTTGGAAAACCTATGCTAAGGTGTCCTCGTTTCAATTTATTTGAAAAAGAGAGTTATATTGATAATATTTAACAAATTAAGAAATCATCTTTTTGAAATCAACATATTTAATTTTTTTTAAATTAAAATTTTATTTTTAATAAATAAACTATATATATATATATAAAATTTTAAATTGATTAATACTCCGAAAGATTATATCTCTTATTGTTGGAATTTTATATATATGATTACTATTTCATTTTAAATTGATTAATACCCAAAAAGATTATACCACTTATTTTTGTTATTTTTATTCAAAAATAATTTATTAAATAATAGTTTAATTTACCATTCAATGAATTAAATTCCTTTGTGGTTAACTATTAAACTAATGACTACTATTTAAGATTTGAAAGCTTAAGCCTTTATGATAAGAATACTACAACTTAATATGCAAAGTGAATAGTTATCCAATAAAATTATTTAAAAATAATATAAAACCAAATTATTTATTTTATTAGATATTTTAAAATTTTGAAAATAAATTTATAATAAGTTTTTTTTATTGGGGTAATTGAAAAAATAATCAATAGTTTGGCCCACTCTTCTTTAATTAGTCTCACCTACTGATTAATCATGAATAATCCCATGTTTGGGGTTCTCGTATTCTATTGGTCCCAACCCATTGATGACTGGATGAATGAGTTAAAAAAATCATACGTCGCCCTTCTTTCCTCCAAAACCAATTTTAGCCCTAACGACCTCTCTCCTCTCTCCTACCTTCAACCTTTACCGGAATTCTCAAGGTGAACGTCGCCTTCCTCTTCCTCCTTGAAGAAAGACTTGAGTCTTTGTATATTATAAATTATAAATTATAAATTACATGTACAAGATGAGGCCTTATATAGGCTTGGCCATAAAAACCTAAGAAAGGAAAATATACAATTGCCTTATACAATAATAGAACTTGCCATATAATTAACTTGCCATATAGTAATCTAACATCCTCCCTCAAACTTATGGTTGTTTAAGAGAAACCATTATGAGTTTGGAAGTTAAAGCTTGAAAAGTTCCTGGAGGACGGGGTTTGGTGAAGATATTAGCTAATTGATCCTGAGAGGAAACAGACAGAAGTGTGAGTGTACCCTGAAGAAGATGATGACGAATGAAATGACAATCAATCTCAATATGTTTAGTACGTTCATGGAAGACATCATTATGAGCAATTTGAATAGCACTTCGATTATCACGGTGAAGTTGAATTGCGGTCGAACTGATCCAACACCAAGATCTATGTGCTCAACATAACCAAATAAGTTTAGCTGTAGTAGCTGCTAGTGCTCTATATTCTGCTTCAGTGCTGGAATGAGCAATGATTGTTTGTTTCTTGCTTCTCTAAGAGATAAGAGAATCACTCGGAAGAAAACAATATCATGTAGTAGATCGACGATATGTGGGATCACCTGCCCAATCTGCATTTGAATATGTCTAATGAGTTAATGAAGAATGGGAAGAAAAATGAAGACCATCAAATATGGTGCCTTTCAGATATCGAAGAATCTTGAGAATAGCAGCATAATGAGGAGATCTAGGGGCAGCCATAAATTGACTGACTACATGAACTGCATAGGAAATATCAGGGCGAGTGACAGTGAGATAGATCAGACTCCCAATAAGCTGTCTGTAGAGAGTAGCATCAGATAGTGGTTTGCCATCATGAGAATTGAGGTGACAGTTATATTCAATAGGTCTGTCGACTGTCTTTCTATCAGTGATACTAGCTCGAGAAATCAGACCGAAAGTATATTTGGCCTAGAGTAAGATGATAACCATCCGCAGAAGAAGAAACTTCTAGACTAAGAAAGCAATTAAGAGGACCGAGATCTTTCATTTCACATTGACGACCAAGAAAGTGCTTTAGATCCCGAATACCCTGCATATCATCTCCTGTAATAATCATATCATCAACATATAAGAGGAGAATAGTAATACCATGATCAGACCATCTCAGAAAAAGAGTTGTATCAAAAGAACTACTTGGAAAACCATGCTGAAAGATAGTAGAACTTAACTTTGCAATAAGTTGACTTTTTTTCTTTTTTTTTTCTTTTTAATATTATTTAATTTTAGACATCATCAGTGAGTGCTTGGAGAAAGCTCTCACGTGCCGTCCATATTTTTGAAGTTCATGCGTTATCCCATCGTCTTTGCGCAAGCACATTAAGATCCACTCGCGTGCATGCGCTTCGCAGCCATCAACTTTGTACGACTACGTTAGTGCCCGCGTCTGCCTCGGTCCTACCGCCGCGGGTGCGCCGACCCTCTACCCTTCACGCTGGTGTACCACGTTCGTTGGTGACTCGTCATGTCGGCTAGATTGACCATTGACCATTGACGTTGATCGAAGGGTGACGGGTGCATTCTGACTTATTTTCACGTCATAATTCCATTTTTGCTATCTGTTTTTCGATTCGGGATTTAGATATGCTAGGTGATGAGATTTCTCTTCTGATTCACATTATTTTTTATGGAGATAATTTTGCCTAGTGGTCACAAGCCATGTGTAGTTATCTCAAGGGCCGCAAGTTGTGGCTTTATGTATCTGGTGATCGTCCTATTCTAGAAAAAGATAAAAAAGAAACTGATTATGCCTATGCCATTCTGATTGAGGATTGGGAGAGTGCTAATCATCAGATCATCACTTGGTTTCGTAATACTTCTATTCCATCCATTGTTGATGAGTTTGGTAACATTGATATTGCCAAAGAAGTTTAGGACTTAATTGTTGCTCGGTATGCTAGACCAAGTGGTGCTTGCAACTTCAAGCTCACACGCAAACTTTATCAGATTCGTTAGGAACTAGGTGAGCGGATTACGATATATCACAACTGGCTGAAATCCATTTGGGTTCAACTAATTGCTTTGATACCATGAAGAAAGACTTGAGTCTTTGTATATTATAAACTGTAAATTACATGTACAAGATGAGGCCTTATAAGAGGCTAGAGCTACTTCTAAACCTAAGAAAGGAGAATATACAATTGCCATATACAATAATAGAACTTACCATATAGTAATCTAACACTCCTCACCTTCGCCTGAGAAAATGGGTAAAGCAAAGGAATCCTTTACTTCTAAATCAGTTCTATCTGGCCTTGTTCGTCATCACCTTCGTCGGAGAAAATGGGTAGAGCAAAGGTATCTTCTACTTCTAAATCAGTTCCACCCCAGAAAGCATAATCATATGATTTTTTTTACCTGATTTTTACTAGTTTTTTACCTGATTTTTACTAGTTTTTTACCTTATTTTTACCTTATGTAAACTAGAACTTGTTTTTATCCTTTGATTTGAAATGAATTCAAATTAAATTACTGGTAGTAGAGAACAAAGAATAATTGATTTATGGGTAACAAGAATCACCTGATAAAGGTCAACATATATATTGTTTGGATGCCTTTTTTTCACCTCCTCTGACACATTAGAACATAACCCGAGTCCATTAGGAAAAGAAAAAAAAGACTCTGGGCATCATAAGTGCTGCATCGTAAACACTGCAAGAAACACTTATATAACTATGATCATTTGAACCCTTCTGAATTGAATCTAAACTACTTTAATCTAATCAATCGGTATGCCAAATGATCCTTCCAACTTGGCAAACATTTTTTTACCAAAAGTGACTGGTAAAAATTTAATCCTAATTTTCTGCATTTTTCAAAGGCAATTGGGATGTTTGAGAAAATGATTTATTGGGTAGATTAAAGGAGCATTTTTGGAAGATTGAAGGAGCAAATGGTTTATTGGGTAGATTGGAGAATTTTCCATTTTTCCTTTCCACTCTAGATGCTGAAAAAATTGGATTGGTGACTCAACTCATCAAATTGCTCAAGATTTTAACAATGTTATCCTTAGTTTTTATAATTGTTAGATACCCAGAAAAAAATAGAAATCAAAATAAAATCAGTCCCTTCTTTCCAAAAACTTGGATTTAATGATCAAATTTGGTGTCAATTAATGAAAACATGGACATGGGGCATGTCAAAATGGGTTGAGAGAAAAAAAAAACATAACTAAAGCTTCAAGAGCAAGAAGATAACTGAGATTCTTTCCCAACCAGAATGTGGAAGAAAACAACCAATTTTCTCAAAATTTTCAAAGGCATCCTTCGAGCTACCGTTCGAGTTTTGAGTAACCGTTGAAATTCGAGAAGTTTTCCGCCATTAGCTCATCCACCATAATGTCGTCGATCGTCGACATCCTCTCAAATGTTCACATACGATTAATGGAAGCCGTTTTCAAGATCTCCACCGACGACGATGAGCTCCTAACACCATCGTTGGTGCTCTGTTGGATCATCAATTTTGTTCTAGAGTGCAGAAATCGCATTTGAATCGAGTCCTCCATGTTCAGACATGGTGTCTGCTCGGATTTCAATGGATGTGGAGAGAGGAGATGAAACTCAATTTCTTTAAAAATAAAATTTTGGGGCTTGTTGAATAATGACATGTGGCGAGAAAGAAAGGAGAAAGGATGGGGATCAAACTGATTTTTTATAAAAAAAATAAAATTAAAATTATGTGGGCCAATTAGATAGTGACACGTGGCACTTTTTAACTTGCTAAGCCAGTCACTTCCGATAGAGGACCAGTAAGATACGGGACCCCCTAAACTTGAAATTATTCCTATTTAATCATGATGGTAATTAAGAAAATAAATTTAAACTATGGATTATTCTTTGTCAATTACCCATTTTCATTTATAAGCAATTTTCCCCTAAAAGTTGAGAATAATTTTTTTCCTTAATCTAAATGTAAACAAAGTAATAGAATAAGACAACTATAAATCGATAATGGTTATAGGTATTTTTAGTAATAGAAGCAGGGATAAGGTGCATAAATGACCTCAAGTTTTGCACTTATGTCTCACTTTGCCCTTGGACTAAATTTTTTTTTGGTCCTAAGATACCCTTGATGTTTACTTTTGTATTTCAATCATGCCCATACCGTAAAAAAAAAAATACTGATGGACAAACGTCAGTTCAAACCCCGTTAAACACCCCACACGTGTCAAAATTTTCAGCCTGACACTACAAGAAAATTGACTTTCAGTGATAAAATATTTTGTCACTAAAAGTTTAAATTTCGTCTGCAAAAATATTTCCCAATGAAAAATGTTTCGTGTCACATTCTGTCACCCTAGACCCGTCGTTAAAAAGTACGACAAAAAATCCCTATTTCATCGCCCAATATTTTCCCTGATGAAATAAAAATTTTGTTACTAAATATTTTCCCCAACGAAATTTTTCATTAACAAAAGTAAGAATTTTTGCCACTAAAAAATATAAATTTTTGTCCTCAAAGTTGTCAATACTTAGTGCTGACAAATTTATTTTGCTGCTAAATATTTTTTGTAACAATTTAATTTCGTCTCCCTAGGCTTTGCAATCCCAACGAAAGTTTCATTTTGTCACTAAAAGTTTTTCTTGATAAAATAGATATTCATTGCTAAAGGATTTTTTCAACTAAAATATTTATTATTAATACTGGCAAATTCATTTCGTTGCTAAATCCTTTTATTTACAAAATGATTTCGTCCCTAAAACGTATGCCAGTGAATTATAAATTAGTTGTGGATAATCTGACAATCTTCAGCAACAAATATTTCATCAGGAAATATCTTTAGTAATAATTTTTTTTTGTCAGGAAATGTATTTACATTTTTATTTTCATATTACAAATGTATGGTATTTGGTATTTAAAACATTAGTATAATAGAAAAGTTAATTTGAAACCTTACAAAATCAAAATATATATCACATAACTTCATTGGTAATTAATATATGTAACCATAACATGTGATCATAGTAGTATAATATCTATGCTAATATAACTACATAACAAAATAAAGTATTAGTTTAACAAAGTGTCTATCACAAAACAACTATATTAGCATAGACAAAAAAAGAAATGAACGTCCATCATGCGCATCATAAAGGGATCATGAGGACCCTTGGCTTGATCGTAGATATGGCGCAATATTTCTTCAAATTGTTGATGATGTTGTTGGTTTTGTTTTTGTACCAAGGCCTCCAATTGGTCAATTCGATCTTGTTGAGTCTCAAGTTGTTGTTGTTGAGTCTCCACAAGTAGTTGAGTTAACAAGTCATGCTCGACTCAATTTCACGCTCAGAAATGATGGTCTAGATTTAGAAAATGAGACGGTTTTAGGGTCAAACCAAGGCCCTTGACATATCGATTTTGTCCAAAACTCTCTCCTGGGGTATGCCTCAGTCATAGCCCACAAACTCATACGCAATGGTACAGCGTTGGAGCTCCAACATCTTCTCCTATATATGCAAAATAAAAAATAAAAAATAAAATAAAAAAAAGAACCAAAACATAATTAATAAGTTAGTAAATTAAAATTTCCATTAAATTTGGGCATGATCTCCCATATTTAGTAGATATTTTTTAAATTATACCTACTATAAATAATAAATATAAGCATTGGAATTTCAAATTAGTTAATAATCAAATTGATTTTTAGCACAAAAACATCCAAGTGCCTTAATTTATTTATATGGCAAATAATAGTAGATTTCAAACAAGAATATAGTATTTTATACAAACATTGTAACATCCCATAAGCACGCATCCTAAACTTAATTTTAAGCTAAAATGCCTAAAAAGTTTTTTATAAACACGTTATCACATAAACAAGAATAATATATACATACTAAAATGGTGAAAATTCAAAAGTAGTTAGAATCTTGCTTAATTTTGAGTAAAAGAGGTATAACAAGAAGTTAGTAAGTTAAAAATCCTATTTAAATTTCAGCATAGTCCCTTAAGCATTATATTTCAGACAAGAATATGGTATATTTATACAAACATTGTAACACCCCACAAACACACATAATCCTAAACTTAATTTTAAGCAAATAAATGCCTAAAAAATTATCTAGACTTGTTATCACATAAACAAGATTCCTATATACATACTAAAATGGTAAAAATTGAAAATTAATTAGAATCTCAACTTAATTATAAGTAAAGAAAATTATAACAAGTAGTTATAAAGTTAAAAATCCTATTTAAATTATAACAAATTTTTACCAACCACATAAGAAAATATTTAACAATCAAGAGTTATGATTAGTTAATGCCCAAACAAAAGTTTACTTCAAGGATTCTACCTAAGAAGAACCTAATTAGCTTGTAATCACACATTAAATAATATAAAAATTGAAATAAGAATCTAGTATACAAGTTGATATATACTTTACAAGTACTAATAATCTTAAATGTAATTTTGAGTAAGAAAAGTTATAATAATAAGTTGGTAAGATAAAATTTCAATAGAAATTTTGGCATAGTCTCCCCTAATTTTTAGACTTTGCCAAATTTTCCCTGCTATTAATCAATTTAACAACATTGAACACCCAAGCAATCCAATGACCAAATCAAAATTTAAGATTTATAGAAAACTACCAGGAAGTGCCTTATTTATCATCACATGGTAAATAAACTATCACGATGACACTTCCACAGATTCATAATCCCAAACATGATTTAAACATAGAAGCTATCAAATAATCTTACATAACAATCTCTGCTCTTGGTTTATCCATCCATCTTGACTTTTCTATTGAACTAGTTTGAATAGTTCAATTTGTGCTCCTCTCCATTCTCTGTTGACTGTCAAGTATTATGCATTAATATTAAGAATTATAAGTTATATGTGAATATAAGAACCTTAGTTTTATATTTTACCACTTGTAGACCATGTTGGATAAATGAGCGAGAGCCTCGATGATGAAAAGGCATCTTTGATCTATTCTTGAATTGATTGCTGAGCAGCTTATTTGTAATAATAGTTATTATTGAAAATAATATAAATATAGTTAGTAGATATTCAATAGAAATAGGTTTGAATGATTATTCTGTTAGAAAACTTCACCTTAAATTCTTCACTTGAAAATCTATCACAAAGATAGTCCCAATCTTCTTGATTTGACATGATTCTGAGGATTTCGCAGCCTCCACCCTGATTGGGAACTTTTTGAAGTGCTTGTGCCGTCGCATCTCAATTTCGCCGGTCGGATAATTGTTTTCTAAACTTTTCTTCATACTCTTGTGTCCAAATCTAGAGCAAATTTTCCTTCATAGTCAAACAAGGAAGAACTAATATGAGATAAAGTAAGATTTAGAGATAACCAACAATTAGTTATAATTACAAGCTAAATATATATATATATATATTGATCTCGGCCTCGAGGCATTTGCTTCCCCATTTTCCTCTACTTGGTGCATGTTGTCTCACTGTTAACCCAATCTCATTTGACAATTTCTCACAATATTTTCCTGTTTGCTTCCCATTTGATGGCTTGATTGTGAACGGAAGGGGTTTGCCCCCATTAGCTTCAATAAGTTTGTCAAGAATGACACCTCTAGTTTGCCTCTTACATTTCTTTTATTGGGGTGCTACCATGAAATTGTGATTAAGCTTTAACAATTAATAAGAGTTAATAAAAAGACTAAAAATAAATTACATCTCATTACAATTTAAAATTTTAAAAAATAATAAAAAAATATCTTACAAAATTATAATAAGTAAAATATATAAATAAAACAATTGGATGTGTGCATTGGAACATCAACACAAAAAGGAGTCATGGGTGTTGTTGTGGGTGGTTGAGTTAACTCAGAAGGTGACCGCTTTCGTCCAGGAGCCATCTATAATAAAATAACAATAAAGACAAATAAATAATAATACAAAAGGAATATCACAACACATAACATAAATTTAAAGAACTAGATCTAGATTACATTATGTTATTTAACATATAATAAAGTAAATAAAATGTAGCTTACCAGTCTCTTTAATCCTTTCACTTCCACTATCACTTGAAAGCCACGTTCATTCTCATTAGCATAATCATCTAGTGTTTCATCTTCTTCTTCAAGTAATCGTCACATATGAAGTTATCGTAATTGTCATTCATGTTCTCTAAAATCAAAACATTATCATTAACAGCACGGATCAATGTTTAAGCGGTCGGATAGTTGAAATTCAAATCCATCATCTTGCTCTACACAAACCAGTTAAGCTCATGAGATTCATTATCTTGGTAAGCTTCTTCATCACTTCCCACGCACTTCATCGATTTCTATATTAGTATCCTTTAATTTACATCCCATGTCTATGATTCACTTTTGTACTACTTTCCAATTATGACCATTTTGTAGTCATCTAGGTAGAAAACTTGTTGACTTGTGTAGCAGTATAAAAGGATCATTGTCATACCAAGTGGAGGTAACTTGGTTGTGGTAAAATTATGATATGTTTTATTCTCTTCTTCTTTTGGTTTTGTGTCGGACCATGTGCGCGAAAAGAATAGCCTTATACCCCAAGACATAGTTCAAAGCAACTACATTTTGATAAAACACCATAGAAATCAATCTCCTCACCATCATGCTCCCCAGAAACACATATCCCACTATTTTGGGTGATACGCCGATCATCACGATCTTTTGTATGGAAGCGAACTCCATTAACAATACAACCCATGTATGTGTGGACTCGATTATCTGGTCCACATGCTAATGAGTATAGTTCATCAGTTGCTTCTGGGGATTGTTTAACACGCAAAGCTTTCATCTACAATATAGATATACATAATTATTTATAGTTTAATATCAAATCTTATTAAAATTATATTAGTTCATTACAACTATATTGTAGCAAGCAAATTACACAAATAAAACTTACACGATCTGCAAGCCACTTAGGAAACTCTTGTTCTTGTCGTTTCTCTAAGTTATGTGAACTTGTCCTCTCCAATTCTTTTGTATGTTCACTACATCATTAAATAGATATTGAAGTAACTTGAGATACTAAGAAATATCTTTAATGTTGATTCTAAAACTTACTCTAAGTATGGTCTCAACTCTGGGCAATTATTCATGATATACCAATGTGCCTTAGTTAACTCTTCCTTCGAAAATTGGAGATGTTGTCGACTGCCTAATGGTCGAGCCTGCTGTGAAAATATGGAAAGACATCCTTGTACTCGATGTTCAAATCGATCTTCATTCCTTTCACTTCGATTAAAACGTGTTTCAATTCCAGTAAGATACATTGAACAAAACATTAAAGCTTCATTCACGATGTATGCCTCTGCAATTGAACCTTCTAGTCGAGCTTTATTTCTCACATATCTTTTCAATGTTCCTAAGTTCCTAAATAGAAATAGTGTAAATAAATATGCCTTAACACATGTATTGTGTAACATAGTTAGATAAGAGAATATTAATAAACAAAAGGTAAAATGTACCTCTCAAATGGATACATCCATTCATAGCTAACTGTCCAAAGAAGTTTGGCCTCACGTGGTAAATGTACCATCAAGTGAACCATGACATCAAAGAAAGCCGGTGAGAATATCCTCTCAAGCATTAAGACAATCCCTTCTTCTAATTTTTCCAAATCATTCACGTACAAGGTCTTTGCACATAACATTTGGAAAAAACTACAATAACTCAAATCCGTTGTCAGACACAAATCTTAAAATATGGACGAATAGCGATAGGGAGTAATTTTGCAGCAAAACATGACAATCATGACTCTTAACCCCGAGATCTTCCCATCATCGATGCTAACATTTCTAGATAACCTGGCAAACATAACCATCCGGAAATTTAATGCATTTTAGAAACTTACGTAACTCTTTCCTTTCCTCTACAGTCAATGTGTAGCATGCATGGGGTTTACCAATTTGTTCCCTTTGTATTTGCAAATGCAATTTTCCTATATTCATATCAGCCAAATCTAAGCAAGCTTTGTTTGTATCTTTTGTTTTTCCTACAATATTTAACAAAGTTCCCACAACACTATCACATACATTCTTTTCAACATGCATAACATCAATATTATGTCTCAACTTCAACTTTGACCAGTACTCCAACTCAAAGAAAATACTCTTTTTTGTCCAATTTAATTCTTCAGGCACCCGCTTTCGCTTTCTATCAACGTTGTTTGGATGCTTACCAGGCTTTCGATGTTTAAGACAACAAAATTGTTGCAATATTTCATCACTAGAGAACATTCTGCGGTGGTCGAACTCCGCTTACCATCCGTGTTGTCTACTCCTTCGGCTTATCCATGATCAAGAGGTAAAAACGTCATGTCCCATGTAACATATTTTACTTCTAATACCTAGTGACGATGTGTCTTCATTACAAACTGGACATGCTTTATATCCTTTTGTGCTCCACCCAGCCAAGTTCCCATAAACAGGAAAGTCATTTATTGTCCATAAAACACATGCATGCATGCTAAAGTTTTCCCTCATGGACACGTCAAATGTTTGAACACCTTCATGCCATAATCCTTTTTAATTCTTCTATCAAAGGACGAGGTATACATCAATATCTCTCCCTGGGGCTTGTGGGCCTGGAATTAGTAATGATAACATGAAAAACATCTCTTTCATACATCTCCATGGTGCCATATTGTATGGCACAAGAACAATCGGCCACATGCTATAACTATTACTCATGCTCCCAAATGGATTGAAACCATCTGTTGCAAGCCCTAATCGAACATTTCGAGGTTCTTGCGAAAACCAAGGGAATTGGGTGTCCATATCCTTCCAAGTCGTAACTGATGCCTTAGGACTCCCTCTCATTGGATCTGTTTTCTTTATGCCACCTCATATCCGATGTTGTGAGTGTTCACATGAATAACCCGTAGCCTTGATTTTAGTGGAAACATCTAATACTTTGAGGAATTTTACCTTTTCCACAAGGTAACTTATATCGTGGCTCATCACACACTGGACATTTATCAAGAGTCTCATTCTCCTTCCAAACAATGCACAATCATACTTGCATGCATGGATTGGACCATATCCTAAGCCCAAATCTCTCTTAACATCTTCTTAGCATCATAGTATGTCTCGAATGCTCGGGATCTTTCTCGAAAAGCATCAATCCAAAACTTGGAGTAACATGTCAAAAGACTTGTCACTCCAACCGATTGAGGACTTAATATGCATTAACTTCACAAGGAATGTCAAAGCGTAAAAACTTTTTTTTACAACCCGGATACAATTCTTTATTTGCTTCACCAAGTAATCAAATTTTCCACTTAAAGAAGGGATTCTCTAAGTTAATATCATTGTCTATGCGTCTACATATAAATTTAACGCCCACAACTTCATTAAGGATATCGACATCAGTAGCGTCAACAATTTCTGTATCAACACCAATATCATTTTGCTCATTAGGTTGAGATTCATGTTCTTCCCCATGAAAAATCCATTTTTTATAACTTCTAGAAAACCCAAACCTAATCAAATGACGTTCAATTGTCAACAAATCATTGAATCGTGCATTTTGACAATCTCACATGGACAATTGCTTATTATCCCATCGCAAGTGTTCTTTTGCAACTTGAATGAATAATGCGTAACTCTTCAACAACATAATCTCAGATAATCCTTATTTGGCAACCACATCCAATCCCTATCCATTTTATTATCCTCCGTAGAAATTAAAAATGAATTCATATTCAATAAAGATAAAATATTGATTTCTATTTCTCAATCTACATTGTTTTTCTCATATTATTTCATATGCCCAATATTTAATTCCCATGAAATGTCATTTTCCCCAATATTGCACTAAAATTCAATTACCCAATTCATTGGCTTGCTTTGAATAAGATGGAAACCCTGCCAACTAAACATAAAACTCTAACTCACCTTACATATTTTGTTATAAACATGTAAATGTAAAAATTTAATACATGAGTTGTACTTCCTACATAAATTAGGTGGTGGTTCCTATCCCATTTAGGATTGCATAATATCTAAGAGTCAATCACCAAGTTGCTTAGATCCATTTTGAGAAAAAATCGGCAGCATTTCCCCATAGTTCTCCAAGTACACGACTTGGCCAAGGCACAAACAAACTATTAGTTAGCTTAATTAAGCAACTAACAATATGTCACCTTGTCCAAATATGCACCCAGAGAACAATAGGAATAACTGTCATAATCTTTCAATATGGACAAAGCATCAATCAGTGATTGAATAAATATTATGCATTCCTAAACTGTCCAAACTGACAATCCAAGCATTATTTGAAGACAAATCAATTAATCATAGACATATAAGTTGTCAACTCGATTTGGCCCTGTTGAGTCATTTTCATACTTTACAACTTATTTGTCTTTAAGTATATGATAAGATACACTTGTCTCACACTAATACTTGAACGATATCTAAGGCGTTTCATGCATGTGTTTCATTATTAATAAAGATGTTTGTTGTTTTTCCTAAACTTATTTTATCAAGTTTAGTCTTTTCTAACTTATATTGTCTTAATATGAAAATTATAATTACAAGATAAAAATAATGGTATAATTAATATTCAAAATATAATACATAATAAATAAAATAATTAAAATAATTTTTTAATTACAAATTATAACATGGAATTATACCACCATTTTAACATAACTTATTGAAACTCTAAATAATTCATTTTGTGATAATAAAAATGTAAATGGACAACCCATTTTCAATAGCCCAATTCCTATGACAGAAGAAGGGCCAAGCCCTTGAGTTTCCAAGGCCCAAGACAAGCTACGATAATTTTAGCGCCCAAAAACCCAACACGTAATAAAAGCCCAACCATGTTTCCTATAACCAAACTCTCGATCTAACTGCACCAGTTCGGGCTTCACCAACACAAAACCTATGGGTCATCAATTCTAGTCCATGGATCTTATTGGAGGCCCAAGGTCTTCTTTTTAACCTTAATCCATGTATGAGTTATATTGATTTAAAATAAAGCCAAAATGGAAACCATAATTTTAAAACTAATAATAATAATAATAATAATAACAACGCTCATTGTAAAGGGGTCCTAGGTTAGAACTTCTAGAGACACTTTTTAGTACCTTGAAACTAAATGCTTCCAAAAACAAAATAATAATAAAATAAAACTTTGAAATAAAATTGTAGATATTCTTAATCTAAAACAAAATGTACATAATAATTATTTATTTGTATAAAATTTACTCTACATTTAAAAAATTTATATTAAAATGAAATTTTAACGCGGTGACAAATGGATTTTGGATACCCACATATTTATTTCTTGATCCAATAATAATAAAAATGGAAGTGTTTGAAAAACAAAAGGTTTATTAAAAATTACAATCATGAAGATGAGTGTACGCTAGGCTGGATGAAGGCATTAATAAATAAAAAGCCCTACCCAAGAAGGTAGTGTTTATTATTATTTAATTCCTCTTTCTTTGAACATGATATGACTTTAATCAAACTTGCCACATGACCTTTGATCAAAATGAAAAGCATTATTTTAACTAATTTTCTATAAACTAATTTTTAATAACCTAATTTATATTCTCTCACATCTAGATTTTTCTATATAATTTGCTTGTTTCCACTAGTCAAAAATTTTATTCTACTCTAAAAACCTGAATTTTAACTAAAATTATTTTTACATTAGTTTACATTTTCAATTTCAAATTATTTTTAGCTCAACTCAAACCAAATTATTAGAAAATTTTGTTAAGAAATTAAGTCCATTGGAGCAGTAAAGAAAAATAAATACTTATTAACTTAAACACAAATTACCAACATTTCTAAGTGAAATAAGGAGAATAATCAAGTATTAACAAACATGTAAACAAATAAAAAACCAATAAAAAATTATAAGGAACATATCTATGGTAGATTTATGTAGTATAACGCACTCATGAAAAGTGACAGATAAGAAGCTATTTACCGATAAACTTTTCTTTGCTTACATTGTCTATTTAAATATTGTTAATTTTTATACAAATCAAGGCCTGATAACTTTTCTATTCATAATCGAGGGTCTATAATTAAGAATCAACTTATTGGTCATTAGAATTAGTATTACTAATAGTTAACTTTATATTCGAGCAATCGAGGGTCTATAAATATTGTAAAATATGAGAAATTAAAAATGTTGGTGTTCGTGAGAATAGTCATTTTATATTACAATTTTCCTCAAATTTCCAACAACCAAAGAGAGCTCAATCTTTCTTTTCCTAAAAATATCATGTTGTGGAACAAAGTGAAATCATCTCAAAGAACCTCTCCAAACAAGAGGCGGATAGAGAGAAAGCCAAAGGGTGGGTTTTCAGTTTTGGCTCTATTTTTCTTACTAACCAAACAGAGGTCAAACTCGCACTCGCAGAAATGAATTCAAGAGTGCAAAATCGCAAATACCAGATTCAAAATCAGATACAGAGTTTATAACCAGCATCCAAACAATCGGTTGAAATCATTGTTACGAAATCTTCAAAAAGCCCTAATGCTCGCATGGATTAGTGGAAAAAGGCGTGAAAAAAAAAAAACGCAACAAAACTACAAAACTAATAGCATCCATTAAAAACTCAGGCCTCCGAAGTCCCAACATTTTCCCCATACTTTCCAGGCAACCAAACGGACCATAAAATTTTAAAAACAAACAGCCCAAGGATAAAGTCATCAGGAAAAGAACAGCAGAAAAGAAAAGATCATTCCACAAAAATCATGAAAAATCAAGCTTCTTACATGAACAAAGAAACAAGCGTTTTTGATACTACTAACCTTTTCAAGATTTCACAAAACGAAACAGAGAAAATGCAAAAAACAAAAAGAAGGACGAGAAAGAGGCGTACGCTTATCAAGCATCGAATGTCGTACTACATAAAGAGAATGTCAAGTATTCTGTTGGTGTTCAGAGAAAAATGGCTTCCTTCTCTTGGTTAACTTGTTTGTTACGCTAAGTCTTGATTGAGACAAGGAATGGGCCTGGATCAAATATTACATCCAGCATCAAATATTACTATTAATTCTTTATTTATTGAGTAAAGATATTTATTGACAAAAAAAAGAACTCTCAAATTGTATTTAAACGTGGAAGGGTATTACTTTTTTTAATTATTTATTTGTTATCAAATATTGAAATAAAAACAAATGAGCATCAAATATTGGATTCCAATTTTAATTTTCTAATTTTATCTATTACATTAAAATAAAATTACAATTTCATTTTTCACCCTATGAGAAAATTGAAATAGAAAAGAAAGTCCATTTTTTATTTCCATTTTTATTTACCAAACACTCTCTAATACTTTCTGAAAATGAAGCATAACCTAAAATTTTGGGAGTTCTGAATATAAGCTTATATATTTGAAAAATCAAACATAATTCTGCATCTTTTCTCTCTAAAATTTTCTTCAATTTTTTTCCGATCCAAACATAAAAATGAAATCATGGGCATGAAATTACTATTAATTTAAAAACTAAACCAGCTTCAAACCCATTTATATATTTTCAAACACGCCTTATGAGGAATGACAGTGATTCAATACCAAAAATGAACTTCTATTATCTGTTTCTTCTATCAATAGTTCGGAGAAACTAATTAATGGGACCATGGGCTGGGCTTGAAATTTGAAATTGGCCCAATCCAAAAGTTGAGGCCTTTAACAATTCTTGGAACATGCCCCTCATGACCAGTCTTATCATAGCATTGTCAGTTGATCCAAATTCATGGATTTTTTTCTAAACAATCTTATGACTACACTTTATCATAAATTCTTTATTTTAATTACATTAGATATGCAATGCTACAATTTTGTCTATAGTTATTAGTTTTCAATATTTTAATGGATTAATGACCATGATTATGAGATAATTTCAAATATTTATAATATTTTAAAAATTATGTATAAATTAATATTAAAATCATGACGATCACTCACTGCTTTTTTTTTTTTACAGCAACAGCTCAGTTGTTATGACCTTTCAAGATTTTTGTTGAAAATTATGGATCGACAATTCTTGTTGTCTAAAAATAGTATTAAAATTCTGAACTTTCAAGATTTTTACATTTAAATCCCTAATAAATCCCAATATTAAATAAAAGTATCAACAATTTATAGTTGTAGTTGCAGCTCAAGTCTAGTCGCAGCTATATAGTAACTTACGCTTGCAACTCAAGTCTACTCGCAACTATGAGTCATTTTTAGTTGCACTCACCTTACCGCAACTATGCAGCCACTTTGGCCTGAGACTAATCCTATACGCAACTATAAAGTCACTTTTAAATAAAAAAATCAATCATATCCGCAACCATGTAATCACTTTTAGCTGAGAGACTCAATCCTAAACGCAACTATGTAATCACTTACCGGCATGCAATCCTATCCGCAATCTCAGAGTCACTTGTAGTTGCGTACCAATAAATATGAAACTAAAAATATACTTTATTTGCTAATTTTTTTGGCCCCAACTAAAGTAATGTCCCTATAGTCACTTTTCAGAGTGACATTAAATATGCTTCACTGTTGATTATTATAAAATGTTACAATTTATATCATTCATATATTAATTTCTTCATACCATTATAATATGTGTGTATATATATATATCACATTTTTATTTTCTTATTAATATTATAGTAGTTATATATAATGCCATATATCATATCATCAATATAATATTTAATTGCAATCATAAATGTATTGATAATATATGATATTTTTTATACACAAGATACTTAAATTTATGCAAATATAATGTCTTTATAGACATTAGGTAATTTATTTGATAATTTCACTATGAAAACTATTTAAAAACCAAGTGATGGGAGTAAAATCTATTAATTTAAACTAGGTAGTTAAATATTAGTATAAATTTACTCGGGATGACATGATTCCTTGAATGAGAACAAATTAGAGGATCATTACTTATTCATAGCTAATTTAAGTTCAATACTACTATATTAAACTTGCAAAAAAATAACTTACATTGCATAATAAAAGATTTAAATTATTTATGTTTGGTTAACATCATATAATAATATTGAAATTAAATAAATTTATATATATTATATCTGGGTCATTTATTATTATATCTACAAAAAACAAGAAATCATATTAATTATTATAAAAATACAGAACACCTGCTTAAATAATCTACCTTTTATTATTTCATAACAATACTATTATTACATAAAAACATTTAAATTTCTATAAATCTATATTCTAGTATTTAATTTTATGAATCTTAATTAGTATTATTATTATATATATAATTTAAATATCAAGTCTCAAAAATACGTATTATATTATTTTATAGCATAAACTTTTTATCTATTTGTCAATATGACTTGTTAATATTGCTAATTTAGCAACACTATTCAGTGACAAAATTACTCATTTTAGCAATGATAATATATTTACTGATGAAACCATTTTGTAAGCAAATATGGATAAAATTTGTAACTTTTAGTATGAAATTATTTTCGTCACAAAAAATTGTATTTAGTAACAAATATTTTCGTTGGAAAATAAAGTATTTTTTCATCACAATAGCGTTTGCGCCAAAAAGCCGCCAAATTTTCCCGCCATGTCTTTTTGGCGACAAAAATTCAAATTGCTACAAAAAGTTTTCATAAATTTGACATTAGCAACGATATTTAAAATTTCATCGGTAAAAGTTCTTTTTAGCGACAAAATTACAATTCGCCCCTAAATTTTTGTCAGGAAAAATAAGTTTTATTGTAGTGTGATTGTGACTTCTTTTTTTTTTTTAACGAGGTGGACATAGGTAACTACGAAAGTAAACATAGCGTATTTCCGTGGACGAAGTTTTTAAGGACGTGGTAGACATACAAGAAAACTCGAGAGCATTTGTGCACCTTATCCCATAGAAGTAAGTAGGTTTCGTAAATGATAGGCCATTGTTCCAAGATCGCCTATAGCCCAAGTGAAAGAATGGAACATGTTGGATTTAGAATTGGCACTATCTTTGTCCCAAGTGTTTCACAAGAAGATGTCTACTGGGTTCAAGTTTTACTTAATATTTATGTTTAAACACAGTCCTTGGAGAGAGTTAGGACTTTGTTCATAACTAAGTTGGGACCCGAATAAGTTCTAGACTCTTGGAGCCCAAGGGTAGGACTACTTTGGATCCTATAGATAATGTTAAAGGTCAGAAAATCCACATGGCCAGGAGATAATCTTAATAAAGAGAAAATGATGAAATTCATAATTAGACAATACGAGGCTTTGTCACATGCCAAAGTCACGTGATCTGGTGCAATAAGAAGGAGCCTACTCAGTCTAGGACTATGCCACATGGTTTTATGCAACAAGAATCGTGATGTGTGAATGATTCTACTTGGAATAGGACTTAGTTCCTGGACCAAATTTGAACTAGAGTTAGAAGCGACGTAGGACTCTACTCAAGAGGGGACTCCTCTAGTATCTCAACTTCTAGGAAGAAGCATCGGGATAAACTAGGATTTATCAGCATCCTACAAATAATGGAAAGTTCTCAAATTTGATCATCAAAACTTTCAAACTAGATTTGGAACCTATTGGGTTTGCAATTGTCCATATCTTCATCTCAAAGGTTCTACAAGAGGATAGCTACTGCAGCATCAAGTTCACGAAGATTTGACGAAATAAGCAGGAAGTCCTCGGTAAGACCGTAGCTAGTTCGACTAAGGTCATCCCACAATGTAGGGACGTGCAAGGCTCGGAGAGTCCAAACTAAGTAAGAATGCGCATGGAATGCAAGTCAGTTCTAGAACCTTAGAGGCCAAGTTACTTGAGGAGCAAGTTACCATATTAGGATTCTATCTTCTAACAAGTGGATAAAGATCAAATCAAGAAGATTCAATCATCTAAGCTATCAAACTAGAATTAGAAACAAATCAGATTTCTATTCTAAAGAGGATACTTTATCAACAAGTTTCCTATTTCCGCTATGATAGCTTAAAGGAAAGTGCATAAAATATAAGGTAGGGTTGGAGTCATAATACAATAAGGATCCAGCCTTATCTAGACTTTCAAGACTGAATTACAAGGCTATAAATTTAGGGCTTTGGAAGTTCTCATCACGGATTCTACAGCCGATCTTAAGGAAGAAGGAGATCCGTCAGGAAGTGTTGAAGGAGTGCGGAGTGCAGATACTCGATTGAGGTATTACATGTTAAAATCCTTTCACCTTTGGTGAAAGATGATGGTTTTTATATTCTTCATCTCTTATTAATATATTATGGATCAAAAGGATGTTGTAGAGAGGGAATGAAGGTAGTTTATTCTAACCCACTAGAGTGATTAGGTTTCAAGAAGAGTCATGGCAGAGAGGGAATCTTGCACTACATACATCTAATTGTAAACCTTGAATAAGATAAGTGGAAATCCTTCCATTTAGGCACAGCCATGTAGACATAGGAAGGTTACCGAACCACGTAAAAAAGTGTGTGCTTTTATTTTACTGTATACATATTTTTTATTTGTCCTACACATTGACCGTCCAACACTAGAGTTTGGACTGCTTGCACAAATTCTCCCACACAAAGTCCGGACTGCCCACACAAAGTCTAGACTGTCGCCACATAGTTTGAACATGAACAACGTCCTAACTTCAAGAACCGAGTCCGAACATACCAAGCGAAGTTCGAACTCACTACACATCATACTCCGAAAACACATAATACTAAAGTCCAAAGTCATTGGACATTAGAGTTCGAACACACCTGTGCTGTGTCTAGGAACACACACATATTAATTGACAATTGGTATCAAAGCAAATCACTCTAAGTTACTGAGTGAGATCCTTGGTTGCTCTACTCATGTGTATGTGAGCCTGAGATGAATTTGATGAAGGAAGGTGAATCTATAAGTCGTCCTCCTCTACTTGATGGGCCAAACTATAGAGATCTGAAAGTTTGGATACGTGTATTCATTAGATCTCTTGATATGAAAGCCTAGAGATCAGTATTGATAGGATGGTGTCCTCCAACCAAGATAGATGATGATGGGAAAACAATGGTCAAGACTATGTCAGAGTGGACTAGTGAAGAAGACAAATTAGCAACTAGCAATTGGATAGCTATCATCCATATGGTGTGGATTCCAGACAGGTTAGCCTCATTGAAACTTCTGAATCGATAAAGGAAGCTTGGTATGCTTTGAAAGTAATTGGTGGGGTGCAAAACGTGTCTCTAAAATTATACGCGCCTATGTACACAAGTGCATGTGTGTCACCTCAAGTAATATAGTGTGAAAAGTAAGAGTATCGTCCCACGAGGAATAGGTTACTAAATACTGAAATTGGGTATTCCTAGCATTATTTGGATAAACACAATGGTGAAATTTAAATGGAAAACAAAAGAAATCCTAAACTAAAGTCCCTAACATGCAAGGATAAAAGATAATTACAAGGAAGCTTAGGGTTTTGATTTCATCTAAAAAATTCTTATGGTGAGATTCAAATTTGTCCCAATGATACCTAAATCATATATTAATGGTGGATTTCAATTTAACCATGCTATTATTTCAAGAACAACACCCACCGAAAAGGTTATACTATATCTCTACCTCAAACCATCATAACCAAGGATGCATTAAGTAATTGAAATCCAATAGGCCACATGTATCCCACAAATATTTATTTTCTATGGTGAAACACGATATTCCATTTATGGTCTAATCTAATTACTATTTCTCAATCTCAAATTAGGTCACAAAACATGTTAATGTTGATTAATCATAACATGCATGAGAAATTGAATAGAACATTTTATATATAAGAAAATCCAAACATCAAAGATTACAAATCAAAGCTAAACACCATAATTCACTATTTAGAATACATCAAAACCCCAGAAAATGATAGTAGCTTGATGAGCCCAAAAACACATTAGATTTTTAATCCATTTTTCTGAGCATATTACAAGATAAATGTTGAATCGTACGCAAAAATGTGGAAATTTTACTCAAATTTAATTTTGCAGGAAAATATAGCAGAAGCTAAAATCCCAGCAAAAACAAGAAGAGATCAGCCTACAAGAAGAAAAATGAAGTCAAGAATCGAAAAACTCCGAGTCGCGACAGAAGCTTATTTGTTCGAATCATTTTCAAGTAATGACATCACCAAGATCAGCTTGGGAAGAAATAGAAGACCTTAGTGTTTAAGTCGTGGACTTGAAGCTGAGCTTGTGACCGTAATGACCAAGGCAACAAGTGAAAGAGGCTATGGCTGTATAAGCGTGATCGAGACTAAAGCGAAACAGTTCAAAGTAGACCTTTGTCGCGACACCACTGGCGTCTCGACTCCACCGAATATAATCGAGGTCGCAATCGCCACTGGCGTCGCTGACGTGATTCTGGCAATAGTTACAAAAGAAGTCTCCGCAAAGAAAACGGTTGCAACTAGTTTTTAAGGGCAATTCATTTGAGGTCGCGACATACCATTGAGGTCGCGACATGAAAACGGAAACTGAAGTTGCAACCATTTATTAAGCAAAGACCATAAACGATGTCGCGACCACTCATTCAGGTCGCGACTAGAAGAAGAACTGAGCAGAAGAAATCCCAGTCGCAACTACTTTAGAGCAATTGGGACTACACGTGACTGAACAAGAGTAACACGTGGTCACGACATAAGCATGAGGTCGCGACCTGGAATGGAGGTTGAAAGGAGGAAACTGGTTGCAACAAAGAATTAAGGTTGCGACCAGAAGAAGAGAAATGAACATCAAAAGAGGTCACGACATCACCTTGAAGTCGCGACTTAAATTTGAAACCTATGAAGGCAAAAGACCACCAACAAGATCGCAACCAAAAAAAGAAAGTCACAACCTGAAATCAGCTTATAAACAGAAATGTGGTTGCAACCTAAAACTGAGGTCGCGATGTGCAGCGCAATAAGGAAGAGAAGTCTTGATTCAACCGGTATCGTGACTCGTAGCCGGCAAAAAGAAAGACAACGGCGTCGCGACATGAAACTCGCCGTCGCGACATCAACTCTCGAGAACACCGAGCAAACAAGGTCGCTGACTGGCAACCATGTCGCTAATTCATCAATCCAAGCAAAGATCAAGGAATCGGGTCGCACAGAAGCAAATAAGGTCGCTGACCGAACAAGAGCAAACAGGAATCCATGTCGCGACATCAACCCGAGGTCGCGACATGGGATAGTAAATCGCTTTCTTTTCGGGGAATTACACCCGGAGTTCGAGGATTCTCAGTCTAATTTCTTTGATAGCATAAATAAACAGTGTTAGAATAGTAAAGTAGCTTCTGTCTTCCTTACCTAGAAAAGGGGAACGAAGAGGAACTCAGTGTATAGTTTAGAGTAGAATTTTCTTTATTTTTTATTTTATTTATTTATTATTTATTTTCTTTTCTTTTCTGGATTGAATTTCTGTGAACCGTGCGTAAACGAGTGGAGTCGAATTTATTTATGTTATTTTCTTAAAATTACTACCTGAAATTTATGAAATCTAGACAAATTTAGAGTTCATTTTTTCGCTTCATTGAAATTTTAGTGGTTTGTCGTGATCTGCTCCATTTATTTAATCGCAAAGTAATTGTAGAATACAAATTACTGATTTGAATTATAGTTAGTTACGCCTTTTTCTCGCAAAATCTAGAGAATGTTATTTGGGTAGTGATTTACTTGCTTGGTGTTTTTTTTTGAGTCGACAAGTTCCCAATAGTAGTAGCGAATACCATATTGAGGGAATGTATCTTGCTATGAATTCCAGGATGCCCTCTGCGTGACACAGAGACGGAGATTCCTGAGAGCTGAGAGCATTCTTTTCTGGGTATGTTAGACTACCATTGATGAACTACTGAGCTCTGAGAGTTCATTTTGATAAATCTCTCATTCGCTCATAATTGAAGTTGGAAGGGAGTATTTAACAATATAAATAATCGAGAGTCTAATGACTCCAAAGTGGAAGTTCCCAACCCCGTGTTAGCTTAGATCTAATCAAGGGAAAGGACGCAACTAACAGATATGAAGGATGAGCCACGCTGTTGTAGAACTTTTGCTAAAATCCTGAGAAGGAAAGCAAAAGATCTGCAGTCAACAAGAAATGGGTGTGAAGTATTGAGAAAGAAAAATATCCAGATCTTGCAAGAACAACAGAAATACAAGTAACTGGGTAGAACTTGATTTCGAGAGAAGCAAAAGTTTCTAACCAGTGAATGTGGAGAAATCCAACTGCAACATTTAGGCAATCTTGGACAAATCAGATCCATCAATACAATAGAGCAATGTGCTTTCATGCAGAATTGACTGCTTAATATAATTCATCGATAGTTTTCGCTTTCAATGTGGAACAAATTAGATCCAGTATTTAGTTCTTAATTTTTGTAGTTTATTTCATATTATGTCATTTTCTAGTTTTAGTTAACAGTCTAGGATTGATTATCTAGTAGATAGACCTCCATTATCAAATTCTTTTAGTTCAAATAGCATAGAACTTTAGTAGTTGGGGTACTTGATCTCTAATTCATGTCAATCTCTATGGGAATGATACCTGGACTTACATTCAGATTTTACTACTTTTATGACCTGTGTACTTGCAGTGTCATAGACTAAACCCAATTTTAAAATCCTAAACATCAAGACAGATTCAAGACCGCTACCTATCCAAAGTGACATGGGTGCAAGAGAAGTGTAAGGTTCTTGTAACTATGTACATTTGAGGGGTTTTTAGTCTATATAGAAAAAGGCAAACATAGCTCATAGAGGGGAGAAATACAACCATAGAAAATAAGGAAAAGCAAGAAAAGAGGAGAAGAATGTAGATGAAACCCATTTCTTCTCTCCAAATCTCCTTCTTCTTCTTCTTCTTCAAGGCTAATAACCAATTTCCCCCAAGAGAGACTTGCCTTTGGGGTTCTCTACCTAAAGGGTCTTCTCTATTGCAATCAAGAGAACCCCTTGAACTCCTCTCTTCAAAAGCCCTAAAATATGTTCTTTTAAATCCAAAAACCTGAGAAAGCGGTGGTTGGGTTGTAGTAAAATTTTGGGACTCGACATCCATGCTGCAGCGTGGAAAAAATATGGGGCATCACTAGAGTTGTCTAGGCCAAATCACACTATAGCGTGCGTGCTCATGTTGTAGTGTGAGGGTACTCACACCAAGGTATGAGGGAACTCACGCCATGGCATGAGGGAACTCGCGCTAAGGCGTGAGATGGCCTTCACTCCACCAGTAGCTCAACTTTGTATTCAATTGTACATCCTCACTTCTTTCTTCATTTCTTCCTAATTCGGACACCAAAATAGATGATCTTAGATTCTATGGAAATCTCTCGGAGTCTAGAACACGTCCATGGAAGTAAAGGAGCCTTGGGGGGTCATCATGTAGTCAGAAAGATCACAAGTTTACTGTAGCTGCATGATGACTTTGTGGAATTTTCTTTCATTTAGCTCATTTCTGCTTCGCTCCACCCAATGATTGACCTAAACAAAAAATAGAACATTTGGAGCATGAGTATAAAGGATAATCATCAGTAATCCATGAAGAAAGCAAGGAAGGGGAAGACCACTTCAGTGAACCAGTTACACTCATCACCTACTTGAAAAACACAGTAGTAGGAGGTCAAAAGCAAGAAGTTTTAGAAGAAGTCTCAATAGATGTTCAGACTTGTCCAGTCCCTGCTCCAATTCTTTAGGATGTTAGGACTCTCCATGGTAGTGATAAAGAAAATGATGGATTCCCTAATTTGAAGAATGTAAAGGATGTGTGAACCATGTTAGTTATGGAAACAAACAAGGCTGTCTCACATAAAGTCCCAACTGAACTCTACGACTAGAGTATTGGAACTTCTCCACATGGACCTAATGGGACAAGTACATCTGGAAATCATTGCTAGAAAAAGGTACATCTATACAGAAGTCATAAATACGACATGCTACATTCGAATCGAGTTTACCTAATACGTGGAACTCTCATGACTCCTTATGAGATCTGGAAAGGTAAGCAGCCATATTTGAAACACTTTCATGGTTTTGGTAGTCCCTAATATATTTTAAACAACAGGGAATAAAGAGGGAAGTACTAAGTCCAAGAGATAGTTCGAACTATAGCTATAACGTACTAGCATCTGAATGAAAAGGACTCTAGAGGACAGTTTGGAAATCAAACTCATGAGCCTTTCAGCAAGATTCAGGAGAATCATCCTACCCTTGACATTATTGGTAATCCAGAAGGGAGTGTTTTGACTCAAGGATTTCCCAATATGAAACAAAGAGAGATGATTGACCTCTCCCGTAATGCCTTCACTAGCTAGTCCAAAAACTACAAAAAGGTCTTGAATGGTGAATTCTAGATCAATGTCAGGCCAAAGGACCTTAACCCGCCCAAAACAAAAATTTTTGGGACTTAATATCAAAGTCTCATCATGTGAGTGATAGACCAAATGTTAGAGAAGTGCTCTAAAGGAAATCACTTTTAGCACTTATTGTACGTCTTTTGTTACTTTTTAGGCATGTTCATTATATTGATGTTTATTAATGAATTGATAGTGTTCTTAAATCAATTAATGAAGTCCACGACACATAAAATAGCATGAAGGAAATCATGATAATAAGATTCCTATCATGTGCAATTATGTTAGTGTCTAAATTATCACCAATCATAGGATCAACGAGACTAGATATTGTTGATCCGGATAGACTAGCATATGTCGTACTCCTTGATTGGATCAAGCAGTGGATCTTATGAACTACAATCATGAGTTGATTAGAGTTGACATGTAGATTCTTACTAATAGTAGCTAAGTATATTGGAGACCTGCTATGGGACAATCTTGTGGATTATTTATTTCTATGTAGATGATTGTCTCATCATAGCAATGATGCAAATATCCTTAAACTTGAGGTGCTCAAGGATATCTTGGATGTTGATCCTATACTTTGACCTCGATCCATGTTGCCTCTTTAAGGTCGCTCTTAGGGTGATAGTCGAGTATAGTTTGAGGTGTTCGAAGGTAATTGAGTAGCCGATAGAGAATTCACCACTCTTAATAGAAGGAGTGTATACCCATGGCCTCTTGTCGAGATAATTACTTAGGAATCTCTGGCCATAGTAGAAATGTCATGAAGACAGTCTTCAATGACATGACAGATTAGTAACGAGTCCGGCGATAAAAACTAATTTAACTTAGGCTAGATGTGGCTTAGCCAGTCTAGTGGGATCTACACTTTGTTCATGCAATGAACCGAGTAGGGTATAGGTTGGTGAAAGGACCAATTGTGTGGTAATTGTCTATGGAAGGATTAGTAGTTAGACCACTGAATCTCTGATCAATTGGGGTTCATGATGTGTTGCTAGAAGTCGCTCATGAATTGCTTAATTCAATAGTTGAATTAAGTGGCCAACATAACTGGGAACATAATAGGTCACACACTTAGAAAATGAAGGCTTGATATAAAATGGACTTAGATATGATCCCACTGCCTGGGATTAGACTGCCCCGAGATTAGTCAATCCGAAACTAAAGGACTCATTTAGAGAATGATAGATTCTAAGTTTGCTCATGGATCTAGCCCATGAGGGAGCATGCTACCATGCATGGAGATGCATATAGCATATTCCTTTTAAAGTGAGGGCCTTTTGGTCTTTTGATGTGGTGGGTTTCAACTATAAATATGATGCTATGGGAGAAACCCTAACCATAAGTGTGAAAAAGAGAAACCCTACTCTCCAAATTAAGAGAGTTGTTCTTGTGAGTCCTTCCTCTTGTTCTTGAGAAGAAAAACCAACAATAAGAAGAAGAGAGATATGTGAGTATCAATTTAGGTCATCTTCCTCCCTTATTGAGACCAACCTTGGTAGGACCGAGTTTGCTCTCAACTTCATTTCCTTGAAGGTTCTCGGGTCTTGTCTTCATGTGGATACCATTAGAGGTGAATCTAGGACTTGGTTTGTTTATGGTTAAGCTGCAAACAAATTTCAAGAGTAGATCTTCAAAGGTATAAGATGATTTGAACTCTTGCTTTTGTTTGTGATCCTTTTGATGTGCTAAGAAAGTCAAGGGAGGGATTCCCTTTTTTTTTCCTTTTTTTTTTTATCCGTTGTGCTACAGTACTCTTTGCATTGTGGAATCCCCTTCAGTGGTATAAGAGCTCACTTAGTTTCATCAAATCAGATCTAAAGTGAGAGTTTAAGATTTGGGCTCCCATGGTTTCCAAAATTTTGAAAATGAGTTTTATAATTTGAAAAATTCCATTATGTTTATTTTCTTCATGTAATCTGATCAGGGGATGACCATTGATGGTTATTATGTAAGAAAAATGGTTTGGATAAGATTCAAACACCTAAAGTTAGGATTTTTCGAGATGAACTGCAGGCAATGTCGCGACGTGGTGGTTGAATTGCAGGCAACGTCGCGACGTGGGTTCTTCACGTTGTGACGTGGTGGCCTAGAAGTAGGCAACATCACGCTTGATCGCCATGCAAGTTTTGTAACACAATGACCATGTCGCGACGTGGACAATAGTGTTCTTCATCTCCCATCACTCACGTCGTGATGTGAGGTCTTCACATCGTGACATGAACATCTTCAGTTTGCCTTTTGGTCCATTTTCTCTTCTGGGTTTTTGTATTTTAGAGCACATATATTTGAGTTTGACTGAGGGTCAAATATGCAAACTGAGTTTGAATTGTTCAGCCTTAAAAATTTTGTAAACATGGATTTTAATTGATTGAAGTTGGAAAAACCAGTTTTAAATTTCGTACAAGAGACATTGGATAAAAACATCTCTTTGGAAAGTATGATTCAAGAGTTGAATTAGTTTTGATTCATGAGTTGAATCAATTAAGGTTCAAGTGTTGAATCAGTTTTGGAATGAAGTATTGAGACCTTGATTTCTAAAATTGGAATCTTGGGATGCCATTTTCTTTAACTTTCAATGGGTTGTATTTGAGATATTGGCATGATCGATGATTATAGACTTTTCCCAACGGTCATTGAGCATATTGCATTTGATTATTAATCCTTTTTGGGCAAATAGGGCCTGCATGTCCCCACATATCTCTTTATTTCTCTATGTATTCCTCTTCTCATCTAAATCCCCCTCAAATGTAACTTGACATTCTTCTTAAGAATGCATGTAATTAGATTACATATGATTTCGATTAGTTGGTGGATATACAAAGAAGAAGGAGCATGGATGAGTATCTAAGAATAAAGACCTTGAAATGTAAATTTGATTTAATTTCATGGGTTCTAATAATCATGCATATCCCTAGGTTTGATCTAGTCAATTCCATTTTGGCTCATGGAACTAATTTTAGAATGTCCTTAATCATGCCATATAGTTAGAGTAACTATCTTTATATTTTCATGAGATGAATGGATATATATATATAAAGCATGCTAATACGGTGATGAGACTAATCTAAAGAAAGCCCTCAATAATATATATTAAGGCTAACATCTTCCACTAATATGGTGTGAACCTGTGTTCTTTTAGAATTGGGGTAGTTAGGTAAACCCAAGCCCTCTTTACAAGAATATGTTCTATCCATGGAAATGAATTTTCCTTATTAGTGGGCTAGCCTTAACTAGACTTGTTAGTTTATTGGGAAAACCCAAGGTTAATGTTGGATAGAGACGCAGTTGAGTAAGTGTGCATGAGATGTACCGCATCATGAGTTGATAACCCAATGATAGTGTATAAATAAACAGTTGATAGCATTGGATTTGATAATTGCATGGAATTTCAATTGGTATGGACAAGATACCTACCTATTGACCCAAGGTGTCTTGTTGGGTAAACCTAACGTCATTCTTAGTGATATTGGACATCAACTCACTAGGAGAACTTTCATATAGGTTCTCTCGGATCAATAGTGAGGGCTATCGATTCGTAATAAAATAGTGGGAGCTATAATGCTCAATTATCAAGCCGTAACAATCATGCATTTTAAAAGTACAATCTAACATAATCTCTTCTACATCTAGGTTGTTAGAATCTTACCATGTCAACCATAGTGAACTTACGATCATTATTGAATGCCAATAAGTTGATCGATGCCAACTTCATGGACTGGCTAAGGAACTTGAGAATTGTTCTCAATGCCGAAAGAATAGCCTATGTCCTTGATGGCTAACTCCTAGAATCCCCTGTTGTTGATGCATCTGATGAACATCAGATCGCATATCAGAAGCACATAGATGACAATGTCATTGCCATTTGCATCATGCTTGAATCGATGTCACCAGAGCTTGAAAAACAGCATGAGGCTATGATAGCACATGACATAGTTGTCCATCTAAAGATATTGTTTCATGATCATACAAGATTCGAAAGGTTCGAGGTCTCTAAACTACTTTTTCACTCAAAGATGCAAGAGGGGGCATCTCTAGTATAGTATGCACTGAAGATGAATGGATACATAGTGAGGTTGGATTAGTTGAATTTTAGTATATATCATGAATTGAGTATAAAATTTATTCTAGCTGGTTCACCCGAGAGTTTTCCATAGTTTTTGCTCAACTATAGGATGAACGATAAAGAGACCTCCATACTTGAGTTGATCAACTTGATTAAAACAGTTGAACCCACCTTGAAGAAGGAAGGTAAAACTATGATGCTTGTGGACTTTTCAGGTTCTAATAACAAGAAGAAGAGAAAATTCACCAAGAAAAAGGGAGGGGGCAACCAAGAAAAAGGCCAAGGAGACGTCCTCAAAGGGTACATGCTTCCATTGTTGCAAAGAAGGCCATTTGAAGAGAAATTGCAAAGTCTACTTGGAGTCGAAGAAGAAGGTGGCATGTGATGCACCATCATCTTCAAGTATTTATGTCAATAAGGTTAATAATGTTTCTCTTGACAACCTTTGGGAATTAGATATTGATTGTGGCTCACACACATGCAATGACATGTAGGGCCTATGGAACAATAGAAAGCTCACGAAGGGAGAGTTCTACCTTCAAGTGGGAAATGGTGTAAGAGTTGTTGTTATTGCTATTGGGACTTATGTTTTGAACCTCCTCAATGGAATTTTTTTAGTTTTGGATAATTTCTTTTATGTGCCAGCTTTGACGAAGAACATTATTTATGTTTCCTATTTGAATAAGAAAGGGTTTCATTTAAATTTCAATAACAATGGTTGTTACATTATGTTAAATGATGTCTTTTATGTTGGTGGTACTTTAAGAAATGGGATTTACATATTAGATATGTCAAATCCAATTTTAAATGTCAATGACAATAAAAGACAAAAGATATATAATTTGAAATCATTATTTTTATGGCATTGTCGTCTTGGCCATATAAATGAGAGACACATGACTAAGTTATACAAATGTAAAAGCTAGGGGTCATTTGATTATGAATCATTTGACACGTGTGAATCAAGCTTGTTAGGCAAGATGACCACGTTACCCTTCAAAGGAAAGGGTGAACGAGCATGTGGACCGCTAGACCTAATATATATGGTCCTATTTCCATACATGCTAGAGGTGGCTTCATCTATTTCATAACCTTTATCGATGATTGATTAATATGGCAATTTTGCATCCTGTTAAGGCATGATACTTTAGTGTTAATAACTATAAGAAGTAGAGAAACATATCAATAATCTTGAATCACTGATCAGATCGAGGGGTGAATACCAAAACCAAGAGTTTTTGATCCAGAAAATGGATTCAAAACAATGATTCGATCTATACACACAACACAATGGTGGCTGGAGAGATAAAACTTTTTAACTTTATTAGACATGGACAGGTCTTATGATTTGTTACAAATAATCACCAAACTGAAGCAGAACTCTATGATTATTATTATATATCTGTCAGATTTGATCCAAGTCAGTTGAAGTTACCATATGATATGAACAACAGTTTTTATCTTTCACATGGAAACGATGGCTGTCTCGCTATGGAATGGATTGATGTTGATGTTTGAAGTTTAAGTCGACAAGTGCTTTGTCGGTGGTGATATCGCAAAGAAAACGATCGATATCGACTCTGCCAATAATTTTTAAACAAAGGTTGTTTGTTTCAAAGCATGTTGTCTTCTTAGAGAAAGAATTTCTTCTAAGAGAAGGTAGTGGGAGCAAAGTTAAGCTTGGTGAAGTTTAAGATGCTCTTACAAACGTGTCTCATTTGACTGAACCTAAAGCTATAATTCATGATGATGAATTAATAGTCGACTCTTCTAAAGCACAAGCATTTCATAGGACAAGTAGGATACACACTGTTCCAAAGAGATATTGATTTCTCATCAGCGAATGGAAGGACCTATTGCTCATAGAAGATGATGAGCCTACTACCTATGAAGAATCTTTGAATAGTTCAGAGTCTGACAAATGGATCATAGCCATGAAGTCGGAAATGGACTCCATGTATACAAACCAAGTATGGACTTTGGTTGATCTACCTGAAGGGATAAAACCCATAGGGTGCAAGCGGATCTTTAAAAATAAGACGGACATGGAAGGTAATGTGATTACCTATAAGGCTAGGCTTGTGGCTAAAGGTTATCGTCAAAGACAAGGAATTGACTATGACGAGACTTTTATCCCAGTAGCCATGCTTAGATCCATAAGAATACTTCTAGCCATTACTACTCATTATGATTATGAGATATGGAAATTTGATGTGAAGACGACTTTCCTCAATGGAAACCTATCAGAGGAAGTGTACGTGACACAACCTGAAGGTTTCATATCTAAAAATGGTAGTAAAGTATGCAAACTTCAAAGATTCATTGATGGATTGAAGCAAGCATCTAGAAGTTGGAATATCTGATTTGATGAGACAATAAAAGAGTTTGGCTTCTCAAAAAATCTGGATGAGCCTTGTGTGTACAAGAAGACAAATGGGAGTGTAGTTGTTTTCTTAGTATTGTATGTGGATGACATACTCTTGATAGGAAACAACGTTTTAACACTACAATCTGTCAAAATTTGGCTATCCAATAATTTCTCCATGAAAGACCTTGAAGAAGCGACCTACATATTGAGGATTAAGATCTATAGAGATAAACCTAAGAGGTTGCTTAGTCTTTCACAATCTACATACATAGAAAAGAGGCTAAAAAGGTTTAGCATGGAACAGTCCAAGAGAGGATACGTTTCCATGTCTATTAGGATCACCCTCTCGAAGTCTATGTGTCAAGAGACACAAGATGAGAGGACACACATTAGTAAGACCTCATATGTCTCTGTTATAGGATCAATCATGTGCGCTATGTTATGTACTAGACCTGATGTATCATATGCTATGAGTGTCACGAGTAGATACCAATATGACCTTGGTAAGGTTCATTAGGTGGCTACCAGGAATATTCTTAAGTAATTGAGAAGAATTAAGGATTTATTCTTGATTTATGGAGATGAGGATCTTATTGTTAGCGGGTATACCGATGCTAGCTTCCAATTTGATAGAGATGAATATAAATCTCAATCAGGTTATGTGTTCACATTGAATGATGGCACAGTTAGTTGGAAGAGTTCCAAACAAGAGACGACTATGGATTCTACAACTAGGAGTGGTACCTAGCATTGTTGATCCATTACCTTTGTATTGTAATAACAATGGAGCCATAGCACAAGCAAAGGAACCACGCTCTCATCAAAGGTATCATTGGCAGGAATGATGTAAAGATAGAGAAAGTGCCCACTGATCAAAATATTGATGATCCTTTTACTAAGCCACTTCCCCAAAAGAAGTATGAATCTCATGTTCTTGCCTATGGTATGAGATACAAAGGCGATTGGCTTTAGTGCTAGTGGGAGGTTGTTAGAAAAGTGCTCCAAAGGCAATCACCTTTAGCACATATTGTACGTCTTTTGTTACTTTTCAGGCATCTTCATTATATTGAAGTTCATTCATGAATTGATAGCGTTCTTAAATCAATTAATGAAGTCCATGACACATAACATAGAATGAAGGAAATCATGATGAGATCGTGATAATAAGATTCCCATCATGTGCAATTATGTTAGTGTCTAAATCATCCCTGGTCATAGGATCAACGAGACTGGATATTGTTGATCCGAATAGACTAGCATATGTTGTACTCACTGATTGGATCAAGTAGTGGATCTTATGAATTATGATCATGAGTTGATTAGAGTTAACATGTGGATGCTTGCTAGTAGTAGCTAAGTACATTAGAGACTGATGAGTCCTAAACTCCATCTAATTTTAATATATTTTTCTAGCAAATTTTAGAAGTTTATGATTCTTTTTTATGCTGAATTATAGAATATTTACCAACTTTGTGTTTTGCAGGTTTTAAAAGAAAATGAGACAATTCTAGTAAGAAAAGTAGAAAATTGGCTAAGAGTAGAATTCTCTATCGTGACAAAGTTTCTGAATGTTGCAAAAAAATCCCAATAGAACTCGTAGAAGTTATGTCGTAACAAGGATCAAGCTAAACTCAAGCCAGAAATGAAGACTGTTGCGACATAGTTTTAGATTGACTGACTGGTTTCTATCGTGACAATGGATTTTTATGTCATGACAAAGTTGGAGAAGTTCATGAAGAAGAATGTCGTGACATTCATTACTTTGTCTTGACATTGATCAAGCAATTGGCAGTGGAATTTTTTCGCGACAAAAGACAACTCTATTGCGACAGAAAATAGCAAAACAATGAGATAAGTCAAGACAATGTGCCCGCGACAAAGTTTTCTATGTTGCGACAGACATTTCAGCTCATGACAAGACCAAGGCAAATTATCTGTCGCGACATAAGAAAACTATGTCGCGACACAACATTTAGAGTCTGCAATGAAAGATAATTTGACATTGTCGGGACAGAGAAGTTTATTGTCGCGAAAAACACAACTTTGGTTGAGGTGAACTCTATCGCGACAAAGACGACTATTGTCATGACAAAAGTTAAGAAGAGTTACAAGAAGAATGTTGCGACACGGAAACTTATGTTGCGACATAATAAAGAAGTGAAGGCAGAAATCTCTGTCGTGACAAAAGAAGATTATATCACGACAATAAAAGTTGTTGCGTAAGAGATTTATGTCGTGATAGAAAAGTTTTATGCCACGAAAAAAAATGGAAGAGAAAGGAGACCGCTACATAAGCCACGACAAGGATTTCACCTGTTGCAAACAAACAATTAAATTATGAATAAGGATCAAAGAAGACAGCCGACAAAGAAAAAGTCGACGATTAATAAAGTTCGCCTTAGCAGCTGGGTAAGCCCACAAGACTATGTCGCGACAAAGAAAAAGTCCGTCGTGACAACAGACCCAGGCAACTGTGAGAAACTATGTTGCGAAAATGTTCTTCTATGTCGCTACATTAAATTATAAACTCAAGGCAGAATTCTTTGTCACAACAATTGGAAGCTAGGTCGCAACATAAAACAAGAAGAAGACTGATAAACTTTGTCACGACATAAAAATTCTATGTTGTGACACAAAGCAGCGCAGTAGAAGGAAACTTTGTCGTGACATAGAAATTTTTTTCGTGATAGACTTCAAAGAAAAGGCACAAAATTTTGTCGTGGCATAAAAAGTTCGCTTGCAATTTCAGTGTATTTTCTTGATCAGCTAGTCAATGTTAATTGTAATCCAGTTTTGAAAGACTGAGCTCCCTCTAGGATTGGATCGATGTTTATTATTGTTTTCTAATGAACTTGAAAGAATGTCATAGTTCAAAATCTTGAATTTATTTAATTGGTAATGATCTGGAAGTTACCTGTTTAGATTATTAGTAGCATGTACCTAGAAAAGGACTGTATCTTGCTCTGATTTCTAGGAAGCCCTCTGAGTGACACAGAGACGGAAATTCATGAGAGTATGGAGCAGTAGTTACTTAGGGGTATGTTAGAATAATATTATGGAACTAATGAACTCTTAAAGATTACTTCCATAGATCCTTAACTTACTCATGGTGTGAGGACAGTTGGATGATGTATCAATTTAATCGATGAGAGGTTTCTCCTGAATCTGATGAAAGGATTTTGATCCCGTGTTAGCAGAGATCTAATCAAGGAGATAGAGAATTTTATCAAATTTGATGGATGAGCTACCAATTAGATTGGAGAAGGCTTGTAATATCTTGTCTATAGGGGCAAGAATTCTTCAGTCCTAAGATTTGGGTGTGAATTACTGAAAAGGAAAAATATCCGTTTTAGAAAGAGGTTTCTATTCTACAAGTAACTGATTAGACCCATGTATTCGAAAGGAGTATGGATCTCTAATTAGTGAAATGTATGGTTAATGGAGAAATCCAAACTATACTATCTTGCATCTTTGACAAGTTCAGATTTCAAACTAATGGTTGAGCTATGTTTTAAAAATGATGCAGAAATTGATAATTGTATTAATCGATCTAATTCACCGCTAACTTTCCTGCTGAAATTTCCAATCCAATTATTTTAAATTTTTTATACATAGTTATGGGAACTTATTTAGTTTTTACTTTTCTATTAGTTAGAATCCAAACCATTTTAACTTTGAGTTCAAATAGCAAGGATCTTGAATAGATGGGGTAATCGATGCTTAGATTTCATCAACTCGCGGGGAACGATAATCGACTTAAATCCACTTTTATTACTCGAATGACTTGTGCACTTGGTGCTGATCTATACTCTAAAACATATTTTTTCAATAGATGCCTTTCTCATCCAAGGCAAACAACATATTTTATGTACTCTTGGTCAGCGCTAACAAGTTTTTGGCGCTGTCGGATTGAACAATATGGTGGCGTCTAATTTAATTGGGTGAGATCTAGTCCGAACAAGTTTTCGCGCTGCTGATACAAGAACTGATTAGTTCCTGGTGGTGGTACCATAAGTTTGGCACCTACTAACCTCATCATATTTAGTTAATTTGATCTTCAACAATTAGTCTGTTTTTGGTATATGTAAAAATCAGTCAACGGAGACCTGCTATGAGACAATCATGTGGATTATCTATTTCTATGTAGATGATTGTCTCATCATAGAAATGGTGCAGATATCCTTACAATTGAGGTGCTCAAGGATATCTTGGATGTTGATCTTGTACTTTGATCTCAATCCATATTGCCTCTTTGAGGTCGCTCTTAGGGTGATGGTTGGGTATAGTTTGAGGTGTTCGAAGGTAATTAAGTAGCCAATAGAGAATTCACCACTCCTAATAGAAGGAGTGTATACCCATGGCCTCTTGTCGAGATCATTACTCGAGAATCTCTATCCAGATTAAAAATGTCATGAAGAGAGTCTTCAATGACATGACTGATGAGTAATGAGTCCGGTGATAAGATCTAATTTCACTTGGGCTAGATGTAGCGTAGCCAGCCTAGTGGGAGCTACACTTTGTCCATACTCTAAACCGAGTTGGGTATAGGTTGGTGAAAGGACTAATTGTGCGGTAATTGTCTATGGAAGGGTTAGTAGTAAGACCATTGACTCTTCGGTCAATTGGGGGTCATGATGTGTTGCTAGAAGCCGCCTATGACTTGCGTAATTCAATAGTTGAATTAAGTGGCCAACATAACTGAGTACCTAATGGGTCACACTTAGAATATGAAGACTTGATATAAAATGGACTTGGATATGATTCGATCACGAGGGACTACATTTTGGGGATGAGATTGCTCCAAGATTACTGGAATCCTAGAACTAAAAGGACTCATTTAGTGAATGGGATAGGCTTAAGCTTGCTCATGGACTTAAAGCCCATGAGGGAGCATGCTACCATGAATGGAGATGCATATAGCTTATTCCATCTAATGTGAGGGTCTTTTGGTCTTTTGGTCTTTTGGTGGGGTAGGTTTCTCTTATAAATTTGGTGCTATGGGAGAAACCCTAACCCTAAGTGTGAAAAAATGAAACCCTAGTCTCTAAATCAAGAACACTGTTCTTGTGAGTTCTTCTTCTTGTTCTTGAGAAGAAAACCTAACAAGAAGAAGAAGAGAGATTTGTGAGTATCAAATTAGGTCCTCTTCCTACCTCATTGAGACCAATCTTGGCTAGCATCGAGTTTGCTCTCAACTTCGTTTCCTTAGAGGTTCTCGGGTCTTGTCTTCGTGTGGATACCGTTAGAGATGAACCTAGGACTTGGTTCATTTCTAGTCAAGCTGCAAACAACTTCCAAGAGCAGATATTTAAAGGTATAAGATGTTTTGAACTCTTGCTTTTGTTTGTGATCCTTTTGATGTGCTAAGAAGGTCGAAGGGATGGATTCCAGTTTTTTTTTTTTGTTTTTAATTCATTGTGCTACAATGGTCTTTGCACTGTGGAATCCTTTTCACCAAAGTGGATTGATGAGAAAAGAAACATTCCCTAGTACAAGGCAAGATTGGCGGCTCAAGACTATAACCTCTCCCAACTCTATCAAATGAATGTCAAGAGTGCCTTCTTGAACACCGTGTATCCTACTCGGCCTACAATGCTTTAGAAGGATCAAATGTTTTTTCATCTCTATGAATGTCAACCCAGTTCAGCAAGCTGATTTGCATTTATCACAACTCAACTTCCAAGCTCAACTTTGTTCCAACGCTCCTTAGAAGAAACTTATTCTCTAAGAAAACAACATACTTTGAAACAATCACCTTTTGTTCCAAATAGTTGTAGAACTAATATCCCATTGTTTCTTTAGGATATCATACAAACAGACACATCTCAGATTTAGCTTCTAGGTTGTCTGACAATATCCGCTCTAACGAAGTTGGACAACCCCATACTTTCATGTGAGAAAGATAGGGTTTCTTGTTAGTTTATATCTCATATAGAGTAATACCAATTGACTTTGATGGAACTCTGTTTAGGATATAAATACCAGTCTCGAGTGCATGACCCCATAAAGATTTGGGAAGGTCTACCTTGCCCATCATAGACCTCACCATGAATAACAAGGTTCAGTTTCTCCTTTCAACCACACCATTGTGTTGTGGTGTGTGAGGTGGAGTCCATTGGATTGTATTCCATGATCTACAAGATAATCTAGAAATACTTATCTTAAGTATTCACAACCTCAATCGGATCTAAGATATTTAATACTTCTCCAAGGTTATTTCTCTACTTTAGTCCTAAATTCTTTGAATTTTTCAAAAGCTTTAGATTTGTTCTTCATAAGATACAAGTACTCATATTGTGAAAAGTTATTAGTAAAGGTAACGAAGTAGATGAAACCAACTCTGGCATGCGTGGACATTAGACCACATACATTTGTATGTATTAGGTCTAAAGGCCCACTAGCACGTTCACCCTTTCCCTTAAAGGGTAACTTAGTCATCTTGCCTAATAAACAAGATTCACATGTTTCGTATGATTCATAATCAAATGACTCTAAGTTTCCACTCTTGTGTAGCTTAGTCATGTGTCTCTCATTTATATGACCAAGGGGACAATGCCATAAATATGAGGGTTTCATATTATCTTGTTTTAATCTTTTGTTGTCATGGACAGTTAATATTGGATTATCTAATATGTATATACCATTGTTCAATGTACCATAAGCATAGAACACATAATTTAACATTATAGAAAAATCATTGTTACCAAATGTCAAATGAAATCCATTCTTATTCACTGAAGAAATAGAAATAACATTCTTAGTTAAAGTTGGTACGTAATAGCAATCGCCCATTAGGAAGTGTTAGAATATAAGTCCCTATGGCTAATAAAGCAACTCTTGTCTCATTGCCAACTTGTAAGTTTGACTCTCCCTTGTTGAGTATCCTACTGTTCCTTAGGCCCTGCATATCAGTACTTATGTGTGAGCCATAACCGGTATCCCATACCTATTGATTATAATTAGAAACAGTATGAACCACAATGACAAAACATAGCTGAAGTAGATGGGGCATCTGATGCCTTCTTCTTTAAGGACCCTAAATAGGCTTTGCAATTCCTCCTCCAATGACCTTCTTGGCCACAATGGAAGCAAGTGCCTTTTGGTGCTGCCTCCTTGGCTTTCTTCTTGGTTACATATGCCTTTGCTTTCATAGGCTTTTTCTTCTTGTTGTTCTTAGAACAAGAAGAGCCCACAAGCATCACAGTTTTATCCTCCTTCTTCAATGTGGGCTCAATTGTCTTGAGCAAATTGATCAGATTTGGAATGGTTGTTTATATGCCATTCATCTGATAATTAAGCACAAACTACACAAAGTTATCTGTTAGGCTGGACATAATCGAGTCTATATTTAATTCATGGTTCATTATGAAACCCAACTGACCCAATATCTCAATATAAGTATTCATCTTCAATGCATGCTGCACCGGAGATGTCCTCACTTGCATCTTGGTGCTAAAAAGCAGCTTTGAGACCTCGAACCTTTCGGATCTCACATGCTTGTCAAATTACTCCCTAAGATGGAAGAGTATGGTATACGCTCCCTTAGATTCGTGCTACTTCCGAAGCTCATAAGTCATACATGCAAGCATAATGCAACTCACTATCTCACTATCAATTACATGCTTTTAATATGCACTCTAAACACTACCAAATGCATCAGCAGGTAAGGATTGAGGAAGTGACCTATCAAGGACATAGGCTATCTTTTCAACAATAAGAACAATTCTCATGCTTCTAAGCCAATCTAAGAAGTTCAGCCCTGTCAATTTTTTTGTATCCGAAATGCATCATAGATTCACGTTTGTGGACATGATGTTGATTCTAGCAGCCTAGATGTAAAAAGAGATATTGTTAGCTTGTATTTAAAAACGTGATTATTACGGCTTTAATAAACGTGTTATTGCTCCCACTATTTTATTATGAGCACATAGCCCTCACTATGAATCCGAGAGAACCTATATGGGAGTTCTCCTAGTGGGTCGATACCCAATATCACCTAAATGACCTTGAGTTGACCCAACAAGCCACCTCGGGTCAAAAGGCAGGTATCATGCATACCAATTGCATTGACATGCAATTATCAATATCACCTAAATGACCTTGGGTTTACCCAACAAGCCACCTCGAGTCAAAAGGTAGGTATCATGCACACCAATTGCATTGACATGCAATTATCAAATCCAGTGCTATCAACTAATTGATGTATGCACCATCATTGGGTTATCAACTCTTTGATATGTGTACATCATATGTAAACACACCCAACTCCATCTCCAAGCCCCCCAACAAACCATTAAGTTTAGTTAAACCCGACCCATTAATTCAGAAAATATGTTTCCATGGTTTGAGCATATTCTTGTATAGAGGACTTGGGTTTTCCCAACAACCACAGCTCTAAAATAAATTTGGTTCAAGCCATATTAATGGAAAACACTAGGTTTAATGTTATTTAACCGAGGGGTTTCTTATTTAAGTCTCATCATTTTAAGTTAAGCATGCATTATAAACATTCATCATATGAATCATATATAAAGACAGTTCCCTAATTGTATGGCATGATTATGGACTTTTCTAAGATCAATTCCTTGTGCCAAGAAGGAATTGACTAGGTCAAACCTAGGACATGCATGAATTACAACCTAAAGAAATCATATTTCTATTACAATGTCTTCTTATATGGTGTCCCCTTCATCTTCTTTGCTCCTTTTCCCTTGCTTCTTCAGATCTTCAATTATCAAAATCCTATGTAATCTAATTGCATTTATAAAGAAAAGGCCTCAAGTTACATTTGAGGGGGAAAGAGATGAGAATAGAAGACAATAGAGATATAGAGAGAGAGGTAAGGACACACAAGCCTTATTTAACATTAAAATAACATGCATATGCTCAATCACCATTGTGCTCAGTCCATAATCATCCATCATGCTTATTTCATACACCCTTAGCATGCATCTAATACATGAAAAATGATATCAGCTTCATCAATAAGGCCTGCGTGAGATTGCCTTTTATGTAGTTTTATCCAATTGGGTTTTTCATGAAAATTTCAAAATTATTTAAATTTAATCAAATTGAATTAAATTTATTTGTTCCTTAATTAATTCATAATTAATTGTCCTTTTGAACCCATGTTAATTGATGCTTTTGAACATTTCAAACATTGAAGCATGTAAATTATTTATTCTGGTCATCATACCAGAATACGTCATCAAATTTAAAAATTTATAAAAAGTACATTTTAATTTGGAATCACATTCTGCAAGCTTCTAACATCAAGCTAGCATCCTGAATTTTCATAAAAACCAAACTTTAAGGGTAGGAACCCAGATTTTCTCACTTAAAACTTAATTTCAAAATCAGGTTGGCTGGGCTCATACAACAGCAGCCCAGCCTAGCATCTGTAGCCAATTGATCTATTTTTGAAATATTCAAATTAAATCCGTTTTGGATAATTCTAGCACCTAAAATTAATTGTAAGGAGTTAAGATAATTATTCAAAATTTAAAAGCTTCGAAATACATGGGCTGATATTTTGAAAAAATCAAATTTGTGGACTGCTTCCCAGAACACCCAGAAAACGCAGATCTGGGTTTGAACAATTTTCTAAATTTTTTGGTGCATGATCTAATCATCCCAGAGCATGGAAACTTTTCCTTTATGAATCTAGTTTATAATAAAATGATCATATCATGAGAAAAATTGCAGTCATTGGTCAGATCACCAAAAACACAAAATCGCACAATAATTTGCTCTATACTGAAATTTTCAGCAATCTCATGTATTAAAAATTCGATTTTCATATTTGATCCATTCTTGGATTTTATCCAGAAACTCCAGATCATTAAAACTAATTTTAACCAATCCAAGAACCAATCCTTGAGATCACCCATCAAGAATAATGAAAACGTATTCTAGGGTTCCAAAACCCTAGATTTTGGCAATCAAATATATGAAAACACTTTTTCCATGTTTGAATCTTATTCAAACTATTTTTCAGTGACTATAACCATTCATAATCATCTCATGATCAGATTAGAAATTGAAAAATATCCAAAACAATTTTTTATTGATTTTTGAAAGGACAAACAGTCCATTGAAAACCTAGATGCCGAAATCAGCATATTGTTTGTGTTGACTCTTGACTTTGATTTTATCAACATAGACCAAAAACTGACTGAGTTATAGCATAACAACCAGAAATTATTCAATCCCCAGCAATCATGCCAAAAATTTGTTTGACTAAATAGATACAAAATCTGTTTTTTGCTATTTAGGTAATAATTTGCAATTTAAATTGGTTTTGACTAATCACCATGGGTTTAATGTGTCATACAAGTAATAAAATGGATTTTTAAGTCCAAATATCATTCCTAAGAGGATTGATTAGAAAATTAAAAGATTAACTATCCCTCACTACTCAAGATCCTCACTATTTGAACTTCCAAATTCTTACCATAGATTTAGTTTAAAGAGCTTAATCAAAGAAATAAATTAGAAATTTAAAATACATGATTAGAGAGCTCATCGGGACTAAATAACACGGAATGAAAATGTTGCACCTTCACTTTGCAAGTTTCAAATAAAATATAAAGTATGGGATATGAACCTTGGAATTGTCCAATAGCAAATTAGTGTAGCAATGGATTTTTCCTAACACCACACATTTCACTCTCCAACTTTCCACACTTCTATCTCTAAATGGGTCGAAAGAGCTACTTGTAGGAATTGATCCTCTTTAAGATCTGACTGTTTTTCCTTCTCAGTACTTGATGAGTCATAAACTCATCTATTTTTAGTCCATTTTTCTTGCATTTTTTCAGCAGTTTTTGATTCATTTGAATGCAGAATTATGAAATAATCACCAACGTTGTGTTTTTTAGGTTTTGAATGTAAAATAAACCAATACAGCAAGAAAAGCAACAAACAAATGGGCTAAGGCAGAAATATCGCGACATAATCTCAGAATGTCACGACATAATAAAGATCAGAAGACAAAACTATGTCACGACAAAGGATTTTTATGTCGCGACATTGCTTGAGAAGTTACTGAAGAAGAATGTCGCGACATTCTTTTGCTCTATTGTGCCATTGATCAAAGAAAATGACGGTATAGTTTTGTCAAGACATTCAAACCTGTGTCACGACATAAAAAACTAAAGATGGAAGAAAGAATGTCGTGACACTAAAAAACTATGTCGCGATAGAAAATGGTAGATTAAAGAGACAAGTCAAGTTGTTATCACGATAGTTGTTTTTATGTTGCGAAAAATTTCCCCAAAGAATGACAAGATCATAAGTGTGAAATATACAAGTATTATTTTCAAAGTATTTCATGACATAAAGTTTAGAAGTCAGCATCGCAAGGCAAGAAGGCTATGTCATGACAGAGAAGTTTTATGTTGCGTCAACCACAACATAATGTTGAGAGGGAACTTTGTCGCGACATAGAATTTTATTGTTGCGACAAAGGTTGAGAAGAACTATAGAAAAAATGTCGCGACACAGAAAATTTTTGTCGCGACATTATGAAGGCTTGAAAGCAGAGATATTTGTCTCAACAATTAGAGGCTATGTCGCAACATTAATTGAAGAGAATGGCCTAGAAGAGAACTGCAGAATGTCGTGACATTTTCAAAGACTTTCTCGACACAGTTAGAGCAAAAGGGTTAACGTATGTTGCGACATTCCAAATTTATGTCACGACATAAAACAAGCAAGGTTGGAGGCTGAGAAACTCTATGGCGACACATAAATTTATGTCTCGACACAATGAAGAGCGGGAAGAAGGAAACTTTGTTACAACAAAGCTTTCTATGTTGCAACATACCATTCAAGTATTAACACTGCAAGGCATGAAACAAATGTCGCAATACACACTTATGTTACATACTACAAGACAAATTCACGCCGAGTCTGCCGAGACATTTTTAAAGTATGACACGACATAATTCAAGAAAAAGGCACATAACACTGTCGCGACATAACATTGCAAGCCATATCAAAACTGGAGGAAAAACATAGCTACAATGTATTAAAATAATTTTCCTATGTCGTGACAAAGACGTCACTTGAGCTAGTTTTGGGGATCCACAATTTTAGCCTCGAAGTGCAGCCCATCATTTGAAAATCTATAAATAGAAGCACATAGGGCACTGTGTCAAGCTTCCACCGAACCAAGAATATCTAGGTAGCTGGAGTCTCCTTTGTATATTATTTTTCTTTTATTTTTTTTGCTTTGATTTAGTTTTAGCTTACATTTTAATTAGTATATTCTTGATTCAGCAAAGGATCCGGGCTGAATTTTTGAGCCGGTTCATCGTGAAAATTTGGTTTTCAGCTATCGTATTTATTTCACTCCGAATTTGGAAATTTTTTGGAGTTCATTTATTTCAGTTTGCTTGCAATTTCAATGAATTTTCTTGATTAGTCAGCCATTGTTATTTGTAATCCAGTTTTGAAAGACTAAGCTCCCTATAGGAATGGACTGATGTTATTTATTATTTTTTACGCAACTTAAAAGAATGTCATGGTTAGAAATCTTGAATTTATTTAATTAGTGGTTTTCTTGAAATGAAATGTTCTTAATGTTAGTAGGTTGTACCCATAAAAAGGGTTGTATCTTGCTCTGATTTCTAGGAGGCCCTCTAAAGGATTACGTAGATGGAGTAATCCCGAGAGTATAGAGCGCTTATCGGGGGTATGTTAGACTAATATTTGGGAAATAATGAACTCGGAAAGATTTATTCGATAGATCACTAATTTACTCATGGTGTGAGGATTAGTTGGATGATGTATCAGTTTAATTAATTAGAGGTTTCTCCTCTTTCTAATGGAATGATCTTGATCCCGTGTTAGCATAGATCTAATAAAGGAGAGAGATTTTGATCAGATTTGAAGGAAGAGAAACCAATTAGATTGGAGAAGGCTTGCATTATCCTGTCTATGAGGGCAAGAATTCTTCAGTCCTAGGAATAGGGTGTGAAGTACTAAAATGGAAAAATACCCAGTTCTTAGAAAGAGGATTATATCTTACAAGTAACTGATTAGATCCATGTGTCTGGAAGGAATATGGTTTTCTAATTAGTGAAATGTAAAGTGTATGGAGGAATCCAAACTATAATACCTTTCATCTTTGAAAAATTCAAATCTCAAACTAATGGTTGAACCATGTTATAAAATGATGCAAAAATTGATAATCATACATTGATTTATTTCCCAGTGTTAACTTTACTCAATGAACTCTCCAATCCAATCCATTTTGATTTTTTTTGTTATAGTTATAGAATTTTATTTAGTCATTCTTCCTTTAGTTTAAACAAATCAACTTTGAACTAGTGAGTTCAAAGTAAGGATCTTGAGTAGTTGGGGTGATTGATCTTTAGATCTCTCATCAATCCTCGTGGGAATGATATTTGGACTTAAAATCCATTGTATTACTTGTATGACCTGTGCACTTGCAAAGAATTAGACCAATAATAAATTTTCATTATTACATACACATTAGAAAACATTTTCTTATAATTTTTAGTCAAACAACAAGTTTTAAGTATCCTCAAGAGGATTGAATAGTCTCGTATCATGTTAGAAATAAGTTGCAGTTTTATGGTCTACATTAACAATCAATCATGTATACTAGTTTTTTGCACCACTGCAGGGGAGTCTAAACAACTTTCCAATAGCAGTGACAGAAATTTGGTATATAGAAAAGGTCTGTTTACAAGTTTTTTGGCACCATTGTCGGGGATTTGAAAGAGAGTGTAAACATTAATATTCAAACATCAACATTTTTTTGTTTTATCGAAAATTTAAGAAAATATACAAAAATAATTTTAATTGCAGTAGCTAAGTAAGCTACTAAAAATGTTTTATGAGCTTATAGTGGTATAGCTATTTTTCCACTGATTGCATTTGATCTTAGTGTGTTTCCATTTTAGGATGATCTTACATGCATAGAAAACCATAAGTAGAATTGATGCCTTTGGACACATAATTGGAGAAGACACTGAGAAATCTAAAGAAAGTTCGAAGTGTTGAATCGCTAGCTTTATGGCATAACGTAGAGAGATGCAAAGAAACACCTGGGGGCGTAAAATAGCAGAGAGGCCTCAGAGGCAAAAGACTATGGAGGATTTTTGGAGGCCATTCATTAGAGATGAATATTCTGCTATGAGACAACCTGCTATAGAGGCCAACAATTTTGAGTTAAAGCTAGCTTTGATCACAATAGTATAACAGCATCAATATATGTGCCATCCTAGTGAAGCCCCTAATGAGCATATGGGAAAATTTCTGAGGATGGAGAATACAGTAAAGCTGAATAGGGTGAGACCTGAGGTGATCAAGTTGCAACTCTTCCCTTTTTCATTAAGAGATGTGGCAGCCACTTGGTTTGAATCAGTGCCATATGGATCAGTGAACAATTGGGAAGATTTGGCGTAGGCTTACATGAGCAGATTCTTCCCTCCTACCCCTCACTCAGAAAGGAGAGGGAAATCATAGCGTTTAAAACTAGAGAGATGAAAGTCTCTATAATGCATGGGAGAGATATAAGATATTGCTAAAAAGATTCCCAATGCATGGAATAGATTTGACCACCCAAATGGACATCTTTTACCACTCTGTGAACTACACCTCCAACGGTATAATTATGTAGTCTGCTATGGAGCATTCAAGAGGAAGAGTGTAGAAGAGGCAAGATAATTGATTGAAGATCTAGCCAAAAGCAACTACAAAGCTCCATCTGAGACTTCAGGGAGCAGAAACATACTGAAAGGAAGTAGGGTGATAGAGCTGAATAGGATGACTACCATAGAATCCAAACTTGATGCATTGATGAACAAACTGGGAAACTAAGAAAGAAGAATGCATTTAACACATGAAGTGGGAACAGTGGAAGGAAATGAGCACTAGAGTAGTGCTAATGAGGGACTAGCCCATGAGGGTCCCTATATAAATGAGGAGTCTGGGCCATTAAAGGCAATGTGGTTGCAATTTTAATCCAAACCTTAACCTGCCAACCCATTACACACCAGCACTAAGGAACCATGAGAATTTCTCATATGGAGGTGGAGCACAACAAGGTCCAAGACTAGTGTAGAATTTTAAACAATAGTATGATCCACATGGGTTCTAAGGACGGACGCAACAAGGAAGTCAAAGAGCAAAAAATCCAGGAGAAAGGAGATCTCAATCCTTTGAAGATCAAATGTTGACATTCATGGAAGAGAATAAGAGGTTGCTGAATATTCATTAGCAAAAATTTACTGAGCTAGCATCATTTCAAGCAAACACAAATGTGTTTCAGGCCAACACTAATGCCTCTCTAAAAAATTTGGAGACACAAGTAGGGCAGCTGGCCCTAGTAATGCAGAATTAATCTAAGGATGCTTTCGCAAGTTATACAAAGAAGAATCCTAAGGACTGTATAGTGGTGACTCTGAGGAGTGGCAGAGAGTTGGAAAGTAGAAAAGAAGATGAGCAAGAAAAGACCCAAAAGACTAAGAAAGAAGAAACCGAGAAGAGACTCAGTCATAGCCTGGGATTCACGAAAAGACTGAGAAAGAAGAGGTGCAAGCTGAGCAGCGGGTGGAAAAAGGAAAATTGAAGAAGAAAGAGGAATTACAAGCCTATATGCTTCATGGTTCCATCTCCCTCATGTGCTCGTAAAGCAAAATGTGAGGAGCAATTCTCAGATTCTGATATGTTCAAGAAGATACATAATATAACCTTTACCAAGCATTGGCTCGATGCCTAACTATAAGTTTCTAAAGGACATTCTGAGTAAGAAGAGGAGATTCACAAGAAGGAGGCGAGTGTGATAGACACCTCGCAATGTAGGTCCGCAGGAGCCTTCAGAAGATGCAGATCCTAATGCTTCACTCATTCCTTGCACCATTGGGAATGTTGAATTTAAGAAGGCTTTGTGTGATTAAGAGGCAAGCATGAATTTGATGCCATTATCTATAGTGAAGAGATTGAGTTTGGGGAAGCTTACTCCCACAGCTATGACACAACCAGAGGGAGTCCTCAAGATGTACCTACTGCTGTAGAGTACTGACTGGCCCCCGTGGACTTGTAATTATGGATATGAAGGAAGATACACAAGTTCCACTACTGCTTGGAAGACCTTTCCTAGTCATTGGAGTTGCCTTGATAGATGTTCAGAAAGTAAAAATGGAAGAAGTAGTACACTTCAACTTGAACAAAAGCCTGAAACGGTCTGAATGTGAAAGTATAGGTTGTAAGATTGTTGAAAAAATAGTTCCCATCAGTCCTGAACTGATTTTTTGTTGTAATTTTCAAGATTCAATCAATGAAAATGAGATGAATTTCCAGTACCTTGAGGTTCTTGATTGTGAATTTATGACTTCCAGTTTTGATTTAAAGGAAACAGTCTTAAGTTTGAATGAGAATAATATAGAAAAATCAAGCATAAATGAAGAGAAGACAAAAGAAATAGAAACAAGTTCGTATGGTTAACTCTGAAGTACCATTTAGACATTTGAAGTATGCTTTCTTAGGACCAGTAAAAGAAAAAAATGTGATTATATTAGCTGCATTGAATGAGCTTGAAGAATAGAAACTGTTGGAGATTCTTATAAAATACAAGGAAGAAATTGCTTAGTCAGTAGAAGATTTGAAAGAAATCAGTCCTTTTATTTGCATGCATAAAATCCTCTTAGAGGAAAATGCAAAGACCTCCATTAAGCATTAAAGAAGACTGAATCCAGTAATGAAAGAAGTTGTTAGAAAAGAAGTACTGAAATGGTTGAATGCAAGCTTTCTATATGCAATCTCAGATAGCCCTTGGGTGAGCCCAGTTCATGTGGTTCCTAAGAATGGTGGATTCACTATAATCAGAATCGAGAAGAATGAATTGATTCCTATAAGAATTGTGACATGATGGAGGGTGTGCATTGACTAAAAACAATTGAATACTGCAACTAGAAAGGATCACTATCATTTACCCTTTATTGATCAAATGTTAGACAAAGGAAGAGGATACCCCATTTCTGAAGCTTTCGATGGATATTCCGATATAACCAGATTGCCATAGTTCCTTATAATCAGAGAAAACTACATTTACATGTCCTTATGGAACCTTTTCTTTTGAAGGATGTCATTTGGATTATGTAATGCTCTTGCCACCTTTCAAAGGTGTATGATGTCTATATTCTCAGATTTGGTGGAAGAGGTTATGGAAATCTTCATGAATGACTTCTCAATATATGGATCCAGTTTTAAGAAATGTTTAGAAAATTTGGAAACAGTACTTCAAAGGTGCCAAGACAAGAATTTAGCTATGAATTAGGAAAAATGCCATCTCATGGTAAGAGAGGGTATTGTCTTCAGCACAAGATATCCGCAACAGTTGCTGTGTACTAAGCAAAGGTTCCTCGCTATAAAAACTCTCTTCGCTACAATAGTTAAAGGGATAAAGAGGGTGTCCTCAAGCATGATGGATTTTATAGGAGATTTATAAGGGACTTCTCAAAAATCTCTAGACCATTATGCAGATTATTGGAAAAAGATGCAAAATTTGATTTTGATGAATCATGCAGATCTATATTTGAAGAAATTAAGTCTAAATTGGTTACAACTCCCATCATGGCAACACTTGACTAGAACAAAGAGTTTGAAATCATGTGTGATGCCAATGACTATGCAATGGGAGTAGTATTGGGACAAAGAACTGAAAAGATATTCAAGGCCATATACTATGCCAACAAAACCTTCAATGAGGCATAAGAGAACTACTCTACCACAGAAAAGGAGATGTTAGCAATGGTGTTTGCTTGTGAAAAATTTAGGCCTTACATATTGGGCTCCCATGTTATCATACACATTAATCATGCTGCAATTAAATATCCGATGGCAAAGAAAGAGGTCAAACCAAGACTGATCAGATGGGTATTTGTACTGCAAGAGTTTGACTTAGAGATCAAAGATAAGAAGGGTAGTGATAATGTGATAGCTGATCACTTGTCTAGATTAGAAAGGCCTACTGAAGATTAAAAGGGAAATGAAATAGGAGAAAATTTTCCTGATGAGTAGCTTTTCATTATCACCCAAGTACCCTATGCCGATATTAGAATTCCCTACCGTGGAATTATGCCACCTGGTTCTCGTACCAAATAAAAGGAAAGCGAGAACTGATAGCAGATTTTAAATATGAGATGACCCACTACTTTTCAGAAGAGAAACATATATGATTATCAGGAGATGTGTACTAGAAATAGAACTAGGCAAAATTCTTGATGAATGTCATGCATCACCATATGGAGTGATTAATTTCAGAGATAGAATAAATTATAAATTCCTCCAATCAGGTTTTATCAGTTTACCTATTCAAAGACTATTTTTAATGGGTGAAACATTGTGATAAATGTCATAGAATGGGCAACATAAGCAGAAGAAATGAGATGCCCCTACAAGGAATCCTAGTGGTGCAGATTTTTTTATGTATAGGGGATAGACTTCATGGGACCTTTCCAATCCTCATTTGGAAATCTATACATTCTCCTAGATGTAGATTATGTATCCAAATGGTGGAAAACAATAGTCAGTCTCCATAAATGATGCCAAAGATAGCGGTGGGTTCATTTAAAGAAATATTTTGAGCAGATTTGAAGCACCCAGAATAATCATTAGTGATAAGGGAAGCCATTTTGCAAACAAATTGTTTGAAAAACTCATGAGTAGATATGGAATTAGACATGTAATGGAATTGGCTTATCACTCTTAGTCAAATGGGCAAGTTGAGATTTCCAATAGGGAGATAAAGAAGATTCTAGAGAAAATAGTGAATTAGAAAAGACTGGTCTATAATGCTAGATGATGCATTGCGGTTTATAGAACCGGCTTACAAAACCCTAATGCACGTCCCCATACAAGATTGTATTTGGGAAGCCTTGTCATCTCCCTCTTGAACTTGAATATAAAGCTATGTGGGCCATCAAGAAGTTGAACTGGGATTTCCAAGCTACCAAAGATAAGAGATTACTCTAAATGAATGAACTGGAAGAGTTAAGAAATGAATCTTATGACAATGCTAAAATATAAAAGGATAAGACAAAGAAGTGGCATGATCAGAAAATTCTGAGGAGAGAGTTCAAAGTAGGAGAGCTAGTCCTGTTGTACAATTCCAAGCTCAAGCTGTTTCTCGGAAAACTAAAGTCAAGGTGGAGTGGTCCTTACACAATAGTTGCAAGTACACCCTTTGAACCATTAACACTGAAAACTAATTCTGGAAATGAGTTTAAGGTGAATGGTCAGAGATTAAAGCATTATTCTGAGGAACATAAATGAAGATTAACTTTATCTTAAGAGATGGAAGAATTTTGGCCGAAAGGAAAGTATTTACAAAGTAAATGTTCAAGAAGACATAAACATTGAGCGTTTATCAGAGGCAACCTAAGAAATTTTTTGAATTGCTTGATAGTTTGATTTTTATTTTTATTTTTAATTCAGTGTGTTTTAATTAATTTTGATAATTTAGAAGAATAGCTTTTGAGTTTTATTTGGAATATATAATTAGTTAAGTATCTTTTGTTGACTTTTTAGGACAATGAAATTGAAATTAGAGATGGATTTTTAATTTGGAAGCATTATGTCTCAAACTCATTATGCAGAAAGTGCTACAAGGGGGAGCTCTTCTTTCCCTAGCTTCGTTCATATGATAATGCATAATTGAAGTTTGGGGAGTGTATTTTTTATGGAGCAGAAAAATGAAAAGTAGCTTTGTTGTGCCCATTCCTTGAATATTTTGATTATCATTATGCTTGAATGAATTTGAATGAAGTGGAATGAAGAAATGAGATGTATTGTTCATACTTGAATTGAGGTTCTGGGCTATTAGACATATCTTCACAAGTATGTTTTGAGTGGTATGACTGTATTAAATACTGATTTGTGTGTTAATTGGTTGAAAATGTTAAAATTGCGATTTTGAGGACAATGCACTGTATTGCTCGACATTACTTTTATGTCGCGACATTGAGCGTTAGCTCGTCGCGATTATCAAGTTTCTCTTGTCATGATCGCCTGCCTTTATGCATTATAGAAAATTATGTCGCGACATAATACTTTAAGTCGCAACATTGTTTTGCTTCACCAGGGTATGATTATGTTGCGACATAATACCCTATGTCATGACGTAGGTTTAAAAAAATAAACCCTAGACTAGTGTTTGTCGCGACAATTAAAAAAAAAAGGCACAACAAATCATTTGGCTCATAAAAAGAGAATCTCAAAGTTGGAAAGCCACTTTCTCATAAACCATCAATTAGTGTCGCCAAATTTGTCTCTCATTTTCACTCAAAAAACCCTTAAATCCCGTGACCGTACCCAACTATGTCGTAAATCCACAAATTTTGATTCCAAACCCTGAACTGAGATGATGGAAGAATAGAATGATGAGGAACTGATATCTTAAACTCATCTATTTTTAATCCATTTTTCTGGATTATTTTTAGTATATTCAGATATGTTTTAATGCCAAATTATGGATTATTCACCAACTTTGTGTTTTGTAGGTTTTAATTTAAAAAGGAGAAAATTTAAGCAAGAAAGAAGAGAAAAAGAGCAATTGCAACAGTCTATGTCGCAACAGAGTTCTGTGTGTCGTGACAACGTTCAAGCAAATGGCTAAGGAAATCTGTCATGACAATATTTCTTCTGTCGCAACACAATGAACTAAATATAGAAGAAGAGCTATGCCGTGACAAATGACAGCGTGACGCGACAAAACATGAGAAGAATGTAATAAGTGAGTTGAGACAAAGAGAGATGATGTTGCGACAAGGTTTAGTGTTGATGTCAAAACCGGGAGGAACTCCGTCGCGACATAAAAGCTCCGATCCCGACACTAGAAACAGAAGAAAGCAGAGATTCTCACTTAGCATCTTATGTCGCTACAATAAATTAAAGAGCAATACAGAAGAATACTAATACATACCGGGCCTTTTCTTTGTTTATACTGCAGGATACGTAAGGAAAATAGAAGATGTATCTATGTCGCATGAAATCTCCCTACATTGATTATTGCAACTTGGAAAATCTTGTTGAGACACTATATGAAGAAGTTATGCCGCGACAAAGTAATGAATGCCACGACACTAGAAGACAAGGTTTCTGGTCCTGACAGAGAAACAAAGTCGCGACAAGTGATGCTGACTTAGTAAATTGATCTGGTTGCAACAAAAGAGTTCAATGTTGTGACATACTTCAAGTTGAAGAGAAGTTTTGATGTCGCGATAGAGATATTAAGCTTTCATGACACATAAATGTCGAACACGAGCAAACCTCAGTCGCTGGCTGCATTCTTCCATCTCAAAGATTCCAACACAAGGGAAGAGAAGTCTGGCTTGCACACAACAAAACCGCCCGCGACACAAAGACGCTGAAGAAAGTATTGTCAAGTGACATGAAAACTAGGTCACAAATGTAAAAACATATACAATAATTAATAGACTATGTTGCAACATAAAAATGAAGCCGCGAAGAAATCGTTAAGCGAGACAAGACTCATGCACAGACTTTCCAGGTCGCGACAGGAATGCCGACAATACAAGAACAATGTGCACAAGAACCAACGTAAATGTCGCCACGCATTACGTAAATCGTCGCGAATAATACCTTTCAATGTCGCAACATAATTGTTCCAGTAAACACACATGAGAATGTCGCGACATAGAATGGATAGAACGACAGACTTTGCAGGACAAAGTGTTAAAGAGACAAAGAAATATATGTCGCGACAGAGTAAACATGCTGAAGAAACAAATATTGTCGTGATAGAATGCTGCATGCTGCAACAGAGAACCGCAACAAAGAATTAAAACTCTGTGAGGACAACACTTTCAGGTCGTGACCAAGAATGCAATATGGGCAAGAGACCAAGAATGCAATATGGGCAAAATTTTGGGGATCCTGATATGGCCCTCGAATTTAGAATGAGCTTCCCTAGAGGCTCTATAAATGAAACATTTGAGAAGCGAGGCGGTCGATCGTGAAACGAACATCTGAGGCTTATACCTCTTTTATGTATATTTTATTTTTTATTTTTTCTTCTATTTTCTTTTTAGTCAAGTCGATTATAATTAAGCGTGGGATTTCAATTTGTTTCTTGGACTTGAAAAAATGGTGTTCAAAAGTTTGAAGTTGTTAGGCTCTTTGTTGAAGATCAATTCCGATTACTGTTTGAATCTAATGAAGTCCAGAGAAAAGTTGGAATTTATTTCTTTCAATTAATTACAGTTGCATTGGAAATTTCCTAATCAGTATTTGTTATTTCTTGTGATTATTAAATTGACTTCAGTGGAAGGAGATTTGATGTTAGTTATGATCTTTCCTACATAATTAGAATGAGATTTCTTGGATTGAGAATTTCAAATTTATTTGAATGGTGTTGTTCCCAACATTAGTAACTTATACCCAATTAAGGACTGTTGTCTAGCTTTGGTTCCAAGGCGCTGGGTGACACTGTGAGTTTGGAATTCAGGAGCATGGATGCATTATTCAGGGTATGATGAATGTATTGAAGAACTAGCTAGGCTCTAAAGAATGCCCAGAAATCATCAATTTACTCATGGTTTGAGAAATAGTTGAGGATCTATCAATTTAATCAATTAGAGATTTCTCCTTGGTGTGAGAGTTGATCTATCTGTGTTATCTTAGATTTAATCAGAGAAGCTCTCTAAGATACAAATCATTCATCTTGTAAAGTCTCGCGTGCTTTGTCTTAGAGAAGCGAAATCTGGAGTCATAAGAAGTGGGTATGAAATATTGGAAAAGAAAAATACCCAGATCTTACAGAGAAAATCAGTTTACAAGTAATTGGTTAGATACATGTTTCAGAAATGAACATAACTCTCTGATCAGTGAAATGTATGGTTAAGGGAGAAATCCAAACTATACTACATTGCCTCTTTGACATTTTCAGATTCCAATTCATGAAAGAATATCATGAGATTATGTTGTAGGAATTGATAATTTCACAGCAGTGAAATCCCAGTGTCTACTTCCAGCAATAATTTGGTTCAGTCCAGTTTAGGTCTAAGATTTTAAAATTTTCTTTTCTTATAGATGTAGAAATTTAAACAGTAGAATTCTAATTAAATTACTGAAAATTTTATGAAATGGAAGTTCAAATAGTGTGGAACTTTAGTAGTTAGGGTAGTTGAACTTTAAATTCTATTTGATCTCTGTGAGAATGACATTCGGACTTATAGGTCCACTTTATTACTTGTATGACCTGTGCACTTGCAACATTTGATAAGTAATCTTGATGAATTGACAAATCATTTTTATTATGAGTATACATGTTCTACTTTGGTTAACAAGTTTTTGATGCCTTTACTGGGGATTAGATATTAGTCCTTTGGTAACAGTAGCAGGAATTTGATATATATAAAGAAAATGGTCAATGAAGCCAATTTGGGCTGGTCGAGAGAAGATGTTCAGGAATGGGCCCGAAGAGAGCAGTGACGATCACTTGTAGCGTGAAGAAAAAGAAGAGGAATGCTAAAGGCGAGCGAGAGATGCAGAAGAGGAAATGAGCGTGTTCGTTTCAGATAGTGCCCTTGTCTTATGGGAAAAGAATCTGAAGGGTAAGGGTTTCATTGTCAAAAGAGGGTTTAACAAGCTCATCTCACCCTTTGTTGAAATGATTGAGAAGAGAGGGTGGCAATTACTCGGCGAGCACAAAGCACCTGGTTTTGTGGTGGCATTGGTCACGGAATTTTATGCGAACATGGTGAGAGTGAGAGAGAAGACTGCGTATGTCAGAGGAGAGTGGATATCTTTCAACAGAGAAAAGATAAATGAAACATTTAATCTACAAAAATAAAAAGATGGGTCCAAGTTCAATAAAGCATTATAAGAAGAAATTGCAGAAAATTACGAGACTTGCTGAGATAGGAAAGAGGAAATGGAAGCAATAAGAGAAAAACCCATATGAATCTGTGTAGAGGCTTTTTAATGACTAAGGTATGGTTTTACTTTGTTAGTTCATACCTGTTTCCATCAAAACATCTCAATACAATGAGAAAGAATGAGGCAATACTCTTATATGCCTTGCTGAAGGGGTACAAAATCAATGTGGGCAAGATAATTGAAACTCATTATAGTTTTCTGAATCGGAGGTTTAATCCCACACCCAACAATAATCACCAGACTCTACATCTTAGAAGGTTTGAAAGGAACTTGGGAAGAGCAAGAAACATGTCTAGCTTCTCCTGGGATGTATTTAGGAATGTGAGGGCCGTTGAGACAGAGGCAGAGCCAATGAAAATTAGGCGAGAATAGAAGAAGAAGGTGATGATAGAGAAAATAAGCAAGTACATTTGGAAAGCCTAGTTCAAGAGTAGTAAGAAAGGTAAGGGAACTTGAGCCCCATCTGGAATGCATCTCTAGATGTAAGAGAAATCCATCAAGAGCCAATTGAGAGCTCAGGGCAATAGAGTAGAAATGCATATGTGATGACAATGCTGAGAGTTATGAGGCAAGAGATGCAGGAGAGGGACAAACAGCTAAAAATCCAACTGCACTTGAGAGATGAGTGCATGGATGTAGAGCTGAGAAGAAGAGATCAAAATTTGGAGAGCCGCCTTCAAACAAGGGATGAAAGAGTGGAGGATAAGAACCTGCAAGAAAAGCTTCAGGAAAGGAAGAAGACATTTCGGACCCGGTTGAAAGATAAGAACTGCGAAGATAATGAAAGAGAGAGGATACAATGGAGCAACATATGTTGCAAAAGGTAGATGGCTTTGGATTCTTATATAAGGAACATCATAAGGAAATAAAGCTCCTCATAGAAAAAATAGATAAGGAGATGGAAGCAACCCTCAACTATAGGGAAAAATTATAGACATAGAGCTTAGACATGGTCAATAATAATTTAATCAAAATGTACTCTACCCAGGGTGAATTTTAGGGAGTCCTAAATTCCATTAGGCAGAGACAAGATGATCTTATTAAGCAAGTGGCTCTCACAATGGAGTGGTTAGCCTTCAAAAACTTGTATACAGACCTTTCCTATATACCAAATTTCTATCATGCACTACAACAAATTATAAAATTAGCTAAATTTTTAGATTAGAAAAATGAAGTTTAAATCACAAATATACATAATTGTGGACGAAACTTAAAATTTGTCTGTAAAAATGAAGCGCCATATTTTTTGGTCTCCCGCTTAGAATTTTAGGGTCGCGCTACCGGAGAGAAAATATTATGGGATGTTTTTAACTCTTTGTGGACGAATTATTTTGTATTTAAAGATACTTAATTTTTAGGACGATTTGCATATCCTTTCGTCCCCAAGGCTAAAATCATGGGACAATTTTGAAATGTCTTAGTAGAATTACAAACTTATTATGGGCCAAATCTTGTCATAAATGATAAAAATTGAACTTGTAAACCAACCTCATTAAGACGAAACAAACAACATTTTTATCCGCTAACTTAGAAATATCAAAACTCCTCATACCTTATGCCAACAAAACCGTCCTGGTGTTCTAAATCAGTAAATCTAATTCCTTCCTTCAAAATAAAAAGAGATCTGCAACTCTCTCCTTCGTGAAACAAATCAGAGGTTTAGCATGGCAAAAGAAAACCAAGCCTGAGAGTAAAATCCCAAAAACCGAATAAAAAAATAGAGATATGTGGAGGTGAATCTGGGTCTTGCTATTACTACTCTCCCCTGCTACTGTTGATTTTGAACCAAAGGGACCCATAAGTCATAATAGGTTTGTTATCGGTCAATGTTATACAGTATATATAACTTGATTTCAATAAAAATATTTGTTCATTTTTATAGTTTTCTTCTATAGGACTATTACAAAATTTGTACCCTACGCATTTATTTTATTCTTCAAGACATTTTTTATTAAAGTATTTTTTGAGTACAGTAAAATGAACTGAATTATTTTCCTATATATACTGCATATATATATATATGAATAAATTAATATATTAAAATCGATTTCCCTATCTAAGTGAAAACATTATGTTTTTTATTTGTTTAAAATATGAATATATATGTTGATGCGCATGAAGTTATATTGAAAGTTTGTTTAAAAAAAAAGTTAATTAAAAGTTCTATGTATGTAAACTCTAATGCAGAATAAGAACTTAATTTTTGATATTTTATTTGTGCCATAAGATTAACGATTGGTGCAATCCCGGACCTCTGTTTAAGGAACCCTAAAGAACAAAACTCCCTCCTACTTCATTAGCCGTCGCCCACTCTCCTTCTCTCTTTTTTATTTCTTTCCTTGTTCTCTCTCAATCCCGTACAGTCCTGACGCCATTCGTTGTACGATGCGGGTGGGCGCTATCTCTCTTTGTCATCCTTTCTTTTCTCTCTTCTCACTTTCCTTTGGTTTTTTGTGCCATCTATTACCGTAAACGCCGTTATGCGCTTAGTCACAACAACCACATACCACGTCTCCACTATCCTACTATGGTAAGCCCCAGTTCAGCCATTTATTGGCCCTTGAGTGCCAACCTCGGCCCTCGTCGGGTGAATTCGGCAAACCATGGTTATGTAGGTTTTCATGGTCTTCTATTTTCTCCTTCGCAATTCCTGCGGTTCGGGATTCAGAGGAAATCAGCGATTAAACATTTGAAACCTAAGACTCAATCATAGTTCCCAAGCGAGGTCAGACCTTGGAGCTCTTCTACGAATCCTTTGATTTCAAAAGAAAGGGCGTATGCGATGTGGCTTAATCTGGCTTTGTTTGTGCTTTGTGTGCACTCCACGGGGAACAATCAGTGACAAAGTGACATGCAATAGGGGAAACCACATTGAGGTTAGGTGAAATTGTTGATTGTTAGCTCCCAATCAGTTTTTCGTTTTTTTTTTTTTTTAATAAAATTGAGCAAAGGAATGTATATTAGTATTTTGAAATCTTGTACTTATGGTGAAAATAACGCTCTTGATTTTCTTCCTTATGATAGGTTTTTTTGCCATGATTTCTTTCTAGTTGCTGGATTCATGAGCTATTAGGATGAAATTTTGAATATTGTGCGTGCGTTTTAAGGGGTTTTAGTCTATCAATAATGAGAAGAACCCCAAGCAATTACATTTGCTGAGTTTTGTCTACAAAGAATTTCTTCTATTTTTCGAACTCTTTGAAAGCAGAAGCCTCACTATCCTTGTGATTTTGGAAGCCAAATGATGAATTATATAAACCATCTTTAATTTTTATTTTTGACTATAAGGCTTTGGATGGTTTCGTTTTGAAATGGCTTGGTGACTAAGGTGGAAAATATATTATCCTTTGTACACACATCATGGATGCCCCATGTGAATATGCTTCAAAATAAGGCTATAAGACAACTTATTATGAGCCTCAGATTGAGTATATAAAGGAATAGTAAGCAGGCCGGGGTTGGTTGATCCATGTTGGAAAGTTCTCGATAAATTTAGATTTTGCAGAATTATAAAGCCAATTGTTCCTAGAGATATTAATTTCATTATATACAAATAAGGTTAGTAAGAAAGCAAACATGTCCCACATTTGTTGCATTGTCTCAATTTCATTGTGAAAGAATGAATCTTTATTATTTTGAAACACATTGATATCCCCAAGTTCATCATTCCTATTAATGTGTAGGGCCATTGGAAATGATTGGGGTCTTCAATTAACTTAAGTTTTTTTTTTGGTTTTAACAGTTACAATCCATCCGGATAAACACTATATTGTTTGTTAATGCAACTCTTATATATTGTTGCTTGTTGCTTTAATTTTAGTTTGCTTATAATATTAAGTTCTATAGTGGTAATTATACGTACTATCGACTTTAATTTTTTACTTTTGAATTTGATGAACTCATACCATTAGTTGCCTATAAAGACATCTAGACAACATATTATTCATAATGTGTGCAGTTTAACTATCATAGAAATATCTTACATGGTCTTTTAATAAGTTATGATAGATATAGGTACTATATTTTTCTATCTAGCACTCTTAATTTACATAGCTATAAATTGCCATCTATAAATTATTTATATGAACCTTTTGATTGTATTCTCATACAAGCTTGTGACTAATATATTTTCAATTTCATTAGTTGGAAAGAAATAGTATAATATTGCATAAATTTTTTCCTTTTTTGTAATGTGCTGATTTTCTCTTAGTTTGGGCTATTCTCCATATTTAGATCATTTGGCTTGTTAATTATTTTATTTCTTTCAAAAGTTTTATGGATTTAAACTTAAACTGATAAGCTTTATGTATTTTGTATCTATTAGCCTGAAAAGATAAAATTTGCACCACAAGATCCTTACCCTCTGAGAATTGAAGGAGAATACCTTGATTTTGTTAAAGATGAAGGATTTCGCACATTTGGTGCATGAAATTAATACTTAGTGAGGCTTCTATGAATTTGAAATTGATCATTTCATTATTGTTTTTTTGTGGAACCATTGAAAATTTTCATCAAATTCCCAGTTTAATCATTTCTTGAATAATGTGACTTTATCTATTTTAAAATAAAATTGAAATGAAAGATACATTTGAAACCTTTAATTTTTCGTTTCTTTTTTACATTCTTTTGGAAACTAAAGTTTACTTTTATAGTTATTTAGGTCCATTTAAGAACAGATGGTGAACTCTAATTAAATTCTTAAAGATATTTAATTTAATCATCATTTTTAGTCATTTTTTATTTTTTGTTAACATGCTTTGTTTATTTATTATAGGTTTGATATTGAGATGTCAAGAATTATGAAATCTATCTAGAGTGGTGTGTGCTTTAAGGTGTCAAGAAATTGGATATATGTTTGATGTACTCTTGGATTTGAAAGTACTTCATAATTTTAAATTTTGTTATTTTGTTACTTGTTTCTTACTTTATAAAGTACTTCATGGTGAATAAATCTTTTAAAATCTTTATAGCAAACAAGCTAAACATGTGTATAAATCAAAGTTAGCCTTTTGTTGTTGTTCGAAATAGAAATTGTATGTTGGGAAATTGTAAAACACCAGTTTCTTGTTGATTGACTTGTGACTTTATCTTGACATGTTATTTTATGTATTAGGAGGAGAAATTACTTGATGGGGAAGAGTGTGATCGAATTTCTTTTTACAAGTTCACACATTTTAAAGAAGGAAAATGATGGTCATCTCCAATGGCAAAGTCAAAATATGTAAGTGTAATTGTTATGTTATATATTCTAACTCCCTAGTCATGATTTACATATTAATCTTCCTTATTAATATTCTAAAATTTTAGAAGGAAATGATGGGCCCCATTAGAGAAATCTAAAGAAGAAGGAAATGCTTTAAGTCGATGAAATTTGCGATCAAGTTCTTTGGGACAGTAAAAGCTACATCAAGGTCTTAGATATATTGAAACCAAAGGAAAATAGATCAACTCAAATGCCAAAATACAAGCAGGAAAGCCTTAAAGAGAAAGATGTGGAGATACAGATAGGTGGTTGATAAAGTAGATTATTTGACTGGCTGGCCAGAAAATCAAAAGAGAGTTTTAGATGATCGCAGCGTCAGAAAAAAATTTGGGAGGCTTCGCTTTGAGCAATAAATGTTTGATATGTTTCTCTCTACAAATGGTCATCCATCAATATATTGAAAAGATTTGGCGGAAATGATTCAATTCTTACTCTCCCTAAAGTTTACTTTATAATTGGCTTTTATCATTAATGATATGTTGTTTATTTATCCATTGTAGGTCTGGAAGGAAGATGCATTCACGAACTAGTTGATTGTTTGAACTTTTGAGTTTTAGATTTTGGCATATGAATTTAACATGGGTATGTTAAGTAGATGGTATAATATAATATTTTATGTTCTTGTTATATTAAATACTTAATTTATTAATGTCATGGGTACTATGCATGGATTGTATTTTTATTTTTAATCACAACATTATGTTTTATGACAATGTTATTTTATATAATTTTATTTTAGATATTAATAAAATTGCTTATACAATTGACATAATCAAATATAGAATTTTATTTGTATATAATAGTAAACAAAAGAATTGGTGGTGAAATTTTTTTCCATACTAATTTGTGGATGAAACAAATTTCATCCACAATTAACAATAATCGACCCTTTGTGGACAGAAATGGTATTTGTCTCAATTCAGTCATTTAACATTTTGTGGATGAAATGGTATTTGTCACAAATTCTGATCACAACCCTTTGTGGACGAAATGGTATTTGTTCCCAATTTTGATCATTCAACCCTTTGTGGACAAAATGGTATTTGTCACAAATTCTGATCACAACTCTTTGTGGACGAAAAAGTTTTTGTCTCCAATTCTGATAATTCAACCCTTTGTGGACGAAATAGTTTTGTTTCTAATTCTAATTGAATCGTGGACCAAAAATTTTCGTCCTCAAAAATGGTCCATTCTTTGTTTCAACCTTTGTGAATGAAATATCATTCCACAGACCGAATAGTTATTAATTTAGGAATGAAAAATTTTGTCCCAAATATACTCAACTTTTATTGTGGGCCAGTGATTTTAAGTCCACCGATCTGCCTCTGTAGGGACAGTTTCATTATTTAAGTCCATGTAATTATCTTTACCGACGAGCCTTTAGAGACGTTTTATTTTTCGTCCACAATTATCTTTATGGATGAAATTTGTACATTTGTGGACGAAGAAAATTTTTGTCAGCCAGGTATTTGTTGTAGTGCCATTGAAAGTTGTTTAGACTACCCAGTGTGTAAAAATTGTAACCAGACCTTTTCTGCTCATATAAGTTTTGTTACTACTATTAAAAGTTGTTTAGACTCCTATGATGGTCTGAAAACTTGTATACATGATTGATTGTTAATGTAAACCATTAAACTGCAACTTATTTTTAACATGACCACCAGGGACTATTCAATCCTCAGCAGGAATGCCCAAAACTTGTTGTTTGACTAAAAATTATAAGAAAATGTTTTTTTGATGTGTATGTAATAATGAAAATTTATTATTGATTAATTCTCTCTGATGCATAGGTGCATTACAAGTAATACAAAGTGGATTTAAGTCCAGATGTGTTCCACCGAGTAACAATCACGGACTCTTGTCTTAGGAGGTGTGAAAGGAACTTGAAGGAAGAAACATGTCATGCAGCTTCTCCTACGACAGTATTTGGAGAAACATAAGGGGCCAAGAAACGGGAGCAGGAGATAGGAATAGAAACTGAAGAAGAAGAACGTGATGACAGGGAAAATGAGCAAGTACATTTGGAAAGCCCAGCTCAAGATCCGTAAGAGAGGTAAGGGAACTTGAGCCCCATTTGGAATGTATCTCAAGATGCAGAGAATCCATCAGGTAGCTGAGCTCAAGGCAATAGAGAGTAGCAATGCGAAATTGGGTTGAGAATCTTTGAGAGTTATGAAGACAGAGAAGATGCAAGAGACAACAACTAAAAATCCAACTGTAATTGAGAGATGAGTACATGGATGCAGAGCTAAGAAGAAGAGAATGCACTCAAAAAAAGAGATAAAGAGTGGAGGGATAAGATAGATAGAAGAGAAAAAAAAATTGAAGAAAGAACTCAAGGCAAGGAAAAATGCATTCATTTAAGACCAATTGAAAAGATATAAGGAGATACTGAAGATAGTGAAAGAGAGAGAGGATTCAATGGAGCAAAATATGTCGCAATAGGAAGATGCCTTTGGATACTTATATAAGGAACATCAGAAGGAAATAAAGCCCCGCATGGAAAAAAGAGATAAGGAGATGGAAGCAACCCTCAATTGTAGGGAAAAATTATGGACAAATAGCTTAGACATGGTCAATAATAGTTTGATCAAAATGTACTCTACCCAGGGTGAATTTGAGGGAGTCCTAAATTCCATTGGGCAGAGACAGTGTGATCTTATTAAGCAAGTGGCTATTTCAATGGAGTGGTCTGCCTTCTCAAACTTGTAAACAAACCTTTTCTATATACCAAATTTCTGTCAATGCTTTTGGAAAGTGGTTTAGACTCCCTAGAAACAACGCCAAAAACTTGTAAACATACCTTTTCTATATACCAAATTTCTATCACTGCTATTAGAATTTTGTTTAGACTCCCATGCAATGCTACTAAAAACTTGTATACATGATTGATTGTTAATGTAGACCATAAAACTGCAACTTATTTCTAACATGACTATCAGGGACTATTCAATTCTCAATAGGAATGCCCAAAACTTGTTGTTTGAGTAATAATTATAAGAATTTTTTTTTTGATGTTTTTGTAATAATGAAAATATATTATTGATCTAATTCTACAAGTGCACAGGTCATACAAGTAATAAAGTGGATTTTAAGTTTATATATCATTCCCACACCCAACAACAATCACCAAACTCTGCATCTTAGGAGGTGTGAAAGGAACTTGGGAAGATGAAACATATCCCAAAGCTGCTCCTCTAACATTGACTGGAATAACCAAGGACAGAAGAACGAAGCAAGGGCGGTAAAGCGAAGAACAAGAAGAAGGTGATGACGAAAATGACAAACCACATTTGAGTGACTCAAGAAAGTAAGAGAGGCATGGGAACTTGAGCCCCATCTGGAATGTATCTTCAGATGTAAGAGAAATCCATCAAGAGCTAGTTGAGAGCTTAAGGTAACAGAGTAACAATGCAGAAGTGATGGAATCTTTGAGGATTATGAGGCGAATACGGGGAGAGGGGCAAACAACTAAAAGTCCAAGCTATGATTGAGAGATGAGTACAAGGATCTGAGAGCTGAGAAGAGGTGAAAGGGAATACCTCAAACAAAGAGATGAAGAGTGGAGGATAAGATAGATTAAAGAGAAAAAGAATTGAAGGAATAACCCAGGGCAAGGAAAAAAGGCGTTCATTTCAAGCCAATTGAAAAGTGATAAGGAGCTATTAAAGATAATGAAAGAGAAAGAGGATTCAATGGAGCAAAATATGTAGTAAAAGGCAGATGCCTTTGGATACTTATATAAGGAACATCAGAATGAAATAAAACTCCTCATAGAAAATAGCAATAAGGAGATAGAAGCAACCCTCAACTATAGGGAAAAATTATGGACAGAGAGCTTAGATATGGTCAATAATAATTTGATCAAAATGTACTCTGCCCAGGGTGAATTTAAGGGAGTCCTAAATTCCATTGGGCAGAGACAAGATGATCTTATTAAGCAAGTGACTCTCTCAATGGAGTGAGTGCACTTCCAAGAACAAGCAGACCTTTTCTATACAATTTACATCCTTTACTTTTCGAAAGTTGTTTAGACTCCCCATCAACGACGCCAAAAACTTGTAAACAAACCTTTTCTATATACCAAATTTCTATTACTGCTATTATAAAGTTGTTTAGACTCCCCTATAGTGGTGCCAAAAACATGTATATATGATTGATTGTTAATGTAGACCATAAAACTACAACTAATTTCTAACATGACAATCAGGGACTATTCAATCCTCAGTAAGAATGCCCAAAAGTTTTTGTTTGACTAAAAATTATAAGAAAATGTCTTTTGATATGTATGTAATAATGAAAATTTTGGTCTAATTCTATAGATTTTTGATCATGGAAATGGCCAAAGTGGATTTTAAGTCTAGATATCATTCCCACCCGGCCCAGCAATGCCCGGACTCTATATATATCGAGGTGGTGTGGAACTTGGGAAGATTAAACATGTCTGAGGCCTCCTCAGACATTATTTGAAATAACCAAGGGGCCAAAGAGCGGTCTGGGAGATAGAAGTAGAAAATGAAGAAGAAGAATGTGATGAAAGAGAAAATGAGCAAGTACATTTGGAAAGCCCAGCTCAGGAGATGTAAGAGAGGCAGGAGAACTTGAGCCCGTTTGGAATCTTGTCTCCGGATATGAAATCCATCAAGAGCCGATATGGAGCTTAGGAGACCAACGAGTAGCAATGCAAAGTGATGGAATCTTGAGTTATGAGGAAAGAGATGCAGGAGAAGGATAAATAGCTAAAAATCCAATTGCAATTGAGAGATGAGTACATGGATGCAGAGCTGAGAAGAAGGGATCAAAATTTGGAGAATGCATTCAAACAAAGAGATGAAGAGTGGAGCTATAAGAAAGACATAAGAGAAAAATAATTGAAGGAAAAACTCAGGGTAAGGAAAAGGCGTTCATTTCAGACCAGTTGAAAAGAGATAAGGAGCTCCTGAAGATAATGAAAGAGAGAGGATTCAATGGAGCAAAATATGTTGCAAAAGGCAAATGCCTTTGGATACTTATATAAGGAACATCATAAGGAAATAAAGTTTCTCATAGAAAATAGAGATAAGGAGATTGAAGCAACCCTCAACTATAGGGAAAAATTATAGACAGAGAGCTTAGACATGGTCAAATAATAATTTGATCAAAATGCACTCTTTATACAAATTGGAGTGAAGTCTAAATTCCATTGGGCAAAGACAGGATGATCTTATTAAGCAAGTGTCTCTCTGATTCGCGTGTTCTTGTGTAGCCTGTAGGGTATTCTAAATAAAAAATATTTATAACCTAACACCTCATACTGGTGTAGCATATATATAGCTACTATAGTACATCTAGGATCGTCCACAGGGATGGGTTTTCTTCGTGGAAATAGTAGCGGAGTGGTTAAGCGGGTGAATTCATTTTGGATTTTGGGTTGTTATAAAAAAGAGGTTGGTTTTAATGGTATCAAAATAAACAAATTAGAATATGGAAAGGGCCCCTTAAAGTGTCGGGACACTAGGTTTAGGTTTTTAGGCAATGAGGGGTTTGGATCTTTTACCTCGTTGGGGAGGATAACATATAGTTATCTCCCGAACCGGGTCTTCATTTAGCTATAAAAATTGACCCTCATAAAATCTCTTTGAAAATGGAATTCACTGGCCATTAATGTTCTCAGTCAATAAAAACACAAGTCTCCCTCACTCACCTTCCAATGGCTCATAAATGATAACTAACAAACTTCACTGGATCTAACATTATGCATCGATGAGCCCGAAAGCTTACGAATCTTACGACCGGTAAGACCAAAGGGACAAAAACCTAAAGTTAGCAGAGAGAAGAGCATTAATGATAGTGAATGCTGCGTGAAAAGCATGGAAACCCTTGGTTACCTTAGGATCCCCTTCCCTTAGTGGCCTTACTTTAAGGAGGAAGGGATTTTAGCCACTCTATCCTCTGGGATTACCATTCTGGAGGGGTGTTTGGCTAGTGAGAAAATGAGAGAAATTGAAAGAAATGGGAGCTTCCGTCGCAAGCTTCCCAAAAACCAAAAATTTAATAATGAAAAAGCTTCGTATAAAGTCTTGTTTGTGGGCTTTTCAACCGATACTACTAATACAAATTACCAAACTAAACAAAGTTGAATAGTATTACATAGGGACAAATTTAGAAGAGATCAAAAAGAGTACAAAAAAGGTCAACAAGAGCAACCAAATTCGCAAGCTGCAAAATTTCGAAGTGGTTGCGAAAAATTTCACAAGGGCTGCAAAAATTCGCATCGCTGCAAAATTTCACAAGGGCTACGAATTTGTGAAATTGCCAGGGTTGCTTGCTTCTTCTCTACATTGCTTCTCTTCTTCCAATTTTTTATCTGCAGCTCTAATTTCAACTTGAATTCTCTGTGATTGAGCTGACTCTCTAACCTTGGCATAATTGGCTTGTGAAAACTACAAAATTCGCCATAAAATATGATCAGTAGCATAACTAGGTCCTTAACATGCCAATCAGGTTAAATAGGCTAATTACTATGCAAAAAGTGCTCAAAACCTATATTGATAAGGATATGAAATAGCACTATTTGGGTAGTAATCACTCCCCCCAACCGACACATTGCTAGTCCCTTAGCAATGAAGGAAGAGAAGAAACAAGCAAAACAAGATAAAGTATTATATCCCACAAAAATGATGTTTAAAAAATGAAGCGGATAATGCACAACCTTGACAGAGTCATCAAAATCACCCTTGACAACTATCGGGGAAGACTGTGTACTATGCAAAATCAAGTATCAAAAGAGGTTCAACTCCTAGATAACCAACCTAACGCCTTCCACAAAATCATAAGTGTTTTGCTTGATTAGGTTTCAAAAATAGTCTGTCAAACTATTCTCTCCCCCCTCAACCTAGCTCTTGTCTAAGCCTAACAGCTTAACCAACCTCAATAGATCAGGACCCACTTTTATTCTACAACTTCCTTTTTTTTTTTTGTGGGGTGCAATGTTAAGAATTGTCGAATTCACGAATTGTGTCTATGCAACGAGGGTCCACCCAGGTGACTCCAGACCCGATTAAGGTTTAGGGCATCGAGTCATAAGGATCTCTCTCAACCACTCAGCTCTTCAAGTTTCACCTCGGTTTTAATAGATTGAAACTCTAGCACCTACAATTAGCTAAACTCCACCTATTAGCCATGTAATGAGCTGGAGTCGGGTGACTCCCGATCCCTCGATTGGTTTTAAGGCATCGAGGCTTTGAAGACTTTCACCATATACCCACATCGGACCGTGCTCGGGTTTCAGGCAAGTATCTGACTAATTTTTTTATATATTTTTTAATTTTTTTTCTCTTCTTTTTCTTTTTATTTTCTCCTTTTTTTTTGAAAGGCTGTGGTCTTTATTCGGGGGTCCCCGACACAAGGTGGTAAGTATTAGGCTAGACTTTTGTAGGGCTTAGGAGGCAAGACTGTTTTTCAGCTTATCAGTGAAACCTAATATGCACAGTGTGTGGTTAGTTCAAAGTGGAAGAAAAAGGTTGAAAACAATAAAAATTTCAACTGGTTATCAACTCAACTAAGCATGACACCATTCTAGCATCAACAGAATTGGAACAATGTTTCAATTTCTCATACTGCAAGCTGGGCATTACAAAAAAAATGGTTGTAAATTATGGATGTAAATGAGAAATTGTAAGCTTTATAACATGTACTGAAACTAAAGTCATACTTATACTTTAAAAAAAAAAAAAAATGGCGCGATGATCATTCATTCTATGAAAGAACACTCAACGAAAACATGTATAACATAAAAGCCACTTCCTTCATTAATTCTCCCCCTAACCAAATATCGCATTGCCATCAATGGGGTATGGAGTGGAAACTTAAAGAAGGAAGTGCTACCTCCCACATGATGGCGGAGGTGAATGTCATCCTCATCACAGGCGAGGATGGAGTGGTGCTGGGTGAGGCCCCGTAGGGAATGGGTATTTGGGGAAGAGGAATTTGTTGTTGTTGTTGTTGTAAGGAGGTCTAATGGAGTTGCAAGGAGGTCTAATGGGCCTGGGAGGTCTGGGGAGTTTCTGGTACTATTGTTGCTTTAGAATTTGAGGCGAGATGTAGTGGGCGATGGTGGGTGGTAGGGATGGGCGGATCTAGGTGTCCCCAATTTACACAAGGATGGAATTGTTCTGAGCTAGGATGGAATTAGTCGACTAAGACCAGCTTCATTGTACATCCTTTCTACTAAACAACATGATATAAAGAAGCGAATGTAAATAATGAAAGTGCGGATTAAATCATAATGGCGAGAAGCTCGGGAGGAGGAAATGAATAGTCTCCATAGGTGTTCTGAAGTACTAAGCTTCAATTGCCGAATCGGTAGGGACCGGCGTTGGAGCTTAGATGATACAGCGATGGGTGAGTGTTGTGGGAAGGCGTGGATGCTAGGATGTGGGGCTCCTCAATAGGAGTTGCAGGTGGTGGCTGGTCCTCTACTAGATCCCTGAGTGGGAAAGGAGGAGCTCCTGACACAAATTGCCACTTTTCCACTATGATAATAGCCTCATGAGCAGAGCGGCCTTTCTAAATGGGGTTCAGCCATGAAACCAAGGTACTCAAACACGCACGAGAGAGTAGAAGCGATGGGGAATGGCCTGCATACGGTGAGGTTCTTGCGATTAATATCTTCTCCTCGAAGTGGAAAGTCGCAGTGAGCTCAGGTAAGTTGCGACCACAAACTGCTGAAAATGTGGTATAGTGCCTCCAGTATGGCTCCCTTCCTCTGAACCAAAGGCTGAAGAGGAAATAGGTCTGATTGCAGCACATGATCAATAAAGCGCATCCTTATTGAGAGCTACCTCTGAACAAAATAGGACTAGCTAAGGTGTCTTGGGAAAGGATGTGGACCATCTCCTATGGTGACAGATGTGGCCACTACCTGTAGTCCGCAGAGTTGGCCAAAGCTACAGGAAGATTGAATGTGGCAGCTATCTCAAATGCTCGAAGAATTCCCTCTGACCATGATGGAAAAGTGTAGCCTTGATAGGTTGCGATCCCTCTTGGGTCTTAGTTTGGTAGAATTCGATTACCACAGTTAAGGGCGATGTGGAGTCATAAAGGGCTCTAGGGAGTAGCGCTGCACAAGCGCATGGAGTCCTAAAGCTCGGGGAGGGCGGCGAAGACCGGAATGTCATAAAAGTGCTCATTGTGTAGGTCTTTGCCACTGTAGTCAGAATTACCTACGATTGGGCCACATTGAAAAAGGGGCCTTTTGATTACGGATCTCGGAGAGTGGACTGAAATTGTCGGAGTTGGGGCCCTAGGAGGTGGGAGAATGGGGGGCTCCTAGCGAGCAAGCAGGAGGATTAGCCGAGTCTGGTCAGAGCTCCCTATTTGGAGGGGAGGAGGAGAAAAGAGGGGGAGGGGGCTACGGATCAGCCTTGGATATGGAGGAGAATGAGGTATTGCCCTAGTCCTCGTCTCATATCTGTGCGAGGGTGAGAGCGGGAAGAGCTGACTAAGTGGGGCGGATCGATAGGATTCACGACGAGGGCGATAAACGGGCGGGGTCGGTGGGCGGGGGTGGTCGTGTGCCCTGGGCTAGAGGTGAGGGCCTCACGTGAGGTCTAAAGGATGCACTATGCCCACCTCTAGTCTTTTCCATGGCCGAAGACTTAAGGAACTAGGGTTTACTAGTAGAAAATGAGTTTTCACAAGGAAGGCACACAAAGGATGGGGGCTTCGGCTAGTATGGAGGATATGCAGGGTTAGGGCTCCTATTTATGGATGAAGTGGCAAGATGCGAAGGGTTGATGATGGGGAGGATAAAAAACGAAGAGGAAGCTCGGGAAATGGATGAGCACTAATGCTCAGGTTTTCAAGCCTAGGCACTGGGTTTGACGCTGCCAATTCTTTTTTAAAATTGGAGGGCACAAACAAAAAGGGGTGGGAACCTGCACTACACAAGTTCGCATGCTTGAGAAAGGGATAAAAAAAATGGAGAAAGGAGTTTGGCGGTGTTGAAAGGGTCGGAGGGTTTTGAAATTTCCGCAATCTGAAATAGCCTACGAGAATTAGCTGCTGCAATAAGCGACCTCTGTTTCGCGGTACGAGAGTGCAAGTCAAGGCCTTTGATGAAATTTGCTTAGGAATTTTGTGAGAATTGGCTTGGGTTATAAATTTTACAAGGGTTGCGAAAATGATATGCCTTCTAAAATTTTCTCTTTGCACCACCGCCGAGTGGTGAGCAATTCCTAGAAAAAAAACAAAGTAGTACCAATTAAAAACAAAAGAAAATGAAAAATCAAACTACTATTAAGGTTAAATTAAGGAAAATACGAGGGAAAATAAATAAAAATAGAATAAAATAAAATAAAATAAAATATCAAACAAAAATGAACTTTACAGGTCTCAAGGGGCGGGTGCAATTCCAACTCCTTAAGCATTTAGAGGCTCGGGAGGGAAAGTTCCTCCTTATGCGGGTGTAAATGGGACTGCATATGGCTTGAATCTTTGAATAGTTGGTTGTCTTTTGAGCTAAGCAACAATTCCAACTTGCTCCATGGGGTGAAGCAGATGGATGTGAGGGACCAATCCTCGACTTGAGTTTGCAGGAAAAATGTGAAGCTTGGTGTGGGGACATGTACTTAATCTCTTTGTTTTTCGAGCATACCCAGGTGTGTGTTTTTCGATCTCTCTTTCTGATTTTGAATTTAGGTAGGTATCATTTTATAGGTCCTCTAATTCATTTAGGTCAAAAGGAACCTGTAGAGTCGACTCTTTCTAAATCAAATTCCAGATTCTTGGCCCGCCCACCATACCTTGTATTTCTTCCACGGGGAGGTGGCATGCTTTGCCATTACGGGGCGATAGGGGACATCACGAGAATTGTCTTGGGTTATCTGTATGCCTGTGGTGGCGGCAGGGGACGGTCCTTCTGTTGATTCACCTTCATCGGGATAGTCGCCAGTTTCTCTGTGTGACTCGACTTGCCCAGGTCACGAGGATGGTAGAGGTGGCCAATTTATGTTTCACTCCCGTATTTAGCGGGAAGAAGGGTTTGTTGCGAAATGTAGACCCCATCATAATTATGGCCTTAGAGCACCAAAATGCGGAGAAGATATTCTCTTTCAAAGCGTGTTACCACGCGTGATCATTTCGCTGCGAGGGAATTGCCTCGACCAGGACAAGTAATCAACCTCCACTAAGATGTATGAATATCTGAAAGACGTAGGGAATGGTCCCATGAAATTGATGCCCCAAACATCAAATAAGTCAACTACTAAGATTGGGTTTAAGGGCATTATATGACAATGAGAAAGCTTCTCGAGTCTTTGGCATCGATCTCAACCTCGACACATAGTGTGGGCATCCTTTGCAAGGTAAGGCCCGATTAGAGCCAGTTGGAGAACCGTCATAGTTGTCTTATGTGAAGCAAAGTGACCTCCACATGCATTTTCATGGCAGTGACTGAGAATCCCCTGTTGTTCTTCTTCAGGTACACACCTCCTAATGATTTGGTATGCATATTTGAACAAAAATGGCTCATCCTAATAATAGGAATGAATTTTGGAGAAGAAGTATTTCTTATCCTATACTAATTAGCTAGGACCTCCCACTGTGTGAAATTAGCAATATGACGTACCGAGGGAGCACTTTCTAGCGACAATGATTTCCCTCGAGATTCATCATTGATTGGAGGACGTAGTAATGTTGTAAGGCTATGATCGATCTGGGAGGTGATCACGCCACTAATTCTCTACCCGACTGCTTGTCTTTTATTTGAAGATTAAATTCTTGAAGTGGATAACCATCGATATTAGCATCTTGGCAGTTGGGTGCTGAGAGAAGTGGTATGTGAAAATAACAGTATTAAATTACAGTATGCTTGGAATTTTTCTAAAGCATAGACCACTACCAGCAATTCCTTCTCTATGGTAGTGTAGTTTCTCTAAGCTTCATTTAGAGTTTAGCTTGCATAATAAACCACATAGGGCTTTCCATCTTCTCTTTGCAGAAGGACTGATCGCAAATCTTGGCATCACCAGCGACTTGAAAGGTTGCGCAGTTAGGTGCTCGCTATAGGTGCGATGGTCGGGTGGGATTTGAGCTCTTCGAAACTCTTTTGACAAGTTCCATCCCATGGAAACTTAATATCATTTTCCAGTAGCTTATAAAGGGGTTTTTCAATTTCGAAAAATCTTTGATGAACCTCATGTAGAAGCTAGCATGGCTAAGGAACTGTCTTACTACCTTGACATTTGTGGGGGTGTGGCTTGGAGTAGCTCAGCTGGCCTTATCAACCTCAATTCCCTTGTTGGAGATAACATGCCCTAGGACAATTCCCTGATTCACCATAAAATGGCATTTCTCCTAATTAAGCACCAGGTTCTTTTCAATGCATCTATGCAGCACAGTTTCTAGGTTAGCTAAGCACTCCTGAAATTACTACATTATAGGTGATATCATCCATATACACTTCCATAATGCGCTCCACCATATCACTGAAAATGTTGAGCATACATCTTTGGAATGTGGTAGGTGCATTACAAAGGCTAAAAGGCATTCTCTTGTAAGAATAAGTCCCAAATGGACAAGTGAAGGTGGTCTTCTCTTAGTCCTCCATCGCAATCTCTATTGGAAAATATCCGGAATACCCATCCAAGAAGCAATAGAATGGGTGCTCGGAAACTCTCTCAAGAAGTTGATCGATGAAGGGTAAAGGGGAAATGGTGCTGCATCCTTGTTTAAAATCTCTGCCAGTCTAGCCATTTCCCTCCAACCTGTGGTAAGGCGAGTAGGCACATCCTTTCTTCTTTCATTATGCACAGTGGTCACCCCTCACTTCTTTGGCACCACCTGAGTTGGACTCACCCAGGGACTATCGAAAATAGGGTAAATAATATCGTCCTGCAACAATTTGAGAACTTCTGTGCGCACTACAACTTGCATGTGAGGATTCAGTCGCCTCTATGGTTTCTCCTTGTATTTCCTCCTCCACATATAGATATGATGAGTTACTGAGCCAAAGGACTAATCCGCTTTAGATCGAAATTTTCATCCGATGGCGCTTGTGCTGTGAATGTCGGTATTTGTCCTATGAGCATTATATTAGAAGAAATCCTGCTAGACACTACTCTCACCCTCTTCCAAATATGCATATTTTAATTCTACGGGGAGAGGCTTGAGGTCAAAAACTTTTGGGGCTCTATGTATTTTTCACTATCCTCCCGATCGACAGAGAAGAGTTCTTGCACCTCAGGCCACTCGCGGACACATTAATGCAAGGGGCTTCTGCAACTCTTGATTTTTAGTTCTCGTCAATTACTTCTTGCTAGTTCTTGCAATTGAAGTTGTTCATCAGAATGGTGTCAATTAAACAAACCTCTTCTGGATCCTCCTCCACTGGGTGCATGTGCTTTTTGCTCAAGTGGAAAATGTTGAGTTCTAGTGTCATGTTCCCAAATGTCAGCTACATAAATCCATTTCGATAATTAATAATCGCATTTGAGGTAGCCAAGAATGGCCTCTTAAGGATGATGTACATAATTGGCTCTCTCAGCAACTGGTTCGGTGTCAAGGACAACGAAGTCCACCGGGTAATAGAATCTGTCCACTTGCACTAAGACATCATCAACGATTTATGAGGAATTTCTTGAGCACGTCACAAAGATGGGAATTGATGGTAGTGGGTTTAATTCTCCGGTAGTGCTTGTATAAATAAGTGTCACATCCCACTTTTATAAGTTTGTAGTGAGCACAGGAATGGGTGAGCTTAAGGCCACGAGAAACCGTAGCAAACTGCAGATCCATGATTCACGAAAATTTGGCAAGACCTATTCGTTTCTATAACTAATGACAAATGCATTGTGCAATATCAAATCTAAATCTACTAATAATTAACTCAAAATCTCATATCATGATATTATCTCAAATAGCATAACAAAATGAACCTCTTGTGGTCATCCACTAACAAAAGCGACCTCACGACGGTCTACATCAAAAATATCAATAAGGTTTCTCAAAGAAGCAAAATTTATCAACTCAACTATTTAAATTATCGATTTAACAAATAATTAACTTAATAACCAAGTTAATTCACCATGGAGCCTTAGAAACTTAGATTCTCATTTACCAAATAAACAAAATAATAATCGAATTTTACATGCTTTCAAATAGAATCCAAGTGGTCGAAATGCACGATTCCTTTGCTGTACCTACGAAAACAGGGAAATCAACGGGGTGAATAACTCTGTGAAGGCCTTCAAATTACTCAAGTAGAAGCTCACAAGGATAAGTTATATACTCAATCAATCAATCACCATTACATAGGTTATGCAACAAATAGCAGCAATATAAACAATATCAAATAAATTTAGAGGTTTGAAACAAATAATTTCATTCGGGAATCCATTACATTCCTTTTTACCTTTATCTTGGAATGCACACACATTCCAAACCAAGATCCGTAGAGCGGGCGGGTTCTACGCCGGTTTTACACACCACCTCTCTAGGAAGGCGCGGCTTTGCCCGCACCAGAGGTACCATGCACATAGCGATGACCTCCCATCGGTTCTAGGCTTTACGTGATTCATACCATGATGACATTAACAATTACAAAGTTATAAACGGCCATTACTTAGCATGCAACAAGAGATAACACCGATACAATAAAGTTAGGCGGCCGTGCACCGACATTAATATTCATCCCTGCGGGACCTGCGTGACTTGTGGCATATGAAAAATTCAATTCAATGAATGCTCGAGAATAAGGGTCTTAAAATCATAGTCAATTACTACGATCAAGTCAAACAATGAAAACAAGCTATACATTTCGAAGGTGCAAGAATGCGATGATATAAATTTACTCACCTCCTAATAGTCGGGCTCGGCTAGGCTATTCACCACTGAGCGTGTGAGCCTTCCCGACTTCGTTTTGCTATACCAATATTCATGCAAGAAAATAAATATAAAGATAACATCCAAAATCATAGCGAGCCATACCTTGTTATCACTACTCAATTAGGCGGTTTACCCGTTTCTGTTGTACTTCTTGAGCTTTTCAATAATTTTTTTGAAATCCCTTTTTCCTTACCTTCAACATTACGCCTTTTAACATCTAAGTACCCAAAATTATAATTTTAATATTCAATTTCTAGCTAATTTCTTATGCTCCCAATGTTTAATCACTAAACTCGTTTTTTGTGATTGCGGATCGGTTACTATTTTGCCATATCTTTCTCTACCGACGTCGAAAAGACTGAAACCGGTGGAAAAATTTCTTAACATCCATATCTTTTCCAATGATGTCAAAATTGGCCTAAATTAGTCCATTAGGTCACTCCTACGATCGACCAAGTCGACCTTCAAACGAGAAATTCACATTCAATCGATTCAACCCTTAATTCCACTAATTACCACCTCAAGATTCATTCTAAATACATTTTTCCCCAAATTTTAAACATACTAGACCTAATTCATATCTCTTAGGTCACATTCTAGATTCAAAATGCAATTGCAACCTAGCATACACATTAGAACAATTAATTCATTCCATGACCTAATTGACCATCAAACAACTACCATTTATCAATTAGGCCCTTTCCTCCAATACGGACCATACAAAACCAAAGATTAAAAACCATGGAACACAATATACCTTGAGAAGTCTCCCACCGCGAAAAATCTGGGTGATTCAAAGGGAATTGGCTGCAACAATTTTCTTCCTTCGGCGGTTCGGCTGAGATAGAACCTAGGGTTCTTCAATTTTTCTTTGTTTTCTGCTCCGTTTTCTGAGCCTAATATTTTAAAAATTAATTCAATATTGCACTTAAGTCCCTACGGTTTCATAGATTTTTAAGGTCACAGAGATGATTAAAAATGTCTCTTTGGCCACTTGGTCAGCAAAATGCAATTGACTTTTTCCCTAGGTTCAGCATTCACTTATTTTGTTTTTTTATTCATGTATTTTCATTAATTTTATTTTTATAACATATATTTGGACCTTAATTTGCTTCAGAAAAATTCCCATAATTTATTTCATTCATTAGGTATTTTTAAAAATTCTATTTTGGTCAACTGTTCAGAATTTGACCTTACTGGGTATATTTTCCTAAAATTCCATTTAATTGAGAATTAATTCCTAAAAATTATTATAAATTCATGATGGACCTTAAAACACCTAAAAATTAAATTCCATGAAAAAAAATGTTTGGAGTGTTACATTCTCCCCCGCTTATAAAAATTCGTCCTCGAATTTATTAAAGAGTGTACCTTATCACTCGAAGAGTTGAGGATATTTGTCCTTCATCATTTATACTCAGTACCTCCTCTACGCCGTGATTCTTCCACTTTGAACCTTTACCATAGCTATTTCTTTGTTTCCCGGCCTGCACAGTGCATACATCCACTATGGTTGCCTAGTACACTCTTCATGATAGATCCTTATCCAACCTCAATCTCTTGAGTGCGAAGAATGTGAGACGGACGAGGCGATACTTCCGTAACATTGAGATGTGAAACAACTGGATGCACATGGCGAGTTAGGGGCAGCTAATTTGTAGATACATTGCCAGCCACATCAGTATCTCGAATGGCCCATATATCGCGGTGTCAGGCTTCCCTTTCTTCACAGTCTCATCGCTCCCTTCATAGGAATATTTTAGGAGCGTGATCACCCACACCAGCGCCGCATCCGTCTCCTCGGATCGAGCATAACTCTTTTGTCGAGGCGAAAGCGAGTCTCATTCTCTCCTAAATAATAGGTACTTTCTTAGAAGTTTCTCTGATCAATTCTGGACCTTCCAATTCTCTATCACCTACCTCCATCCAACAAGAAGGTGACCTACATTTCCGTCCATAGAGTGCCTCATATGGCGCCATTCCAGCTGTGGGAATGGTAGTTTGTTAGTATAAGCGAAACTCTACGAAAGTAAATATTTTCCAAACTACCTCGAAATCCACCAACACACACACGGAGCATATCCTCGAGTGCGAATTGTCGATTGGCGCCCATCTGTGTCTACGAGGATGGAAGAACATATTGAAATCCCGGTTAGTACCCAGGCTTCACGAAGTTTCTGCGAAACCTCGAGGTGTTTGTGGACCTCTGTCGAGATCACTATGGACACTTTGGCGCTCCAGATGCGGTGCTGCTCTGTTTAATCGGATGCATGCATTGCATCTTTGTGCCACATTATAAGTGGTCTTAATAGCTAAGAAGTGAGCTGATTTTGCGTCAATCGTCCTGCGGCATATAAATCGAATCGCTGTGCCGTAGCTGGGTGCTGTGGCCCGACCACGAAATCCATAGTAATTCTCTCCCATTTCCATTAGAGTGTGGCAACTCTATGAAGACATGGGTCTCTGGTGCTTTCAATTTGACTTGGCATGTCAAACATGATGCCACTATCTTGTGCCGCTCCTTTTCATCCCATTCCACGATACATACCTTTAACATCACAGTGCGTCTTGGTGACTCTGGATGAACACTATAAGGTGCCATTATGGGCCCAACGTAGAATCCTTTGTCTCAACCCATCTACATCGGTACACAGTCTATTTCCTCGTCTCAGCACGCCATCCCTAATTTCAAATCCGGATGCTCTGTCACACGTGTCGCAGTTTCCCTCGATTTAATAAAGGGAAGGATCCTTATCTTGGTTGGCCTTGATCTCATGAATCAATAAGGGCCTCACCGGCTGTGCAACTAATCCCTGGGACTCTGTAACTTCAAACTGTATTCCCATATTAAACAGATCCCTCAACTCCTTCACTATACTCCTCTTATGTACTGAAATATGTGCTAGACTACCCATGGACTTCTGCCAAAGCGCTCGGCCACCACATTGGCTTTCCCGGGATATATAAAATCGCCCGATCATAGTCTTTTAGTAACTCTGCCCATCTCCTGCACTTTTGAGATTCAAATCTCTGTTCTTGGTCTAATATTGAAGGCTTTTGTAATCCGTGTAAATCTCACTTCTCACCATATAAGTAGTGCCTCCATATCTTCGATTAAAAATCAACACCGCCATCCTCGAGGTCATGTGTAGGATAATTCAACTCATATCTCCTTAAGCGTACGGATGCATATGCTATCACCTTCCCATTACGTATCAAAACACAACCCGATCCTACTCACGGGGCATCACAATACCTTGTCATACCTCACGATCATGGGTAATGCTAACCTTTGAGTATTAGTTAAGCGATCCTTAAGTTTCTAGAAACATTGCTCACGGTGTCATCCCGCTCAAATTTTACTTTGCTTCACGATCGTAGTGTCGGTGGAGCGAATATACGGAAAAATCTTTCTGCAATCTCTGTAATATCCGATATTGTACGAGAGAAAACTCATTATCTCGGTCACATTGGTGGAGTGCAGGCGATTAGACATGCGCCTGCCTTCTTCCGGATCCACACGAGACACCCTCCTTGCTTATCACATGCCCAAGGAAACTCACCTTTGATAAGCGAAAACTCCACATTTAAGAGCGATTTGCATACGATTGATGTGTTCTAAGGAATTCTGCTTGATACAATCTGAGAGTGTTCCCATGTTCCACATGACTTTTCGAATAAATCGAGGATATCATTTATAACTTCACGCCACAAATTTATCGGATAGGGTTTGGCAGGTTCATCAAATCCATAAACACATTTGGTCGTTGAGTCGACCAGCGGTAATACGAGACTCATAATGACCATACAGATCAGAATACGGTCTTAATTATATCTTCCCCTCATATCTTGATGGTAACGAGGCCAGAAGGTTAATGCGAAAATAGCGGCCCCTATAAGCTGGTCAAACAAATCATCTATTCTGGGAAGTGGATACTATTCTTCGATTGTTACCTTATTCAACTATCGGTAATCCAATGCATCCTCTCCCATCCTTTTCTTCTAAATAACACCCGGTGATGCACCCGCGTTGAAGCGCGGTCTATAAAGCCCTTATCGGCCAATTCTTGCAGTAGCCTGCTTTCAACTCTTTCAATTCGGTGGGTGCCATACGGTATGGTGCAATAGATATAGGATTTGTACCGGGTAACAAGTCAATGAAACTCAATTTCCCTGTCTGGTGCTAATCCTGGTAAATCGTCAGGAAAGACATGCGAGTGTCCCTACATGACGGGTATATCTCCCGAATCGGTGATGCTTATCTCTCACATGAGCTAAATACCCACGGCAGCCCTTCTTAAGTAACCTCCTGATTGCTATAAGTGAAATCAGGTACTAGGGCTTCCATTATGATCTCTGGAAAACAAACTCAGTACTCCCAATGGTTTTGAGCGTTATCTTTCTTTATAACAATCCGTAGTTTGCATAGTTAGGTAAATGACCATTCATACCTAAGATAACATCAAACTCGGTATAAACAATTCAATCAAATCACATATAATCTGCTATCCCTATCATTATCTCACATGATACGTACCTTATAGTTCACCTCAGCTATTTCTCGAAGTCTTGTGCTAATAGCTAAGGGATTTTCCATTATCCCATTTTACCCACTGTTCAATTTCTTAGCATAAGATAGGGATACAAATGAGTAGGTGGCTCCGGATCAAATAACACTTTGGCTTGTTCATTTTTGTACCATTATCGGTCAGGTGGAACATTCTCAGCCTCACTCTGTACTCTTGCCTCGATCTAGGGGTGAATTTATCGCCCATCTCGGTCAGGTCTTGATGCCACACAGACCCCACGCCGGCATCTTGACATCTGTCCGGGATCATAGATCTCCCTTCGCCCTTGGCGGAGTGGTTTCACGTCTCGAGAATGCGCCTTGTTGTCTTCTTGGTGGCATTATGACAGCCAAGAAGAAACAAATGATACTTAGATTCACAATACATATCAAAGAATACTTAAACTTTTCATCTATAGGATCTGTGAAATTAACTATACTATGATGACATACAAAGAACAATTCGAATCCTATGCTCCATGGTGTCACATTTATCATTTACCCAAATAACATCCCAAAGTTCTTTTAAAACTTGGCTCGATACCAACTTTGTCACATCCACTTTTATAGGTACATGTGGCGCTAGAATGGGTAGGCTAAAGGCCACCCAAACCGTAGCAATCTAAGTCCATAATTTCTATCAAAAATTAATGAGACCTATTCGTTTCTATAACTAATGACTTCAAATCACATTGTCGCAATATCAATCCTAAAATCTACTAATAATTAACTCAAAATTGCATATCATGATATTATCTCAAATAACATAACAAATAGACCTCCGTGGTCATCCAACAAAAAACGACCTCAAACGGTCTCATCAAAATATCAATAAGGTTTCATCAAAAGCAAAATTTATCCAACTCAACTATTAAAAATTTATCGATTTAACCAAATAATTAACCCAATAACCAAGTTAATTCACCATGGAGCCTTGAAACTTGAACTCTCATTCACCAAAGTAAGCAAAATAATAATCCATTACATGTTTCAAATAGAATCCAAGTGAACCGATAATGCGGATTCTACATTTCTTCTGTCTACCTACGAAAGGAGGAAATCAACGAAGTGAGATATACGTGAGTAAGAAATATATCACCATACTTGTGAGGCTAAAGTACTCAAATGGCTCACACAAGGATAGTTAAATGCTCAATCAATCAATCTTTGTACATAAATTTATACCTTAAAATAGCGGCAATATATGAACAACAATATCAGTAAATTTAGAGGTTTGAAACTTTCTGAAATATAGTTTACCATTCGAGAATCATTACATTCCAAGCAAAGATCCATAGAGCGGGCGGGTTCTCGCTTCATTTTACCACCTCTCTGGAAGGCAGCTTTGCCCGCACCAGACGGTACCATGTGCACATAGCACGATGACCTCCTATAAGTTAGGCTTTACGTGATTCATACCATCAATGACACGATGCGATTACAAGTTATAGCTGACCGGTACTTCGGCATGCAACAGAGATAACACCAAATACAATAAGAAAAAGAGTTAGTGACCCGTGCTAGCATGAATATTCATCGGGACACGTGACTTGTGGCATATGACAAATTCAATTCAATGAATCTTTCGAGAATAAGGGTCTTAATCATAGTCGATTACTACGATCAAGTCAAACAATGAAAACACCGCTATACATTTCGAAGGTGCAAATGCGGTGTCTCCAAATTTACTCACCTCCCTATTGAGTGCGGGCTCGGCTAGGCTATTCACCTGAGCGTGTGAGCCTTCTAGCCGTTTGCTAAACCAATATTCATGCGAAAATATAAGATAACGTCAAAATCATAGAGCCATACCTTGTTATCCACTACTCAATTAAACGGAGTTTACCCGTTTCATTGTATTTCTTAAGCTTTTAAATAATTTTTTTTAAAATCCCTTTACTTTCCTTACCTTCAACATTCTGCCTTTTTTAACATACACAAGTACCCCAAAATTATAATTTTAATATTCAATTTCACAACTAATTTCTTATATCTAATGTTTAATCACTAAACTCGTTTTTTTGTAAGTGCGCATCAATTAGTATTTTACTTTATATCTTTCTCTCTGGCGTTGAAAAGACCTGAAACCAGTGGCAAGAATTTCACTAACATCCATATATTTCCAATGATTCAAATTGGCCTAAAATTCGTCATTAGGTCCTCTATGATCTGTCTAAGTGACCTTCAAACAGAAATTCACATTCAATCGATTCAACCCTTAATTCCACTAATTACCACTCAGTTCTATTTCTAAATACATTTCCCCAAATTTTACAACATACCAGACCTAATTCATGCCTCTTAGGTCACATTCTATAGATTCAAAATGCAATTTGCAACCTAGCATACACATTAGAACAATTAATTCATTCCAAACAGCCTAATTGACCATCTAAGCAAACAACCATTTATCAATTCAGCCCCTTTCCTCCAATACAGACCATGCAAAACCAAAATTAAAAACCATGACGCTTTAATATACCTTCAGAAGTCTCCACCGCTTTGAAAAATGCAGGTTGATTCAAAGGGAATTGGCTGCAACAAAATTTTCTTCCTTAGACAGTTCGGCACCGAATGGAGAACCTAGGGTTCTTCAATATTTTTCTTTTGTTTTCTGCTCGATTTTCTGAGGCCTAATATTTTTAAAATTTAATTCAATATTGCACTTAAGTCCCTGCGGTTTTTCTTGAATTTTTTTAAGGCCCTGGGAATTATTTAAAATGTCTCTTGGCCCTTGGTCAACAAAATCTGTTGACTTTTCCCTACCTGTTTCACTGTTCACTTATTTTATTATTTATTTTTTTATTCATGTATTTTCATTAATTTTATTTTTTTATAACATATATTTTGACCTTAATTTGCTTCATAAAATGTCCATAATTTATTTCATTCATTACAGGTATTTTAAAAATTCTATTCGGTCAAGTGCTCGAGAATTTGACCTTCTTGAATATGTTTTCCTAAAATTCCATTTAATTGAGAAATAATTCTAAAAATTATTATAAATTCATGATGGACCTTAAAATACCTAAAACTTAAATTCCATGAAAAAAAATCATTTAAAAAAATGTTTGGGGTGTTACACTAAGTAGGGTAGCAGGTTGACACTAGCCCCCATGTCCAATAATGCCTTCTCCACACAAATTCCTCCAATATTCACCGAGACGGTAGGACAACCTGGGTCTTTGTATTTCACTAGGGTTTTGCAATTGATGATGGCACTGACCTGCTCTGTCAAGAAGGCTTTCTTGTCGATATTCAACCCTCTTTTTACGATGCACAAGTCTTTTAAGAACTTGGCATACGTTGGGACTTGCTTAATCATATCCAAAAGAGGGATATTGACCTTCACTTGCCTTAACACTTCCAAAATTTTAGTTTGGTTGTTCACCTTCTTTTTGCCTCTTAGTGCTTGAGGAAATGGAAGGGGCATGTTCTTCTTCATCATATCTCTTTAACCACAATTATTTTCGGTTCCTCATCCTTTTCTTCTTTAGACTCTTCAAGGGATTTTGGCATTGGTTGCTCAACCTGTTTACCACTCCTCAAAGTGATGACTGCCTTCACTTCATCTATCTTGGGAGCAGGTTCACTGGTAGAGGCTATTTCATGAACTCTCCTAGGGTTTGGTTGTGTTTGTGAAGGAAATTTGCCCTTTTCCTGCACTTGTTGTTGGTTGGTTAGCCTGGAAATTGAATACTGCAAGTTGTCAATTTTTTTAGCAATTTCGCTCTGGAACCCATCTAATCTCTTGTTTAAAGTGCTCTCCACTGTATCAATTCTCTGATTTTCTTAGACATTAACTGCTTTTTGCTCCTCTACAAAGTTACCTACCACTTTGCTCAAATTTAAGATGGCTTGTTCAAATTGAAGTTAGTGGCTGGTTGTGATGGACTGAAGTTGGCGTGGTTGCAACTTATTTCTTTATGATTGCATTTGCAGGGACATTCGATATCATTGGAATGCCCAAAACTTGTTGTTTGACTAAAAATTATAAGAAAATGTTTTTTGGCTTGTATGTAATAATGAAATTTATTATTGGTCTAATTCTCTACAAGTACACAGGTCATACAAGTAATAAAGTGGATTTTAAATCCAGATATCATTCCCATACCCAGTAACAATCCTCAGACGCTACATCTTAAGAGGTGTGAAAGGAACTTGGGAAGAGGAAGAAACATGTCCCAAAGCTTCTCCTCTGACATTGACTGGAATAACCAAGGGGCGAAAGAACAGAGGCAAGGGGACAGAAGTAGAAACTAAAGAAGTAGAAGAAGGTGACGACAAAGAAAATGAGCAAGTGCATTTGGAAAGCTTAACTCAAGAGCATGAAGAGAGGTGGGGGAACTTGAGCCCCATTGGAATGTATCTCTAGATGTAAAAGAAATCCATCATGAGCCAGCTGAGAGCTCAGGGAAATAAAGTAGCAATGCGTGGAGATCTTGAGTTATGAGACGAGATCACGGAGAAAAACAGCCCCAAAAATCCAGCGCAATTGAGAGATGAATACATGGATGCAGAGCTGAGAAGATATCAAAATTTGGAGAATGCACTCAAATAAAGAGATGAAGAGTAGAGGGATAAGATCGACAGAAGAGAAAAATAATTGAAGGAGGAACTCAGGGCAAGGAAAAAGGCGTTCATTTTAGACTAGTTGAAAAGAGATAAGGAGCTATTGAAGATAATGAAAGAGAGAGAAGATTCAATGGAGCAAAATATGTTGCAAAAGGCATATTCCTTTGGATACTTATATAAGGAACATCAGAAGGAAATAACACTCCTCATAGAAAATAGAGATTAGGAGATGGAACCAACCCTCAACTATAGGGAAAATTATAGACAAAGAACTTAGACATGGTCAATAATAATTTGATCAAAATGTACTCTGCCCAGGGTGAATTTGAGGAGTCTTAAATTCCATTGGGTAGAGACAAGATGATCTTATTAAGCAAGTGGCACTCTCAATAGAGTGATTACGCCTTCAAAACGTAAACGGACCCTTTCTATACTTAACAATTTTTTGTCCTTTGCTATTAGAGATTGTTTTAGACTCCCTACTTAAATTAATTTGCTGAAAACTTGTATACATGATTGATTGTTAATGTAGACCATAAAGCACACTTGACTTATTTCTAACATGACTAAGCGAGACTATTCAATCTTCGATGTAGGAATGCCTTGAAGCATTGTTTGACTAAAATTATAAGAAAATGTTTTTTGACGTGTATGTAATAATGAAAATTTATTATTGGTCTAATTCTCTACAAGTGCACAGGTCATACAAGTAATAAAGTGGATTTTAAGTCCAGATATCATTACCACGAGAATTGATGAGAGATCTAAAGATCAATTACCCTAACTACTCAAGTTCCTCGCTATTTAAACTCACAAGTTCAAAGTTTATTTGTTTAAACTAAAGGAAGAACGACTAAATAAAATTCATTGCAGAGTTCATTGAGTAAAGTTAACACTGTGAAATAAATCAATGTATGATTATCAATTTTTGCATCATTTTATATCATGGTTGAACCATTGGTTTGAGATCTGAACTTGTCAAAGATGCAAGGTAGTATAGTTTGGATTCCTCCATACACTTTACATTACACTAATTAGAGAACCATATTCCTTCCAAACACATGGATCTAATCAGTTACTTGTAGGATATAATCCTCTTTCTAAGATCTGGGCATTTTTCCTTTTTAGTACTTCACACCTGTTCTGTTTTTGAAGAATTCTTGTAAACGGGGATAATGCAAGCCTTCTCCAATCTAATTGGTTTCTCTTCTTTCGAATCTGATCAAACTCTCTATCTCCTTTATTAGATCTATGCTAACATGGGATGAAGATCATTCCATTAGAAAGAGGAGAAAGCTCTAATTAATTAAACTGATACATCATCCAACTAGTCCTCACACCATGAGTAAATTAGTGGTATATCATAGTAATCTTTCAGAGCTTATTAGTTCCATAATATTAATCTAACATACCCCCAAGTATTTGCTCCATACTCTCAGGATTCTCAATCTCTATATCAATTAAATGGCCTCCTGGAAATTAGAGCAAGATACAACCCTTTTCTAAGTACAACCTACTAATATTAAGAACAGTTCATTTTAAGAACAACACCAATTAAATAAATTCAAGATTTCTAACCATGACATTCTTTTAAGTTGAGCATAAAATAATAACTAACATCAGTCCATTCCTAGAGGGAGCTCAATCTTTCAAAACTGGATTACAAATAACGGTGACTAACTGGTTGGGAAAATTCGAGTGAAGTGCAAATGGCCAGAAATAATGAACTCAAAATTTCCAAATTCCATTGAAATCAAACAATAATGAAAACCAAAATTTTACAATGAACCCAACTCAAAACTTCAGCCTAGATCACTGCTCAAATCCAAAGAAAATACTAACTAAAATGTAAGTTGAAACTTAATCAAAGCAAAAGAAATAAAATAAAAATAAAAATAAAAATAATATGCAAAGGAGACTCCAACTACCTAGATATTCCAGGTTATTGGAAAGCTCCACATAGTACCATGTGCTTCTATTTATAGATTTTGAATGTTGGGTCACACTTTGAAATTTGAAATTGTGGATCCCAAAGCGCCCCAGTGATATAACGTTGCGACATGAGAAAATTATGTTGCAACATTAGCTATGTTTTTCATCCAGCTTTGTTGTGGCTTGCAGTGTTATGTCGCGGTAGTGTTATGTGCCTTTTCTTGAATTATGTCGTGACATACTTTGAAAATATCGCAACCGAGCTTAGCTGAATTTGTCTTGTAATTGTCGCGACATAAGTGTCTTTTGTTGCAACATTTCTTTCATGCCTTGATATATTAATACTTGAATGGTATGTCACGACATAAAAAGCTTTGTCACGATAAAGTTTACTTCTTGTTGCTCTTCATTGTGTCGCGACATAAATTTTTGTGTCGCCACAGAGTTTCTCCGTCTGTAGCCTTTTTTTATGTTGGGACATTAAGTTTGGAATGTTGCGACATACGTTAACTCTTTTTCTCTAACTGTGTGGCGACAATCTTTGAAAATGTCGCTACATTCTCTAGTTCTTTTCTAGGCGCTTCTCTTCAATTAATGTCATGACATAGCTTCTGATTGTCGCGACAAATATCTCTTTTTTTAGGTCTTCATTATGTCGCGACATAAATTTATATTTTGCGACATTCTTTCTATAGTTCTTCTCAATCTTTGTCGCGACAATAAAATTCTATGTTGCGACAAAGTTCACTCTCAGCATTATGTTATGGTTATCGCGACATAAAACTGCGCCGACGCCAGCGCCCGCGCCTTGCGATGTTAACCCTACGAAGACGCCGCGACATACTTTTAAAATGTCGCAACATATTTCCTGCCTTGATCTTGTCATTCTTTGAAATGTTTGTCGTAACATAAAAACCTTTGCTGCAACAAACTTGACTTGACGTGTCTCTTTAATCTGCCATTTTCTGTCGCGACATAGTTTTGTTGTGTCTTGACATTCTTTCTTCCATGTCGCGACACAAGTTTGAATTTCTTAACAAAATTGTACTGCCATTTGCTTTTATCAATGTCGCGATAGTGCAAAAGAATGTTGCGACATTCTTCTTCAGGAACTTCTCAGGCAATGTCGCAACATAAAAATCCATTGTCGCAACATAGTTCTGTCTTCTGATCTTCACTATGTTGCGACATTTATGCCTTAGCCCATTTTTTTGCTGCTTTTCTTGCAGGATTTCTTTCTTTTCATTGAAAACCTACAAAATACAAAGTTAGTGATTATTCCATAATTCTGCATTAAAATGAATCATAAACTACTGAAGCATGCATGAAAAATGGACTAAAAATATATTAGTTTAGGACTCATCGGTACTTCACAGTCATCTCTTAGGACTGGAAATTGATTGCTCCCATTGACAGGATAATGCAAGCCCTCTCCAAAATAATTAGTATCTTAGCCATAAATTAGACAAGAATTCCCTCTCCCATTGATTAAAATCTCTGCTAACATAGAATTGAGATTGTTTGTCTCAACTAAGGTGAAACCTCTCAGAATTAAACTACTAAATCAGTAGGTGGATCATATGCCTTGGGAACACACTCTTGATGTCACCCAGGAGGGGACCTTGAAGTAAGAGGTTAGATCATCACCAGTGATATATCAAAGTAATCCTAAAAGTGCATTAGTTCAAATAATATCGGTGTAATTTACCCCTAAGTGACTGCTATTTGCTCTCTGGTAGTCCATCTCTATGTCACTGATGAGTTCTAAACTCATATATTTTTATTCCATTTTTCTAGAATATTTCTAGAAGTTTATGATTCATTTTAATGTTGAATTATGGAATATTCACCAACTTTGTGTTTTGCAGGTTTTAAATGAAAAAGAGATAATTCAAGCAAGAAAATGAGAAAAATTGGCCGAGGCAAAAATGTCACGACATAGTTTCAGATTGTCACAACATAATCTCAATAGAACCAGCAGAAGCTATGTTCTGTCCTTATTATGTCGTAACAAAGATCGAGCTTAACTAAGCTAGAAATGAAGTTTTAATCGCAACATCTAACAACTGCGCCATAACATTGATCAAAGCAAATAGGGTGAACTTGCATTAGAGCATTTCCTTTTGTCGCCTGACATAAAGGCGAAGAGAGTAGAAAAGCTTTGTTGCAACAAAAGACAACTATGTCGCTACACAAAGTTCAGAGTCAACATTGAAAGGCAAGAAGACTTTGTCACGACTTATGTTGCGACAAACACAACATAAGGTTGAGGTGAACTTCGACAAAGACATCTAATGTCGCGACAAAAGTTGAAAATAATTACAAGAAGAATGTTGTGACGTAGAAATTTATGTCGCAACAATAAAAGCTACAGAGTAATATATTTATATCGCGACAAAAGAAAATTATGTCGCGATATAAAATGGAAGAAATGAAATGACGAAACCCAGTTTGTCCTGACAAAGATTTCAATGTTGCAGCAAATGGATTCGATGACAAAGATCAAAAAAGGAATTATGTCACGACATCTTTAGAGTCTATCGCGACATAGAGTTCAGTCTCAGCTGTGGAAGACAACAAGACTATGTCGTGACAAAGGAAAGGTCTGTCACGACAAAAGCAACATGAAATTGTGAGAAACTCTGTCATGACAAAGGTATAAAAGAACCCCAGAAAGAATGTTGCAACAAAGCAAAGAATGTCGCGATAAAGTGGAAGAGCTGAAGGCAAAAATATTTGTCGTGACAAAGAAATTTATGTTACGACATTTTTCATGAGTAGCAAAGAATGACAAATTAGTTGCAACAAAGTTTCTATGTCGCGACACAAGACACTCATGTCGCGACAGTCACTAGACAACTTCAACAGAACTATGTCGCGACATTGTCAAATTATGTCGCGACAAAATGCAAGAAAAGCCTGTCTTCGCGATAGAAAGCGCAAAGCCATGATAAGAGCTGAGAACAAAGATTGACAACTATGTGCGACATGTTTTCTATGTTGTGTAGGCGGTATTTTTACTTTGCGGGGATCCTGATTTCTACCTTGAAGTGCAGCCCATCATTTGAAAATCTATAAATAGAAGCATCTATGGCACTATGCGAAGCTTTCGCCAAACCAGGAACTTTTGGCTAGCTGGAACTCCTTGTATATTATATTTATTTTATTTTTCTTTTCTTGTATGCAGTTTTTTAGAGTAGCATTTTAGTTAGTTTTCTTGGAATTGACGATTATATATGGTGCGAAAGTTTATTTGGTTTTCTTTAATAAGAGTATGTTTTTTTCATTCTTGTTTGATTTAATGATTTGAAATTTTAGGTTCATCTATTTAAGTTCATTTTCAATTTCAGTGAATTTACCTGATTAGTTAGTCACAGTTCTTGTAATCCAGTTTGAAAGACTGAGCTCCATCTGGGATTGGATTGATGTTAATTATTGTTTTCTGCTCAATTTGAAAGAAAGTCATAGTTCAAAATCCTAAATTTATTTAAGTGGTATTGTTCTTGAAGCTGCTTGCTCAGAATATTAGTAGCATGTACCCAAAACAGGATTGTATCTTGCTCTAATTTCCAAGAAGCCCTCTGAGTGACACAGAGATGGAGATTCCTAAGAGTATTGAATACTTAGGGGTATGTTAGATTAATATTATGGAACTAATGAACATTGAAGGACTACTTCAATAAATCACCAATTTACTCATTGTGTGAGGATTAGTCGGATGATATATCAATTTAGTTAATCAAAATTGTCTCCCCATGTGATGAAGGATCTTGATCCATTAGCTCAGGAATCTAATAAGGAGATAGAGAATATTTTCTGATTCGATGGATGAGATACCAATTAAATTGGGGAAGGCTTGCATTATCCTGTCTATAAGGGCAAGCAGTCTTCAGTCGTAAGAAAATGGTGTGAAGTACTGAGAAGGAAAAATACCCATATCTTAGAAAGATTATTATATTCTATAAGTAACTGATTAGACTCATGTGTCTGAAAGGAACATGGATCTCTAATTAGTGAAATGCATGGTGTATAGAGAAATCCAAACTATACTACCTTTAATCTTTGACAAATTCAGATTTCAAACTAATGTCTTAACCATGTTATAAAATGATGCATAAATTGATAATTATACATTAAACTATTTCCCAGTGTTACTTACCAGAGTGAACTGCCAATCGATTATTTTAAATTGTTCTTTATATATAATTATAGAATTTTTATTTAGTTTTTACTTTTCCTTTAGTTTAAAACCAAATCACTTTTTACTTTGGAGTTCAAAAAGCAAGTATCTTGAGTAGATTGGGTAATTCACGTTTAGATTCTTCATCATTCCTCGTGGGAACAATATCTGCACTTAAATCCATTTTTATTACTTAAGTGACCTGTGCACTTGCAGTGATCTAGACCAAAACATATTTTCAATTGAAGCCTTCTCATCCAAGGCGATCAACATATTTTATATCAAAGATCAGTCAACAAGTTTGTGGTGCTGTTGCCGGGGATTGAATAGTCTTTGGTGGCAGTATCAAACGTTTGTCACACACTGGCCTCATCATATTTAGTCAATTTGGTCTTCAAAAATTAGTCAGTTTTTGGTCTATATGTAAAAAATCAGTAAACAATCTCCTAGAGGGATTCTTGGAAATCGAGCGTGATCGCTTTCAGGTACGATCGCGATAATCGGAAACGGTTTAATGTGGAGTAATACTAGTTAAATCACTCCAGAGTTTTCATACTAACATCATTAAAATATTACAATCAATAATCCCAACAGATTCTTCCACTTGGAAATTTAGCCTTTCAAATCCCCGGATCACAAATGACAATGACTAGTTGATCAAAACAAATTCATTAGTGAAATCAAGCGAGAGAAGATAAATGAATTCCAGAAAAATTCCTAGATTCCATTGAAGTTCAAATACAAATAGAAGCTTGCAATACATTCATCCAGTTTAGATCACTACTCTAATAAGAAAACTAAATGCAAAAATAAAATAAAAAATAAAAGGGAAAATGAAAAGAAAAATATATACAATGAGACTTCAGCTATTCCAAAAAGCACAAAAACTTGATGAAAAGCGATTGGAAGTTGCACACTACTGATTAGTGCCCAAAAAGTGCTATTTTGAACCCTATTTATTATAGGTTTTGAGTGCTTTTTGTGTACTAATCATTCTAATTAACCCGATTGACATGTTGGGTCCTATTGTACTACGATCGCATTTTGTGGCAAATTTTGCGGTTTTGCGACTAATTATGCCAAAAAATTGTTAGTCGATCCAAGCATGAAGAATTCGAGTCAAACTTCGGCTTATTGCAGATCAAGACGAAGGAAAGAATAACATAAAGCGGAAGAAGTGGGCATTACGGGAAGGCTTTTCACGTGAGGCATTGTGCATCTGCGAGCCTTGTTCCTCCCGGCCCGGCTTTGTTCCCTGGCACAGCCCCTTAAGCTTTTGTTCTGATTTTGGTTTCCTATTTTAGCCCGCTAATACCTTATGATTTTGGTTGCTGTTGTAATTTCCCTTGACTCTTAGCATATATAAGTCTCAGTTTGTACAAAACAATCAACTCACTTCACTTCACGTCGGTAATAGACAGAGGCGGCAGTTTCGTCGTTGCTTCCTCCTTTCTTCTATTTTCTTTCATTTTCTTTCCCCTTTCTCGGCTGCCAGAAACACTCCTCTGAGGATGACAACTTAGAGGATGCTTGGCTGGGCTCTCCTCCTTGTGAAAGGAGGTGGTAACTAGGATTTGAGGTGAGCGACGGTCCTCTTGTTTTTTTTAACTCACTTGCGTTTATGGTGTTGTGTCTGCTTCTCACCTTGGGTTAAAATCTCTTAAGCATACTCTCAGCCCAATGTGTGTTGGCAAGCTTTTGAGTTTAGTGGATGCTTTCATTAGATCACTTGATGCCGGTTCGTGTCTCCTATTAGTTATCGTGGGGTAGGGTTTTTGAGATGTGTTTTCCTTTGCTAGGGACATTTATACCTAGTAAAATGCCTCTTTCAAAAGGAAAATCATAAGGTTTAGTTTTTAAAAGCTAAATGAAGAGATCGGGTTTGGGAAGTACTATATGTCATGCTCCCGATGTGAGAGAAAAGACAGAGGACATGTTGGTTGCCTTAAAACCCTAAACCAGTGGCCCGAAACTTCAAGGGTTCTATTTTACATTTTTCTTATTTTAGTTCCGGTTGCAAACCATCGACTCCTATTTTTACTGAGCACAGGAATTCAAATTGAAATTCACCATTTTGAATCAACACCAAATCATTTGTATGAAGAAAACCCATCCACAGTGTTGACCCTAGAGCGCTATCACTGTGATGGTTTTGCTACGGCAGTAGGAGCATAGGATATAAATTTTGTTGATTCCAATACACCTACTGTGGCACGAATAAACTACTCCCTAAGAGTTTCTATTTATAGGCTCAGGTCTTGGGCCCTAAAAACGAGGTGAGAATCATGCACTTCGAAAAGCCCAAAAATTATGCCCTAGTTGATGATGTCGTGGTTATGTCGCAACATTTGTGTTGTCAATGTCGTGGTGATGTCGCAACATTTGTGTTGTCAATGTCGTGGATCAAATATGATGTCACGACATTGAAAGTCTACTAAGCAGTTCTCAATTTTCAGTGACCAGTCAATGTCGTGATGATGTCGCAACATTGGGATGCAGTGTTATAGATTAACTCTTATGTTGCGACACTGCCTTTCTAGTGTTGAGACATTGAGTTGATGTCGTGACATTGTTCTTGAATGTTAAGGTTACTTTCTGATGTCACGACACTGCTTTTTAGCTCTACTCACTTCAGTTGATGTCGTGACATTGAGTTAATATCGCGACATTGAGTTAATGTCTCGACATTGGCTCTTCAGTGTTTCAACTTGGATGCTCGGGTTTGATGTCATGACATTGTTTTGAATTCGCGACACTATATCTGCAGTTCTAATCATTTCAGATGATGTTGCGACATTGCTAACCTAATGTCGCCACATTGGTAAGTTAACTTCCACCTTGACTTCCTTGAGCTGATGTTGCGACATTGGATCAACAATGTTGCGACATTGCGTCTTGATTTTCCGAGTGTTTAAGTTGATGTCGTGACATTGTTGTGATGTTACGACATCGCATCTTGATGTTTTGAGGCCCTCTGTCAATATCGTGGTTGATGTCGTTGTTAGGGATAGTGCCCTGTAAAGCATGAATTTATATTTATGTTTTATGAAATTAATAAAAGTGTCATATTTATTACATTTAGCTATTTTGTGCATAATGTATGAATGAAACGTCAAAAAATCCCAGATTTATTAATATAACCATAACCCCAGTGTATAACAGTTATACACAGGATCGAGTTATGAAGTTATAAATCCTTATTGTCCGTAATAAATTAATTGAAGTTTGGGATCTTCAAAATTAAATATTCTTTGGGGCGATCCATATCATTGAGAATGAAGTGACCTTAATCCGGGTCACTAATGTGGCGACAGTAAAGTGGGCTCCATATATAATAAGATTATATAGGACGGGACAGTGTGATTTCGAGAATTCTTTTAAATACCGTTTGTCTCGAAATTCAAAGCAATGCCAGCCTGAATGATCATATGCAAATCGAGTCTCAATCACAGTAGTCATAGACTCACATTTGTATCCAGCCCCGGGCCTTTTGAGGTCATGGGTTAAAGCCCGTTATGAAATGGGCCCAAATACTTGTGTCTTGGGGCCATCGATGTATGCGTTTGAGAATGTGAACTATGGACATGGAATCGACCCTTATATGGGCGGGCGATTGGTTCCCTTAAGTGTTGGTTAGGCGAGCAGTTTGAGCGCTCTAATTTATAATAGGTTTATAAATTAACTGTTCACTAGTGGATTAATGGAACTTAAGGATCAAGATATAATTAGAGGGGCAAAACGGTAATTTCACTCGACTATAGTTATGAACCACTTCTTGGAGGATAGAAGCGCATGTAATGATTAAATGGACACTCTAAATTTCGAGTAAAATCGTCTTTGTAAGGACAAGAGTTCAATTTCAAGTTTTTTAGTGGAATACTCTGAAATTAATAAATTAAAATAATTGATTAAAGAGTTTAATTAATTATTGAATTTATTAGACTTGAAATTACAGTCCATGGGTCTGATTCCACCTCCTATATTACTGATGAGCGATTCATGATTTGGAATAAAATTGCACTCTACGCAGTAATTTAAAATGATGAGATTATTTTAAATTACAAATAACAATTAGTTGTTATTTAAATTCGTTTTCTCATTGAAAAAGGAAATAATATGTAAAGGGTAATAATATTTAGTTGTTATTATACTTAATTAATTCGTTTCATATACGATAAGGATTTGGTTAAATTTTAAATATTATTAATTCTGTTTCATATATCGATAAGGATTTGAATTAAAGAATATTAAATATTATTAATTCGTTTCCTCGTTTCATATCACGATAAGGATTTGAATTTAAGAATATTAATATAATTAATTCGTTTCCTTATCGATAAGGATTTGAAACGCCTATACAAACCCGAAGCGAGAGAGTATATATTTCCGTGGTGGTCGTCTTTGAGAAGAGAAACCAAAGAAAAGGAAAAAAGTTTTCAAAACCACACAGTTTCCTAGAGTCTCTTCCTTAAGTCCATTTGCCTCATGTGTTAGTACACAAAGGTAGATCTAGGCGGAAAAACCTAGAGTGTATTGTTCCGGATACGAGATCGTTGGTGCCCACACCTCCAGCGAGGAAGGAGGCGGAATTGGGAGACCACAGTGCGGGGAGTTGTTTTCAGCCTGCGCTGACAAATCTCCTATAGCGTGCAATTATAGATTTGATCTTCACCTTTTGATATTAATATGTGTTTGCATGGAGTTCTACTTGAAAATAGATTTTTAAAATTTTAAAACCTAATTCCGCTGCGTTTTGATTTTATTTCCATCAGTCATGACATTAGAGTTTTGGTGTCATGACATTGAAGAATTCTAAGCTATCCATTTTCACCTATGTCACGGTGATTTCGCCACATTGGATGTCTGATGTAGTTTGACTACTGAGGTCGCTTCTAATGTTGCGACATTGAGTTGTGATGTCACGACATTGGTTTGGTGTAGCAACAATGTCGTGATGATGTCGCCACATTGGCATATCTTTGCCTTCCCCTCTTCAGTTGATGTCGTGACTACGTCACGACATTATAACTGAGACCTTCTCATCACGGTGTATTTACATTAGAAATCGATAATCGCGACATTGGCTACGCACAATGTTGATTTACGGTTTCTTGAAATTTTCTTATTTTCCTTAATTTCCTGCAAAACATAAATATGGGTGAAAGCTCTATAATTTTACATTAAATTGAACTTTTAAGCCTGAAATATACTTGAAAAATAGGCTTAAAAATAGATGAGTTTTAGACTCATCAAACTCCCCCAAACTTAAAGTTTTGCTTGTCCTCAAACAATAAAAATCAATTTCTAAGGACATTTTTCAATTAAATCATCTTTTCAAGCAACTTAGCAATTTGGCCTCATTAGTATTTCAGTTGTGACATCAATTCTAATTAAGCTTCATTTTCATAATCCTAAAATTTTTTCAATTTAGATAATTCAATACAGCATGTAACTCATAGTTAATAAACAGAAACAGTTCTTGAATCTGTGAGTGTTTGTTGGTCTTCCCTTTATGACTAATTTGAGAATTAGGTAGCTTTATGAGAGTTACTATGCAAAATGATATCCTTTTAGAATAACTTAGGTCCCATAGGCTTGTTGGTCATATTATTCTCCACTAATGTAGGAATAACACTACCCTCAAAATCAAATAGGTCTTTTGAGCTTGTAGTGTATGGCTAGGGAACTTGGGTAGATAACTAGACATTTTAGGCTCAAGTTAACCCAAACTGCATACATTTTCTCAACATTTTGCCCTTCCATGACTCATCTATTTTTACTTGCTGAAATAGCTTTTTCAAGCCTGACCAAACTGGCACAGTGCATTTTCTCGTTTCACTCCTCATTGGCCTTTTATTTTCCATTGCTATTTTCAATTATGCTCTACAAGCTTTTTTTTGTTATTTTGTTTCAGGTTTTGAGTGGTGCAATGTTTTACCTTTTTATGCTTTCTACTACCCCTTAACAAGCTTTGGGTCAGCAACTCCCATACCAGTTGGCATTAGGGTGCTAGGTGTAGAACACTCCTAAGGACTTAATTGCTCAAGGTAAGCAGGCTACAAGGCAAAACTCACTCCTCCTTTAAGCTGTCATTCTTTTTTAGCTTCTCAAATTTCTGTTGTGCACCCCCTTTAGTACAACTTTTCTCAATTGTTTTCTTTTCACATCTTGAATTCTCTTCCTTCATTTCAATTCAAAATTGTACTCCCTCAAACTTATCCTCTTGATCATTTTTGTTGCTCTGATATGCAGTTTTAGGTAAATTCAGGGTTCTTTACTGTAAGGTGAGACTTAAGGAAGGTTTAAGGTTATTCTTTGTGGTTTTGATATTGAAACTAGCATTTGGCTCAAAATAGGTACTAAGGTATATGCATATAGCATATCAAAGGGTAGGCTTTTGAAAGTCCCAAACTGTCCAAGGATGGCCTAAATCATTTTTTGTTGGTTGTAATGCCCAGGATTCCGCCTTGAATAATAATGCATAAAGTTCTAGGACCTTTAGAGATTTTTGATAGTAAGTCCAATCAAGTTTTCCTAACCCAAGCACAATTAGTTTTTCAAGGTACTAAAGGCCAATGTGTTAATTTAGTCATTTTCTGAACTGTATTGTTCAATCAGACTATTATTAATAGCTTTATTGACCTTGCTCTCAATTTTAGTTTTTCATAATCTAAAAATTTAACTTTTCTATCCTTGACATCACAACTTAAAACACAGTTTCAATTTTTTCAGCCCATTTTCATTTTTGAGTTTTGCTTTGTCTGGTTTAAAACAAATTGTTGTGTTATTGTTCAACTTTACAATTCATTCTGATTAATCAATTCAGTTCATTTGATCAACAACAATAACACCAACATCTCAACAAATTTATCACAGTCATCAAATAAGCAATCACAGCTCCCTTCAGAAAATATGCAACAAACATCCAAAAAATTTCAATCACAGTTCAACTCTGCATCATTCTTAAATTCAACACACTAAATTCTCATTTATTCAGAAAAAAAAGAAAAAGAAAACACAAGCTCATATTTATTATAGATCTCAGACATGTAAAATTAAAGAAAATAAAAAGAATAAGAAAATTCTGCACACAAAATTTAGAAACGGCCTTTTTATTTATAGAGAGAAGACTTACAGTGAATAGATTACAAGATATAGCAATAAAGAGAGAGATATGGAGCTTATTTTTTTCTTCTTTGGTATTTTGAGGAGCTTAGGGTCAATATTTCAAACTTATAGTTGGCATTAAGGAATGGGTCGGGGGATTGGGGGTTATAGGGTTTCCTAGTTAGGCCTTCCTCCTTGTCAAAGAGATACCATTCTTGTGTTCAGATGTGCTGCTTGATGAGCTCATTTTGCCTCTGCCTAATAAAATTCAGGGATTGCTCAAACTCACCTTGGGCTTAATACATTTTTATCATATTGGAATTTACTTGATCTATACTATCAGTCCAAAGTTTATCTCTATATTCCAGAGATTGCTCCAATTCCTCATCTCTTTTCAGGATTAATGCCTTAATCTCCTTTTGGTATTCTTTGTAGAGATATCCAAAGGCTTTTTCTTTTTGAAGTAGATTTTTCTCCATCTCTTTTTCCCTGATCTCCATGATCTTGATAAGCTCTTGATCTCTCATTAGCTGATCATTTACAAATGCTCTCTCCCTTTCTTTCAGCTCCGCCCTTAGGGCTTTATCCCTCTTTGTTAATTTTTCTCTCCACTTCTCATCCCTCTGTTGGAGAAGTGCTGTCAGGCTCTCTTCTCTTTTCTTATCCTCTATGGCCTGATTGTTATCCCTGCATCTCAGCTCTTCCTTGAGCTGTTCATCTCCTCTTCATTTCTTCTCTCATCTCTGTGAGTAGAGAAAATAGCTCAGAATTGCTGATCTCTTGTTCTTCTGCTCTTCTCTTCCCTCTTTCTGCTCTGTTCTAAGCTGTCATTATTTCTTCAACACTGGGGGATAGCACTAGTTTCTATGGGTAGTCTTCAAACACCACACCCCCCTTTCTTCGGTTTCTAATGCTTCCTCGTGGGGATAGCAGGCGAAGATGCTAGGTTGCCTCCTTTTGGAAGTTACGTATTTGTTTCTTCTCTTTCTTGCTCTCTCTACCTCTTTACTTTATGTTGGAGTTTTGAGGACTCTAGTGAGAGTGAGAGGAGAGGCTTTTGGGAACATTTCCTCTATCTCGTTGAATGTTACACGCCCGCGGTCACGAGAGTGATGAGGCACGGTGGGATGTTCCTAAGGCTATTCTCGACATAGTCCATAATGGACTATTCCACTATCTTCCCCACATTTAGACAACACCCCTTGACTAGTGCATAAAAGAGTATGGAACAGTCTTGTCTCATAGTTGAGACATGCTTTGAGGGGGTGAGAACAGAGTTGACAAAATATAACCATACCTTATTCACCTTTGTCAAATCACCTCTGTCGATGTAGGTGTTACGGATGGTTTTGGTCCTTTTCCATTATCCCAAACCATTTATCAGCTCTCTGACGATTTCCTCAAACCTCAGGCTCTCCTAGAGCTAGTCATACTCTGTGCACTCGCCCTGCGGTCTCGGCTCGAGAGTTGAGGATGGCCGCTTTCCCAAGAGGATCCATCTCCCACGACATAGCATATCGGGTTCTTCGCTGCAGTTGGCGTAAAACTCTTTGTGAGGCCACCCCACCTGGCACTATCTTTGGCTCACCTTCTCCCAACCTCATAGCTCAATTTCCTCCTTGAATGGTGACACCAGCTGCTTGAAGCCTCTTTCCTCTACAAAGCCTTTCTTGGCCAAATGCTTCTAGAATGCTTATGCTCCCTTGTTGGAGTAGAAGGCTCTGACTTCTCCATCTTCCACCATTACTTCTATTTCCTCAGGCACGACCTCTAGGGCAGTTTCTTGGTTCTATTCCTCTACCCTATCTCTTAGAACCTTTTCTACCACATTTCCTATCACTTCATCAAGGGTCGAAGAGCTTGGGTTTGACATTGCTTGGTTTCAGGTCGGTTTGGAGAAAGCTAGGGTTCGAAGGTTTGAGAGATTTGATTCAAATTTGAAAATCTCTACGAAGTGTACCTTTTTATAGGTGGGCTACCCTAACTGTAATGTCACGACATTGTAGTTGTGATGTCACGACATTGTAGTTTTGTTCTAAGTAACTCAATGCAATGTTGCAACATTGGAGTTCTGATGTCGTGATATTGACTTGATGTCGCGATGATGTCATGGTGATGTCACGACATTGCTCAAATTTTCTAATTGGCTTCACCTGATGTCGCAACATTGAGATTTCTTCAAGGTCAATCTTAGTGTTCCTCTTCTATAAATGCGATGTCTCGACATTGACATGTTAATGTCGCGACATTTGGATAATGTCGCGATAATGTTGCAACTTTGGGGAAATTTTCGGAACCGGTGTTGCAACATTGTTGTCTATGTCGCGACATTGAGAAGGAGTTTTCTTCTTTCAAGTTGAAATTTTTTACTTGTTTTCCCTATTTTATTTCTACAATTTCAGTTCAAGCTCGTGAATATAAGTCTATCAATATTGAAAAAAGGAAAAAATCTTAATTCAAGCATGAACAGTAACACTCAGATTTCAGTTCAATCAATTCATCATATATTCATTGTATTGCATAAATTTTCACACAACTATTCAACAAAGGGATAATGAAGCTACTATGTATCCAACTCAAATAAATTACACTCCACCAAACTTAGTATATGCATCATTTTCATAGAACAAGTAATGGAAGTAGACTCCCCTTTGTAGTTAACTCTATATAACGCAATTTGGTTGGAGATGCTTCAAAACTGACCTTCATGAACCTTGTAGCTTCATTATTCTGACATTCAACAAATTATGATTAAATAAATTGCAAATAAATTCTAACAAAACTACTCTACTCTAAACTATTCAAAACACACTGAATTGAACAAAATCATACTAAAAAAAATGAAAATTGCTTGAGTTTCTTCCCAAGTAGCTGCTCATTTTTATGTCTTTAGTTAGACATTGCTACAGTGTGTTCGCATTTCAACAATTCTATTGATCTCTTCAAATCTAAGACTATTCTTCATTTTGTCTTCCTCCCAGGTAATGTTTCAGTCTCTGACCATTCACCATGAATTCTTCTCTATAATTGGTTTTCGTTGTTATCGGCCCAAAAAGGTAACTACAACTAATGTGTACTTAATTCACTCCACCTTAACTTGAGTTTTCCTATAAAAAGTTTGAGCCTGGAATTGTACACTAGGACTAGCTCTCATACTCTGAAATCTTTCCTTATAATCTTCTGATCATGCCATTTTTTAGTCTTATTTTTGTAGATTCTAACATTATTATAAGCTTCATTTCTCAGCTCTTCCAGTTCATTCATTTGGAGTAGTCTTTTATCTTTAGTAGCTTTGAAATCACAGTTCAGTTTCTTGATTGCCCACATGCTTTATATTCAAGCTTAAGAGGAAGATGGCAAGGTTTTCCAAATACTAACCTATATGGGGACATTCCAATAGGAGATTTATAAGCAGTCTTGTAAGCCCACAGTGCATCATCTAGCTTGACTTACCAGTCTTTCATGCTGGTCCTTATGGTCTTTTCCAATATGTTCTTTATCTCCCTACTGGATATTTATGCTTGTCCATCTAATTGAGGGTGATAAACTAATCCGATTTCATGTCTAATTCCATATCTGCTTGTCAGTTTTTCAAACAGCTTGTTTGCAAAATGGCTTCCCTCATTATTGATGATTGTCCTTAGGGCTCCAAATCTGCTCAAGATATTTCTTTGAATAAACCCTACCACTATGTTGGCATCATTTCTTGGACAAACTATTGCTTACACCAATTTGGATACATAATCCAATTGGGTCTAGAGAATGGCTTGATCAATGAAGGTAAATATCCACAAATCTATCCCCAAACATGTACTTCACACTCAGATCCCGGAGGTTTATTCCCGGCATATTTATTCATCTGGCACCTATCGCAAAGTGTTTTTAACCTGACTCGCATGAACTTTAATAGATATGCAACCCACCTGATTTATGGCTTTTGTTGTCACTCTTGTGTATCCTTATGTTATAAATATAAGATATTTATCGTTATTCATCATTCATTTCTAACACAGTACATATTCTCGATGATCTGATTTGCCGCTCTTCTAACCAATAGTGGGTTATCCTATATATATATATATATATATATATATATATATATATATATATATATACTCTGTCACCAGTTCTCAGCTTTCTTTTCTACTTGAAGCTAAAATCTGATGGCATGATTCCACAAGCTAAATAATTAACAATATTAGCATACCAAGGTAATTAGACTGATACTTGAAAAAGCTGCTCATCAAGGAAATTTTCTTCAATTTATGTCCCTATTTCCTCTTCAGTAGGTTTTTTCATTCTTGACAAGTGATCAACTATCACATTGTCACTTCCCTTCTTGTCCTTGATTTCTAAATCAAATTCTCGCAAAGAGTAGTACCTACATGATCGCCCTGGGTTTGAATCTTTCGCTATTAGATACTTAATTGTTGCATGATCGTTGTGTATGCGACACATGGACCCCAAAATATATGGTCTAAATTTTTCACAAGCAAACACCATTGCTAGCATCTCTTTTTCTGTAGTTGAGTAGTTCTTTTGTGCCTCAATAAAGGTTTTGTTGGCATAGTATATTGCTCTGAAAATTTTCTCTATTCTTTGTCCCAAAACTGCTCCCATTGCATAGCCATTGGCATCACACATGGTTTCAAACTCTTTGTTCCAGTCTGGTGTTGCCATGATGGGAGCTATAACCAATCTGGATTTAATTTCTTCAAATGAAAACTTGGATGATTCATCAAAGTCAAACTTTGCATCATTTTCCAACATTCTGCATAATGGTCTGGAAATTTTTTATAAGTCTTTTATAAATTTTCTGTAAAATCCAACATGTGGTAGGAAACTTCTTATCCCTTTTACTGTTATAGGTGGCAATAGATTTTTTATGATGTAAACCTTACTTTGACTCAAATTCTAAATTTCAGCCAGAGAAATTTTGCATGGTCCTAAGACAATGCCTTCCTGCTACTCATGAAATTACATTTTTCCCCAATTCGCAGCTAAATTATTGTCTTGGCACTCCTCTAAAGACGCTTCCTAAATTTTTCAAGCAATGCTCAAAACTGGATCCATACACTGATAAGTCATCCATAAAAATTTCCATAGCCTCTTCCACCAACCGGGTAATATGACACATCATACACCTCAGTGCAGGAGCATTACATAATCCAAATGACATCCTTCTAAAAGCAAAGGTGTCATAAGGACATGTAAAAGTAGTTTTCTTCTGGTCCTCAAGGGCTATGACAATTTGATTATAACAAGAATATCCATCAAGAAAATAGAAGTAAGGGTGTCCAACCAACTCCATCCAAAGATTTGATCAATAAAGGAAAAGTTATGATTTTTATCAAGGTGTCGTATTGTAATCAATGCACACCCTCCATCTTGTCACAGTTCTTGTTGGAATCAGTTCATTTTTCTCATTTCTGATGACTATGAATCCACTTTTTTTGGGAACCACATGAACTGGGTTCACCCATGGGCTGTCTGAGATTAGATAGATAAATCTTGCATTCAGCCATTTGAATACCTCATTTATGGCAACTTCTTTCATCACTAGGTTCAGTCTTCTCTAATGTTCAATTTATGTTTTTGCATTCTCCTATAGGAGGATTTTATGTCTGCAACAAGTCTTCTACTAACCAAGCAATGGCTTCTTTATATTTCATGAGAATTCTGATAAGTTTCTGCTCATTTTCTACTGTTAAGTTAGCTGCTATGATTACAGGTTGTGCTCTTTCAACTCCTAAGAAGGCATATTTTAAATTTTTGGGTAATTCCTTAAGAATTAGCCCTTCATAATTTTTATCCACTTTTTGTCCCTTCTCTTCACTACTGCTTGACTTTTATGCACTATTTTCCTTTAGACTGAGTACTTTTTCTCTAATTTCAAAACTGGAATTCAGATATTCAATATCATGAGCCTTAGTATACTAGAAATTCATCTCATTCTCATTCATTGAATTATGGTTTCTACAATCATTACTCAGTTCAGGACTAATGGGAACAAATTGTTCTACAATCTTACTTTTAGCATTGTCACAACCAGATTGTTTCAAGCTTTGATTCAGATTGAAATGTACGGCTTCGTCTCCCACTCTAAGACTGAGTTCTCCTTTCTTAACATCTATTAAGGCAACTCTTGTGTCCAGGAAAGGCCTTTTAAGCAGCAGTGGGACTTGTGTGTCTTCTTCCATGTCCATTACTACAAAGTCCACGAGGAAAATAAAGTTTCCCACCTTGATGAGTACATCTTCAAGGATTCCCTCTGGCCGAGCCATAGTCCTATCTACCACTTGTAGGGTCATAGTTGTGGGAGTAAGCTCCCCTAAACTCAATCTCTTCACTACAGATAGTGGCATCAAGTTGATGTTTACCCTTGAATCACATAGAGCCTTCCCAAATTCAAAATTCCCTATGGTGTAGGGATTGTCATGATCCTTCATCTTCAAAGGTAAATTCTTCTGAACATGTCCAAGAATTTAAAGAACTGCTTTTCCATTTTTGCTCTTTGCGGCCTCTGAGGAAATGGAACAGAGGGCGTATATGCTTGCACCTCTTCTTTCTTCTTCAAGTTTCTTTCATCTACTGGCTATTCTTGCGGCACCTTATTCTTTTTGCTCTTTTCAGTCTTTTCTGAACTACCTAGCTTGATTTCTTCAATTTATGCTTGCTTTTCTTTCTTAGTCTTCATCTTTTCATATTCTTTTCTGCTTTCAAACTCTCTACCACTCCTTAGAGTCATTGCCATATAGTCCTTAGGATTCTTCTTGGTATCACTTTGGAAGGCATCCTTTGATTGGTTCTGCATTGCTAGGGCCAACTACCCCATTTATGTCTCCAAAGCTTTTAGAGATGCATTTGTATTGGCCTGAAACACAGTTGTGTTTGCCTGGAATGCTGCTAGCTAAGCAAAATTTTGTTCATGAATGTCCAGCAGTCTTTTGTTCTCTCCCATGAAGCTCAACATCTGCTCCTTAAATGACTGAGACGCTCTTTGGCCTTGATTCTCAACTCTTGGTCGCTGGTCGCTGTTGTCTCCGAACCCTGTGGAGCATACCGTTGTTGATTTCCGCACGTGTCTGGTCTCCACTGCGGCTCCACCTCCATATGAGAAATTCTCATGGTTCCTCGGTGTTGGTGTGCAGTGGGTTGGAAGGTTGGTGTTGGGCTTGAAAACTGATGTTTCCACCCACAAACTGAGCTTCCTCCACCTGATAGGAACCCTCATGAGTAAGTCCCTCATCATTGATACTCTTCTGCTCATTTCCTTCTACTGTTCCCACTTCATGCGCTAAATGCATTCTTCTATCCCGGGTTTCAACTTGTTCATCAATGCATCAAGCTTTGCCTCTATAGTAGTCATCCTATTAAGCTCTATTACACCACCTCCTCTCAATCTGCTGCTACTCCCTGAAGTCTTAGATAGAGCTCTATAGTTGCTTTTAGCCAAATCTTTAATAAGCTGGTTGGCCTCTTCAACACTCTTTATCTTGAATGCTCTATAGTAGGCTACATATATGATCCCCTTGGAGGTGTAATTCATGTCATGGTAAGAGATGTCCATCTTTATGGTTAGATCAATGCCATGTATTGGGCATCTCTTCAGCAACCTCTTGTATCTTTCCCATGCATTGTAAAGGCTTTCATCTTCTCCTTTCTTGAACACAATAATATCTCATATCCTCTTTGAAGTGAGATCAAGAGGGAAAAATCTACTCATGCATACCTCCACCAGCTCCTCCCAATTGTTCACTGATCCATAAGGCAGTGACTCAAACCAAGTTGCTACCATATCTCTTAGTGAAAATGGAAAGAGCTGTAGCTTTATCACTTCAGGTCTCACCCCCATTTAGTTTCACTATGTTGGCTATTCTAAAAAATCTACCCATATGCTCATTGGGGTCTTCATTGGGATGACGAGTATACTGATGTTGCTGCACCATTGTGATAAGAGCTGACTTCAACTCAAAGTTGTTGAGCTCTATGGCAGGTTGCCTCACAATAGAATATTCATCTATGATGACTGGTCTCCATAAATCTTCCATCGTCCTCTGCCTCTGAGGTCTCTCAATTGCCAAAGCTGGGATGTTCTGAATTATTTCTTGTTGCTTTTCCATGATTGTTGATTCAACATTTCTTACTTTCTTCAGATTTCTCAATGTCCTCTCTAATGGCAGCAGTTATGCTTCTGGTTTTCTATGCATGTGATAAATTCCTGAAATGGAAATACATTGAGATCAAGTGAGATCAATAGATAACAGAAATATATTATGATATGCTTTCATAAAAGATTAGTAGCTAAGTCAACTACTACAGTTAAAACTATTTTTGAAAATTTTTGATAAAAGTTAAAAGAAAAATGTCCAAGCTAGAAATTTTCTCTTTGGTAAGAATATTGATCTTTAAACTTGTCTTTCATTTCAATCCCTGGCGACAACGCCATAAACTTGTTTTTGTTGACTCTTGACTTTGATTTTATCAACATAGACAAAAAATTGACTGAGTTATAACATAACAACTATAAATTATTCAATCCCGAACAGTCATGCCAAAAACTTGTTTGACTGAATAGATATAAAATCTTTTTTCTACTGTTTAGGTAATAATTTGAAAGTTAAATTGGTTTTGGTCTAAATCACTACAAGTGCATAGGTCATACGAGTAATAAAGTGGATTTTTTACGTCCAGATATCATTCCCACGAGGATTGATTAGAAAATTTAAAGATTAACTACCCTCGCTACTCAAGATCCTCACTATTTAAACTTCCAAATTTTAAGATACATTTAACTTGTAAAGTAAAGTGAATCAAAGAAATAATGAAATTCTAAAATACATACTGAAATAACACCGGGAATGAAAATGTTGTTCTCACCCATCCTCAGGCAAGTTCCAAATAAAATATAAAGTATGGATATGAACCTGGAACGTCCAAGAGCTAATTAGTGTAGCAGTGGATTTCTCTTAACACCACACATTTCACTCTCCAGCTTACCACACTTCTATTGCTAGACAATGGGTCTGGAGAACTACTTGTAGGAATTAACCCTCTTTAAGATCTGATTGTTTTTCCTTCTCAATACTTCATAGTCATCTCTTAGGACTGGAAATTGCTTGCCCCCATAGACAGGATAATGCAAGCCCTCTCCAAAATAATTGGTATCTCAGCCATCAATTAGACAATAATTCTCTTTCCCCTTGATTAGAATCTCTACTAACACAGGGTTGAGATTATTCCTCTCAACTGAGGTTAAACCTCTGAGATTTAAACTACTAGATCATTAGGTGGATCATATGTCTCGGGAACGCACTCCTGTTGTCACCTAGGAAAGAACCTTGAAGTTAGAGGTTAGATCATCACCAATGATATATCAAAGTAATCCTAAAAGTTAGTTAGTTCAAATAATATCAGTGTAATTTACCCCCAAGTGACTGCTCTTTGCTCTCAAGTAGACCGTCTCTATGTCACTCAAAGGGATTCCTGGAAATCATAGCAATGATACAGCTCTTGTTGGGTACCAAACACTAATATTCATAACAGTTCAATGTAGGAGTAATACCAATTAAATCACTCCGGTTTTCATACCCAAAACATCATCAAAGTATTACAATTAATAAATTAATAATTCCAACAACAGATTATTCCTAAAGGGAGCTTAGCCTTTCAAATCTGGATAAAAAATGACAATGACTAGTTGATCAAATAAATTCATTGAAATTGTAATCAAAACTCGAAGATAAATGAATTTAGAAAATTCCAAATCTCTATTGAAGTTCATACAAATAGAAGTTTGAAATACATTCATCCAGCCTCAGATCACGCTCTAATAAAAACAAAATAAAAAACAAACTAAAAATAAAAGTGGAAAAATGAAAAGAAAATATATAATGAGATTCTCAAATTTTTCCAACAAGCACAAAAACCTAATGAAAAGCAGTTGGAAGTTGCACACTACTCCCCGAGAGTTTCTATTTATAGGCTTAGGTCTTGGGCTCTAAAAACCAAGGGAGAATCACACACTTCGAAAAGCCTAGAAATTATGCCCTAGTTGCTGATGTCGTGGTTATGTCGCGACATCGGAGTTGTCAATGTCGTTGATCAAATCTAATGTCACAACATTGAAAGTCTGCTGGGCAGTTCTCAATTTTCAGTGATTAGTCAATGTCGTGATGATTTCACGACTTGGAGATGTAGTGTTATAACAACTCGGCGTCACATACCACAAAATGAAGTTAATGGTTACTGAGTTGATGTTGCTTTTGAATGTTGAGAATTCTTTCTGATGTCGCAACAATCGCCACTTCTACTTCACTTTAGTTGATGTCGTGATATCGTAGCTAATGTCTCACATTAGCTCTTTTTCTAGTGTTTCAACTTGGATGCTCGAAGTCCTACGTCGCGATATCATTTTGTAGTTTTGATCATTTCAAACCGATGTCGCGACATTGCTAACTCCGATGCCGCGGACATTAGCCGCTTAACTCATATTTACGGCCAGCTAATGTCGCAATATCACGATCCATGTCGCTGGTTATCGGTCTGGCGTTTCGCGGCGTTTTAGTTGATGTCGTGACATTGCTGTGATGTTGCGACATTTCATCTTGATGTTTTGAGGCCCTCTATCAATATCGTGGCTGATGTCGTGACATTAGAGTTTTGGTGTCACGACATTGAAGAATTCTAATCTATCCATTTTCACTAAAGTCATGGCAATGCTGTGACATTGGATGTTTAACATAGTTTGATTACTGAGGCTACTTCTGATGTCATGACATTGAGTTGTGATGTCGCGACATTGGTTTGGTGTAGCAACAATGTCGTGATGATGTCACAACATTGGCATATCTTTGCCTTCCCCTCTTCAGCTGATGTCATGACATTGTAGTAATGTCAAGACCTTCTCATCACAATGTTGTGACATTGGAAATCTGATGTCGTGACATTGGCCATTTTTCTGCACAATGCTGATTTTTGCTTTTTCTTCCTCGACTCGCTTATTTTAATTTCCTACAAAACATAAACTGGTGAAAGCTCCTGTAATTTTACATTAAAGTGAACTTTGCCTGAAATGTACTTGAAAAATGGGCTTAAAAATATATGAGTTTTAGACTCATCACATATCACTATTCAAAATTCGATTTCGATGAAGTCAAGTTGGCTCTGATACCACTGTTAGGCCTCAATCTTGCATCACATGCAATAGCACAATGGAAAAAACAAAGATTTTGCATCAAGAAACCAGCCCAAGGGTCACTTGGTTCATCAAAACCAAAATACCATGCCATAGAAGGAAGAAAATTGTTACCTATATAGTTTCAAGCCTCATTTGATGAATGAATGATGCTCCTATGATTGTGTAGATTCGTAGCAAGACCATAACGGCCAATAGCTGGATGTCTCCAATGGTGATCCACACGAAGAAGGTTGAAGAAGACCTCCAAGGGATGGCTAGAATCAAGGTTTGGTGCTAGCCAAAACCTAAGTTCAGAGAGAAGGAAACTTTGGAAAGAGAGCATCCTTGAGAGAAAACGTTTTTATCTACCTTTGTATCAATTAACAACTAGGGTTTGATATTCAAGCTCGAATACTAACCCTTGCCTTCAAAAGGACCAAGATGTCCCTCATTAAAGACGGGTAGCCGGCCATATGCATCTCATGCACATAGGGCTTGCTCCTCATGGGCTTTCAGCCCATTTATGAGCCCTATGACTCTTGGACCCATCCAAATGGTCCCAAAATTAATCTAATCACGAGATTGTCCAACTGTAAAGCTCTCTCCTGCATTTTAGATCTGATTCAAAACAATTTTCTTCAACTTGGATCCAATCCAAGACCATATTACTCATTCTACACTTTTTAAAAGTGTGTTACCCATTAGGCTTCCGGTTATGTTGGTCACACAAATCAACAATTGATATTAAGCAAGTCATGAGCAGTATCTAGCAACACAACATGACCCACAACTGACCGGAGGAGTCAATGGTTTGACTTCGAACCTTTCCATATGTAATATACAATGCAACACTTTCCTTTCACTCCATACTATACTCGACTTGGTTCAGAGCAAGGACTATGCATCAACTCCCACTATACTGGATACGCCACACCTAGCCTTAGTGTGTTTATCTTGTCTCCGAGATCCATTACTCATAAAGCATACCTCTAAAGACTCTCTTCATGACATTTCAACTATGGCAGAGATTCCATGTAATGATCCCTACAAGAGGCCTAGGGTATACCCTCTTTCTAAAAAGAGTGGTGAATCCTCTATTAGCTACTCAATTACCTTTGAATACCTCAAGTTGTAACTAATCATCATCCTACAAGTAACCTCATAGAGGAAACAAGGATAGAAGTCAAAGTATAGAATCAACATTCACAATATCCTTGAGCACCTCAAGTCTAACGATACTTGCATCATTGCTATTATGATGAGACTATCATTGATGTTTGAATAGATAATCCATATGATTGTCTTATAGCGGGTCTCCGATATACTTAACTACTCTTAATAAGCATCCACATGTTAACTCTAAACATCTCAATGTTCACGGTTTATCAGATATATTGTTTGATCTAATCAAGGAGTATAACATGTGTTAGTTTATCCAGATCAACAATTTCATACATCATTGATCCTATAACTAGGGATAGTTTAGATACTAACATAATTACACATGGTAGGAATCTCATTACCATGATCCCATCATGATTTCCTGCATGCTATGTTTGTGTATCATGAAATTCATTAATTGATTAAAGATCGATATCAATTCAAATCATGAATATCAGATTAATGAAGAAGCTTCTTATTTATCAAAATAGGGTATACAATAAGTGCTAAAGGTGATGGCCTTTGGAGCACTTCTCTAAAAACCACCCCGAGAAAGATGATTACTCACTCATGGTGGGTTCCGAACACGCCATGAATGAAAAAGGAACCAGGAAAACAAAAGAAAATCATGCTGAAAGCTTTATTAAAAGAAAAGATGAAAATTCTCCCAAAGCTTCAAAACTAACTAAGGAGAATTTAAAGTTGTGTACATGGTTTGATCATCCTCCCTATTTATAATACATCTCATGAGGTTTAATTCATGTCCAAGGCAAGTTGTTTCCTATTACAAATTGAATCTCGAAGATTGGAGCTCAAAACTTGCTATTGTTTGTCGTTGCAAATTTCCCACCAAGTTTGGATGTTAGTGCGAAATTTCGCAATTAGTGGGAAAGCGGTAAAATCGAGGATCAATCCACTAAGCTGAGATCTGCAATTTCACACCGACTGGCAAGCCAAGCAAGGCGAAATTGCTTTGTTGCAAAGCAGGAAATGCTCTAGAATGGCTTTTATTCCTCCATCTTCTTGCGTGATTATTCCTTCATGGTCCCAACTCAATTGAATTGCTTCCATGGGCTTCCAAGCTCACGCAACAGGTATGAGATATCCTCATTACCTTTGTCCCCATTGATTCGTGGCCTAGTGGGGGTATTAATCAACAAAATTTATAACCTAATACCTCATACTAGCGTAGCATAGCTACTATAGTATAGTAGTTCTAGGATCGTCCATAGAGATGGGTTTTCTTCGTGGGAAATGACTGGACAAAGGAGGCTTAAATTGGTGGGATTTCATTTCGATATTGGAAGGTGGGATAAAAAGAGTTGGTTTTAATGGTTAAAACTGAAAATAAAATGGATTAAAATATGGAAAGAAGTCCCTTGAAGTATCGGGTCACTAGGCTTAGGTTCCTTTGGCAAATAAGGGGTTTTCCAGGTCTTTTCCTCACATTGGGGAGGATAACATATTTTTATCTCCCGAATCGGTTCTTCATTTAGCTATAAAAACTGACCCTCAATAAATATCCTCTTGAAAATAGCATTCACTTCTCATTAATGGTCTCAATTGGTAAAAACATGTCTCCTTTACTCAACTTCTAATATTTCATAAGTGATAACTAACGAACATCACTGGATCTAGCATTAAGTATCCAATGAGCCCTGAAAGCTTACCAAATATCAACCATTCAAGGTGACTCGAAGGGATCGAAACCTAGAGTTGAAAAAACATGGAAACCCATGCATTGCCACAGTTTCCTTTGCCCAGCGCCCCTTTACTTCAAGGAGGAAGGAGATTTAGCCACTCATCCTCAAAGAGCATTTGGCTAGTGAGAAATGAGAAAGGAAAATGAAAGAAACGGAAGCTTCTTGAACAAGCTTCCCAAAAAAAACTTTTAATAAATGAAAAAATGTCCCTCTACAAAGTCTTTGGGTATTACATACCACCCAAAATCAATACAAATTACCAAAAGATGCAAAATAAAACCCTATTACATAGGGAGAAAGTGGGAAAAACACAAAATGCTCAAAAAGTCAAATGTGGTAGACATTTTAGCAGGGGTTTGTGAAATTTCGCAACCCCTGCGAAATTTCGTAGGGGTTGTGAAATCTTGTAACCCTTGCGAATTTGGCAAGGTTGCTTCTGCATCTTTCTTTTCTTCTTCTTTTGTCTTCTTCTATGCTCTTTAGCTTTGAACTGCAACTGGGTTCTTCATGCTTTAGCTGAATTCAAATCTTCAATATATATAGCCTTTGAAAATAACAAAACTTGCCACAAAATTTGATTAGTAGCCTTGCTAGGTCCTTAACATGTCAACTGGGTCAATTAGGTTTACTACACAAAAAGTGCTCAAAACATGGAGTGTTAAGGGTATGAAACAGCACTATTTGGGTAGTAATCATCCATGATCTTGATGAGCCATAGAAACACATAAAAAGGTCATTATGCATACTTGTACTCAATAAAATCATTAGTAATGGGTTTTGGGGTTATCAACGTACAAAGTTGGTAAAATGTGAGTTTCCAATACAAAAAGGGTCTTAAAATAGGAAAATTAGGTTTGTAAAAATTCCCTATTTAATCGGTTATCAACTTGTGGTATCAATTTAGCTCGTGTATAACGCATAACAAGTTTTTGGCATCGCACTCATGGAGTCAGGTATCGGGTTAATTTGACTAATTTCAAAGTGAATAGGAATTTTGCTACTTTGAGCATTTGTTTTCCTTTCATTTGTTTTTATTTTATTTTATTTTATTTTATTTTTGGTTATTCTCTTCTCGTTGGGTGCAATTGCGGATGCATAGAAGGCCCAACTCTTAATTGATTCCAATTGATTGGGAAATTGAGCGAACTTTGAGGAATTTGAGAAATTCAAAAGATACTTTGAATAAAGGAATGGAAGAGGACCACAGTGATAGAAATAGTTATGGGCATAGTGATCAAAATGAGCTACATAGGATACAAGAGAATACCTTGGGTGATTACTAGAGACCCATAATAAATGAGAATTACTTAGGAATCGAAAGACAACCCATAAATGCCAACAATTTTGAATTGAAGGAAAATCTAATTTCTATGGTGCAACAAAAAAAAATTGGGGGCACACTTCGAAAGATCCCAATGGCCATTTCTCCAACTTCCGAGAGCTATGTGACACCATAAAGATGAATGGGGTGGATCATAATGTCATATAGCTAAGATTGTTCCCTTTCAATTTGCATGACAAGGCAAAAAAATGGTTTCAAGGGCTACCTTGAGGATCAATTGATACATGTGAAGATATGGTTGAGGCCTTTCTAACCAAGTTCTTCCCTTCTCAAGTGACATCACAGCTTTGAGTTGAGATCACTCAATTATGCCAAGGAGAGCAAGAAACTCTATATAATCCTTGGGATCAGTTCAAGGAATTGTTGAGAAGATGTCCCCTAACATGGTTATGAGCTATAGTTCCAAGCCTAGACATTCTATAATGGACTCAATTATGCAACAAGTATTGTAGATGCAGCTTATGGAGGGTCAATTACAAGAAAAAGTGCTCTAGAAGCTTACCAACTCTTTGAGGAGCTAGCCAAAAATAATTACCAAGCTCCTTCGGAGAGATCCCTTAGTAGGAGACAATTGGAATTTCATAAATGGATAAGATATCTACCTTTGAAGCCAAGATAGATGATCTCATGAATCATGTCACTCAACAACCTAAAAGGGAGCCTACTATGAGAGAGGTAGCCTATATGCAAGCATAAGCCTCCACAAATAATCAAGATACCAAGTGGAGGATGCTCAATAAGTGAACAATAGAGGCTATGTGTTCCACACGAACAATACTTTACCTAACTTCTACAATCTGGGCCTAAGGAACCATGAAAACCTTTCCTATGGAAATCATATTAGAGAAGTGATCTAAAGGCAATCATCTTTAGCACTTATTGTATGTCTTATGTTAATATTAAAAGCATCTTCATTATATTGATGTTAATTTATTATGTGAATTGATAGCATTCTTAAATCAATTAATGAAGTCCATGACACATAACATAACATGAAGGAAATCATGATGAGATCATGATAATAAGATTCCTGTCATGTGCAATTATGTTAGTATCTAAATTATCCCTAGTCATGTGAACAACGAGACTGGACATTGTTGATCCGAATAGACTAGCACATGCCAAAATCCCTAATTGGATCAAGCAGTGAATCTTTAAATCGTGATTGAGTCGACAGATCGACATACGGATGTCGCTAAGAGTAGCTAAGTACATTGGAGACCTACTATGAGACAATCATATGGATTATCTATTAAATGTAGATGATAGTCTCATCATAGCAATGGTTCAAGTATCCTTAGACTTGAGGTCCTCAAGGTTATCTTGTATGCTAATTCTATACTTTGACTTTGTTCCTTGTTGCCGTCTAGAGGTCACCTAATAAAGATGATCGGGCATGTTCGGGAGGTGTTCACAAATTGGAGGCAGCCAACAAAGGATTCACCATTCCCAATAAAGGGAGATTATACCCATGGCCTCATGTCGAGATCATTACTCGAAAATCTTTTGGCCAGAATGGAAATGCCATGAAGATTGTCTTTAGGTGCATAACTGATGAGTAATGAGTCCAGTGGGACGTGAGATCTATATCACTGGGTTGATGTAATGATAGCCGGCCTAGCGAGCTGTTAATTTAGTCAATGACGGAACCAAGCCCGTATAGATCGGGTGAAAGATGATTTAGTGGTAATTTTCTATGAAGGGTTTTGTAGTTTCAAACCATCGACTCTCCAAATAATTAGTATTCATGGATGCTGTCATAGATACCACTCACGACTTGCTCGATTCAATAGTTGAACCAAGTAACCAACATAAATCGAGAACCCACTCGCCACACACACATAGAAGGTGTGAAGCTAATATAAAATGGGTTTGGTTAGTGATCCAAATATGAGGGAATCAATCTATGGAATAAAAGTCACGGGATTAGTGGACTTCTGGGAACAAAGGGCATACTAAGATAAATGGAAGGCTTGGAGAAGCCCATTAGGGTACATGATACATGCATAGAGATGCATACACCCTATCCTGTCTATAAGTGAGGGCCCTTTAGTCATTTCAAGGGCTAGGGATCTCCTATATGCATGTTATGATAGGGAAACCCTAACCCTAGCCATCTTTTCCACACTCTCTTAAGAAGAGTCCTAAAGAGAGTTTTCTTTTCCTTGTGAAGAACAAAGTTCTAGAGAGAGAGACAACTTTGAGTGTCAAATCTCTTCTCCTTCTTCCCTCATTGAGTTTGATCCTTGCTATCACTTTAATCCTTCTGCGCCTATTTCCCCTAGGAGCCATCACTCCCTTCATGGATACGTTAGAGATGAACCTAGGACTTGCTCTTACTCAGCTACTACAACCATCCTTCAAGGGTTCAGCCGGCTTTCATCTTCGAATGTAAAACTAGGAGGTCCTTCTTTATCTAAAACCACTTCATGCTACAAGGGGTCCTTGTGTGGGATTTTTTTTTCGCGTTATTTATGTTTCTCCTGCTTATTGGCATGAGTTTCCATGGAGAAATCCCAAAAAATCAGGGGAATGTTCTGAATGCCCCTCAAAATTTTATCTCACAACATGCTCCCCCGGGATTTCAAGGGCAAGGAGCTTTAATATCCAACTACCAAGAGCAAAAAAGGCAATCTTCTTTAGAAGAGAATATTGTTGCCAAATTGGATGAGGCTAAGAAGAGAAATGGCGTCCTAGAAACCAAAGTAGAGGCTAAGCATAACAACATGGGGGCCACCATGAAGGCTTTGGAAAAACAAACTGGGTAGTTAGGCCTTGTAATGAAAGAAATATCATCAAGGTCATTCCCTACTGACATTGAGAAGAACCCTAGGGAGTGCAAAGCCATTACCTTGAGGAGTGGGAAAGATCTTAAGGAGTCAACATGCAATGATGAAGGGAAAGATGAAGCTAAAAATGAGATGTACAAGTGGAAAAGAAAAAGAAGATTGAGATTGAAAAAGTGGTTCTGGGAAGGATGACATTCCCTGATAACCCTCATTTAATCATTCCATTCCCTCATAGGTTTAGAAAAGAAAAGTTGGATGAGCAATTTGCTAAGTTTTTCAACATGTTCAAGAAACTTGAAGTGATTATTCCATTTGCAGAGGCATTAGCTCAAATGCCCAATTCTGTCAAGTTTATGAAGGAAATCTTGAGCAACAAAAAGAAGCTATATGCTTATGGCATAGTGAGCTTGTTAGAAAATTTGAGTGAAATCATTCAAAGGAAGCTTCCAAAAAAGCTTAAAGATTTGGGTGGTTTTACTATCCCTTGTGTTATTAGGGAACGCACATTCAAAAAAACACTTTGTGACTTGGGAGCAAGCATAAATCTTATGTCATTATCAATAGTAAAGAAACTAAATTTGGTAGAGTTGACTGCTACAAGTCTTTGACTTATCCCAAGGGCATCACTAAGGATGTACTTGTAACGGTTGATAGATTCATATTTACAGTGGATTTTATATTCTTGGATATGGAGGAAGAAAGAGAAGCACCACTTATTCAAGGTAGATCGTTCCTTGCTATAGGCTAAGCATTGATAGATGTGAAGAATGGGGAATTGACACTCATAATGGGTGAAGAACATGTGAAATTCAACATATATCAGAGTTTGAAGTTCTCAGATGATGAAAAGGCTACTTGCACAAGTGTTGATACTTTGATTCATTCTAAGGGTGAGTTGATCTATGATTTTATGAAAAAAGATCCTCTTGAAGATTGTTTGATCAAATCAATCTCTACGAAATAATTGAATTGTTAGAAGGTATCTTCTAGTCCTGAATTAGTGGAGACTATTCTGAGTCTTGAAGACGGTGAAGAGGCTGTGATTGTAGAAGAAGAGCATAAGACTTTTGATGCTTAAAGAACTACCAAAACACATGCGCTATGATTTCTTAGGTGAGAATGGTACCAAACCAGTGATAACATCAACAACTTTAAATGATGAGATGGAAAAGGGGCTTTTGGAAGTTCTCAAGAAGAATATGGGAGCTTTTGCATGGTGCATTGGTGACTTCAAGGGAATTAGTCCCTCTATTTGAATGCACAAGATTCTTATGGAGGATGATGCTAAGCCTTCTATTGAACATCAAAGACAATTGAACCCCACAATGAAAGAAGTAGTGAAAAAGAAAATACTTAAGTTGTTGAGTGTAGATTTTATATATGCCATTTTTGACAATGCATGGGTGAGCCTAGTTCAAGTAGTTTCTAAAAAAAAGGGTTTGAAAGTTGTGAATAATCGAAAGGATGAGCTGATTTCTACTTGCACGGTCACGTGATGGTGAGTGTGCATTGATTATAGGAAGCTCAACAAAGCCATAACGAAAGACCACCTCCCCTTGCCCTTCATTGATTAGATGCTTGATAGATTAGCAGGGCATGCATATTATTTCTTCTTGGATGGCTATTCTAGGTATATTCAGATTGTGATAGCCTCGAAGGATCTTGAAAATAGAACTTTCGTATGTCCAATGGGACATATGCTTTCCGAAGAATGTCGTTTGGTCTTTGCAATGCTTCAGCTACTTTTCAACTTTGTATGATGGTTATCTTTGCTGATTTGGTTGAAAATATAATGGAAGTCGTCATGGATGAATTTTTGGTTTTCGAAAGCTCATTTGATCATTGTCCCCACAACTTGAGTATTGTTTTGGAAATATGCAAAGCGAAAAATCTTGTCCTCAATTGGGAGAAATGTCTCTTCATGCATTGTTCTTGGGCATCATGTATCAAAGGAGGGACTAGAAGTTGACAAGGCAAAATCTCCACCATAGAAATTCTTACTCCACCAACGAATGTCAAAGGGGTGAGAAGTTATCTAGGTCATGTGGGTTCTATATGAGGTTAATCAAGGATTTTTCCAAACTTGTGATTCTATTGTGTAGATTGCTTGAAAAAGATGCAACTTTTGTGTTTTATGAAGCTTGTCTTTAAGCCTTTATGGAGATTAAGAAGAGGCTAATTTTAGCTCCTATTATGATAGTACCCGATTGGAACCTCCCCTTTGAGATTATGTGCGACGCTAGCGATTACGCTATTGGGGCCATATTGGGGTAACTTCATGAGAAGATTTTTCAGGTCATTTATTATGCAAGTCGCACCTTAAATAAATCACAAGAGAACTACACCACCACTAAAAATGAGATGTTAGTTATAGTTTACTCTTGTGACAAATTTAGGTTGTACATTATTAGATCCAAGGTAATTGTATGCATGGATCATGTGGACATATGGTACTTGGTGCAAAAGAATGGTGCAAAGCCTAGGCTCATTCGGTGGATATTGCTACTTCAGGAATTTGACATGGAGATCCGGGATAAACGAGTGTTGAGAATGTAGTTTTGATCACTTATCCCATTTGGAAGGAGAAAATGAAATTGAAGAGCCCAAGGAAATTGAAGAGTTCTTTCTGAATGGACAATTGATGGTGGTTGATGTTTCTTTGCCTTGGTATGAAGACATTGTAAATTTTCTTTCTTGCAAAGTATTGCCCCTAGAGTTAAATTCACAACAAAGAAAGAAATTCCACCATGATGTGAGATTCTATCAATGGGATGGCAAATTTTTGTCTCGAAGATGTGTGGACTAAGTGGTGAGAAGATATGTTCCAAAAGAAGAATATGATGCAATTTTCACTTATTGCCACTCCTCACCATATGAAGGCCACTTTGGAGCAACAAAAACGTCTCAAAAGGTATTACAATGCTATATTTATTGGCCAGCTTTGTTTAAAGATTGTTTTGTCTTTGTTCAGAGATGTGACCATTGTCAAAGGGTTGGTAACATCTTAAGGAGAAAGGAGATGCCCTTGAACAATATGCTTGAGGTTGAGATATTTGAAGTGTGGGGCATTGACTTCATGAGCCCATTTCCCCCCATCCTTTGGGAATGTGTATAATCTCCTTGTCGTTAACTATGCATCAAAGTGGGTTGAGGCAATTGCTACTCCGAAGAATGATGCAAGGACTATGACAAGATTTGTGCATAAGAACATCTTCACACATTTTGGTGTGCTAAGGGCCACAATTAATGATGAAGGGTCCCATTTTTTCAACAAAGTGTTTGCTACTCTAATGGCCAAGTATGGGATCATGTATAAAAAGAGTTTGGCATACCATCTACAAGAAAATGGCTAAGAGGAGATCTCTAACTGTGAGTTGAAAAGTATTACTAAGAAGACTATTAACACCAATAAAGGATCGGGTCAATGAGATCGATGTGTGACCCACCCATCCACACAGCCTATAACTCACTTAAAAAGCCAAAAGGAAAAAAGGTTTTCAGTTTTGTAACCGCCCTAAGAGGAACAATTTTGTTCTGAGTCGCCACTTACTTTTTATTTTTATTTATTAAGGAAAATCAAGTAAGAACAAAATGAACGACCTACCATGAAGAAAAGGTCCGAGAAAGATCATCCAAATCCCGGATCAAAGTTACCAATTAAGAAGGTACCTCATGTGAGGTAGCACCCCTTTAAGCCTAGGACCTAGTCTCCATTAATGAATTGAGCACATGGGAGCATATTGGTCAAAAATCAATTAACCACCTAGTTGTATGGATGATATGAATACATAACCGTGGCAAAGAAGTATACATTTAATCTCAACAAAATATAACCAAAGGCACATACCTGAGGTCCCTAGCCATTGATTAGTGCACAAAAAGTGCTATTTTGAACCCTTTTTAGTATAGGTTATGAGTGCTTTTTGTGTACTAATCATTCTAATTAACCCGGGATGGTACATTAAGGTCCCTACTACTCACCACCATTTTGTATTAATTCAGAGTTTTGCAAGATATTTTGGGCCAAATCTATCGTCAATTCAAACACGGGCAACCCGAGTTGAACTCATTCAGAGATCAGGTCTCAGGAAGGAAAGAAGAGAAAAAGCTTAAGAACAATGCCTGACCACCGGCAGAACGCTTCCTACGAGCATCGTCATGCCTCCAGCGAGCACCGTTTCATCCCATGCCCACCGCTCTTGCTATTTCACGCTTGTTGCTTTCGGTTGTAATATTTTGTTTCTTTCCCATTTTGTCCTTGTAATAGCTTAGTTTTAGCTTTTTTTTTGTAATTTTCCTTGTTGTAGACATATGCTCTACCAGATAAACTCAGCAATCAATCAACAAAAAGGATTGAAGCTTTCAAATTTTCCTGCTTTCTCGCTTCTCCGCTTCCATTTTCTCTGGCTTCTTCGTATTTTCTGGGTAGCCAAACACTTAGGATGACAACTCCTAAGGATGAGCGGCAAAACTCCTCTCCTCCTGGAAGTGTAAGGTTGCCGGGTGCATGATTTGATAATGACAGTCGAAAACGCTGCGGTGTGTAAAATGTACGCCTATGTGCGCAAGTGCACGCGTCACCCTAAGTAATATACTGTACCAACGGTACGGATATCGATCCACAGGGACAGGTGTGTTGAATACAAAGGTTTTGCTTCTTAGATAATATCTGGAATAAAGATCGTATTTAGGAAAGAAAGTGAGTATGTGAAATTCGACTAAGCTATTGATTCTAATGAATTATCGTAGATTTAAGACTAGGTTATGTCTCCCTTGTCACTTCAATGGATTATTTCAAAGATATTATTATTCAATATATTTATGTTGTCGATGATAGGTGATCTTACCACGTAGATATCCTCTCGAGGTATATCCTGTTCCCATGAATGAGTCGAGTATATCTCTATCCCAACTCAGTATTCCGAAATGCTTAAATGTTCTAACCCCAAATGCCACCTTCAGGATCGTAATATCTCTATTTACCGAATCAACTGAAGGCTGCTCTACCAAGATCCCTGGATAACCTCATCTCTCGAATCTCGGATCTCCAAAGGAGATTTAGCGCTAATGTCAAGCGACATCACCATATAATGAAATCATAGATATATATGCATGCAACAAATTGATAAACAATCGACAATATAAAGTACTAAAATTTAATCCATCAACATATGACACATGGTTCAACACAACCCTAGATATAAATCTAGAACATAACAATGAGAAAATGAAAATATTTAATCTCAAAACATCTTTCTAATATCCAAAAAATGAGAAACGCGACAAATCACGCACTTCTTCAAGTCTCGTGTCACCGCCTCGAATTCGCACTTTGTTCGTACGCCTCCCGGGAGCGCTCGAATTCTGAACCATCGGGTGCTTTAAATGATGAGATGTAGATCCCGTGGCCGACGACGCCATTGTTGATCAGATTACACCCACCATGATTGAACGCCACGACGTGGAGACGTCGCGACGCGGGCGCCCACTCTCCCGCACGCTTCCACACAATACTCCACTCCGCTTCCACAACAAGGCTTCTTTCACATCATCCGTGACTCCGCATTCACCGACTTTACCATACGATATCAAACTGGAAAATACATATTTAACCATAAAAATAACGCTTAAAACCTAAGAAAGACGCTGGTATACTATGAGTGCTCGTGCACTCATCACACCCTCTAGTCTTAACTTCTTGTCATTCCCAAGCAAGAATGGACTCTAGACAGACACACACCTTAACATATCGAAACCAATACTCAAGATGCAGTCAAGACATGCTTAGAAATAGGATCAATTCGACCAACTCACATTGGTCGGGCCGTTTTGCTCAAGTTCACAAGATGCATACGTATGTTTGACTTTCTAAAACTCACTTGAAATAGGACGGAAGTGGCTAGTGCCTCAAATTCCATGGTATTCAATAACCTTCCAATGACCCCATGCAAAAGGAGCAACGAATGACCTCCAAAGGTATGCCTAGGTTCCGACACCCCCAAACTTAAGCTCAACTCACCTATTCGAGGAAGCTAACTAGGAAAGGATAAGAACGCACCCTTTATTCAAGGCCAAATACCTAAAACTCCTAAGTACCTAAAAGAAATTGAAGAAGACCTACAACAAGAAGTTTTAGATGAGTGGATCCCTAGCTGGGATCCATTGGTGACTTCTACCCGCTAGTTAAGGGCACCTGTGCATTAAATTCCTCTTCAAATCAATTCGAACACTCAACCAAACTCAGCGCCCTGTGTTGTGGAAAATCCATCTTCCTGGTCTCCATGTAGCAGTGCTGAAGTCACTGACTCCCACCACTGGGTTTAGGCATTAGGGTTTCAAAGGCCCTGACCGTGCCTGGATTCCGATTGGATGATCCACTTCATTCTAATTCACAAAGACTCTTTTGACTTTTTTCTTCTTTTTTCTTCTTTTTCACTTTTTCTATTGTTTTTTTTTTTTTTTTTTTTTTTAGTCAGCTCAATGGCAACTCTCTCTTGATAGGTGTCCCATCACTTAGATGGTTAGAATCTCCCAAGGTTTATCGAACTTAGGTGATGATCCTGCACCTATGCACTCTCGAAGGTCAGAGGTGTGAGTGTGATAGATCATCGAGAAATAGTTTCTGACTACCCTGGATCGGGTTCACTAAACCTTCCCACCCATTCAACCCACCACGAGCATCAAACATCGTGATGCATCCGATCCACATGTCAATAGAATTCAAACAAAAAATTATCCGACTTTCAACATGGCACACATTCACAACTACCTCCACATGCAACTACTACATATGTGAATGACCTAACACACACGCAAACAAACTAACACACGACTCATCAAATTAAATCAAGTGCTTAAAAACCGAAACTAAACAACACAAACTAATATACGAACGAAACAAAAAAAAAAAAAAACACTACACAAATACTAAAAACAAAACATAACTAAACAGATCTAACTAAAAACCCGATCACCACCCACACCCCCTCCCCAAACAAAATACCCAGTGTCCCCACTGGCAATAAACAAAAGTAGAGGTGAAGGGGACCGTGATCACCGCGGTGGTGGCTGCGGGAGGCCGGAGGAAAGGCTAGATCGCGCGATCCTGGGCCCGCAAGGCCCGTCGCCGTCGAAGAATGGTGGCCTGACACAAGATAAAGACGCGAGCACAAGATCGAAGAGCCCCATATCCCTCAGGTGACGACTCCTGCTCCCGGGTCTCACCCTTAAGGCATCAAGAGCTTAGTGGAGGGAGAGCACCGGGTCCTCGTGGACGGTAAGGGACTGGAGGGAGCCGCTCCGAGGCCGGGATGGTACGGAGGTGGGCGGGGAGAGGACCGCCACTGTCTTCCCGGGACGCCCAGTGGATCCATACTGAGCCCGGGAGAGTCGCGGTGCCTCGTCCCGCCCGAGGGCTCATGGCCGAATCATAGACTCCTCGTGTCGCTGACACCGTGTGTCCCTCTTGACGATATGGCCTTTACGGGTGGAGCCAGCCTCATTGTCACCTAGGTACCCCGCTCGTTTGCACAAGCCAAAGATAAGGTGCCCTCACCATTTTTATACCTTAAGCATGTGGAGGATGGCATCCTCTATAACCTGCCCAACATCAAAAGGTATATCCTGTATGATGGCGAGTCGAAGGTGGCATGCTTGGTCACTTCACACACGCCTGTCAGTCGGAATAACAAGACGCTGACGCGGATGAAGTGATGCCAGATCTTTAGGTATGAAGGCCAAATGTCGGGCCTTGAAGTGGACCGCATGGCCCGCACTATTGACTTTCCACCACCTCTCTCGCCATTCACAATACCGTATAACCCTGGGTAGTCAGAGGCTCGTGGAGCCGATCGAACGACTCTGAAGGGACATGCTCTAGATCAGACAACTATTGATCGACCGCATCGTCGACCACGCCGCACCCGACTTCTTCAGACGTGGGCGCGAGATTGGCGTAGAATTCTCGCACCACACTCATCGCTGCTGGATGAGGTGGTTGGCACAGTGCCCGCCATCCCTTAGCCGCAATGGTCTTGCGGAAAGTCACCTAAAGGTGGAAACCCTTTCCTTATGAACGACGGTTTGATGGTGCCAACCGACGGCTGCACCCTTTCACGGAACCGCTGCGATATCAAGTGGGCCTGGCCCCGCTGACCGACTCCGCTTGGTAGGCAATTTCTGCCTTTTACCAGACATTAGGGCTTAGAATTCACGTGGTGGTGGCACCCAATTGGTCACCCACTGACCTAGACCAAAAAACGAACACCTAGCGTGCACCAAGAAAAACCAAAACTACTAAGTGTACGAACGACCCTAAAGGTGACTCAAAACCCTAAAATAGACCTAATAATACCCTAAACTTGAACGATAAGACCCTAGACCAACTGTGAATGCAATGGTAGCCCTAGATGACTAAGACCGGTGCTAGAACCGAGCATGCTGTGGTGGGAATGCCACTTGACAAGGAAACTGCCTGAACTAGCAGCGAGGGGTGACTATGAGGCGCTGGCAGAAGGTAGGAGGGCAAATGTGGTGAGCCCCACCGGCTACGGAGGGAGTCTGCAAGGATGGAAGGTGATGGTGCTAGGTTCAGCAGGATGTGGGCAAGGTGAAAAGCAAATGGCCTATTTTTCGCCTTTAAAACAAAGGCAACGTGATCGACGTTAGGGCAACGCCGACGCGGACAGAGAGGGCTGGGGTCAACGCCGCGACGCTCGCAACGCCGCTGGACGCTACGCAGAGTGGAACCAACCACGTCAGCGACGTCGAAAGAACCGACGCTATCCGCAGAGTGGAATTAACAACGTCGCGACGTTGAGTATCAACGTCGCGACGTTCCAGAGACTCCTAAAAATTCACGTCGCGACGTTGATTACTCACGTCGCGACGTTCCAGAGAGTATAAAAATCGACGTCGCGACGTTGGAAATCCACGTCGCAACGTTACAGAGACACTTAAAATCAACGTCGCGACGTTGAAACTCCACGCCGCAACGCTCCGCAAAGGGTAATACTGACGCCGCGGGACAAGACACTCAACGCCGCGAATGCCATGCAGAGGGCTCCAAAATCTGTGCACATTGAGGATCCCATGGCCAAGAAACTCTCACTTGTAAAGGTGACTCTCCTGACTTGTAATGCACAAAGATGAACTGATCCTCCTTAAATACCGTCAGCGAGTCCCGATAAAGAATAACAAAAGAGACACCGACATAGAAACCAAGAAACCAATATCACTTAAAATAAACAATAAAAAAAAATTGAAAAAGTGAAAAGTTTAAGAAACACTTAAGGTTCCCAAGAAGCTATTTATGTTTAATGTCGCTAGCCCGACGACTGGATCTCAATGCGGTTTCTGGGACCCGAACTCATATGATCGCTACTACACTTCGTCACACAAGGAATGATTTGCTCGGTTTACAAGAAACTTGGCTCTATAATACGGAAGCCCAATCAAGCAGTGGTGACTCGTGGAATGTGCCTTCTAGGATGTGTAACTTCGCCCCACCGCGGTGGAAAAGACCTTGTTACCGTGAAAGGCCCTGACCATCGAGACTTCACTTCCTAAAGAGCTTTAGGCGGAATTGAACAAAAGAACTGTTTGGCCCTACCGTGCGGAACTCCTTTCCGTAAATGTGCCTTGTCGTGGCTGCTTTAGTCTTTTCCTTATAAATGCGGGCGTTTCATAAGCTTCTGCCTCACCGTTTGGGCCATCGAGTCAGAGCGCCGCTCGCCGCCAATGTACTATCCATGTTTAATCGTCGGTGAGTGGTCCAATAGCTCGATGCTCCAATTCCTAATCGGAAGATGACACGCTTTACCATAAACGGCCTGAATCTGACATACCCAAAGGAGTTTTAAATGTCGGTAAGATGCCCCGCAGGGCATCTTCAATCTTTTTGCATTCAATCCTTCCCGAGTCGTTTAACCTGCCTTCTCGAATGGACTTGATTTCGATTCATACTGCCGTCTGCCGATCAGGTGGTATGCAAGAGATGTAGCGTATGACGATCCCACATCATTCTTTTGCAAACCTTAGGTCAATTACCTTATTATAGAAATGGGTACCATGATCCGTGATCAATGCTTGAGGGGGTCTCCAAACGTGAGAATACGTGGTCACAGAACCGAAAGCCACGACTCGCATCACAGCGCGGTAGATTGTTTCACCCACTTGGACATACCCACGCTAACAAGATGTATGTTGTCAGACGATGAAATGGTCCATGAAATCTATTCCCATAAATCAAACACCAATTCTCCAAAATGGGATGCATGGGTGGCTCGCCCTTTCTAGAGATGTTCCCCATTCGACATTTGGTCGCTGCGGAAACGAATCGATGAGCATCTTTAAACAAGGCAGCCGCAAAACCCGAATAAGCACTGGTTCATCGCTCTCCGCCACCAAAGTGTCCAATTACATGGTAGAGTCCGACAATGGTCTGCACATCGTGCATTTCATCTCGGGCACATCTCCTTATCACCCGATCGCATGTGTTGTCTCAGAAGAATTGGCCTCCCACGTAGTTTTTGGGTGTGAGAAAACTCCTTTTCTCGCCGATAGTTAAATTCGAGGGATTACTTTAGCCACCAAATAATTCACATAATCTGGCGAACCATGGAATCGCCTCCTTGTCCTCAATAGCCAAGAGTTTCTATCCTGGAAATTGGCCATCTAATCGGAACATCATCTCTAAATTCTTTCCAATCGTGGAAAGGATGATCCGCCATCAGCTGCCTTTCCGGTCTTTAATCTCTACGCCACTCGCAAAGAATAGGACCCACCGAATTACTGTGGGTTTTGGCGCCTTCTTAGTCATCAAGTACTTAATGGCGTAATGACTCGGTGCACCACGACTCGCCGCTAATCAATACGTGGTAGCCCGAATTTGTCGAAGCAAACACAATGGCTACCATTTTTCTCTATAGTGGCATAATTAGTCGAGCATCATTCAAACTAATTAGCATAGTAGGACATTCAGTGAGTTTCCTATTTGTCCCATCATCGCCCAATCGCTAAGTCACCAAGGCCACACATAAGTTCAAATGGAAAGGACCAATCCAGAGCCACAACAATAGGAGCTGAAACCAACTTATCCTTCAACACTGAGAATGCATGCAAACATTATGAATCAAACTCAAATGGGATCCCTTGGACTAGGAGGTTAGACAACGGTTTTGCAATCTGCGAAAAATCCTCACGAACCGCCTATAGAACGAACGTGGCCTAGAAAACTCGAATCCCTTTACCGATGAGGGTGGAGGCAACTTCAATCGCTTTCCAATCTTCGCCCCTATCTACCCTATCCCTCTTGTCAGAACTGATGTCCAAGGGACACTACCCTCTCGTATCATAAAATGGCACTTTCCCAATCGAGTACTAAGTCGGGTCTCTTCTACATCTTGCCGCATAAAATTTTAAGTTTTCTAAACAATTGTCAAATGAATTTCCATTACTAAGAAATCAGCCCATGAAGATCTCAATTGTCTTTCAACCATCGTAGAATATGGCCATCATACATCGTTGAAAAGTACCCTTGCCTATCAGACAAATTCAAAGGGCATCCGGCCTCTCGAATGCGAATGTACCATAGGGACATGTGAATGTCGTCTTCTCCTTATCTTCAGGGGCTATAGCGATTTTGTTGTAGCCGGAGTATCCATCTAAAAAGCAATATTATTCATGACCGGATAATCGATCCAACATCCTGACCGAAATGGCAATGGAAATGATCTTTCGTGGCTTTGTCTGGCCTCCGATAATCAACACAAATCCTCCACCCAGAATCGCTCGAGAAGGCGTAAGATGTTGTTTCGGGCCCCGATGATGATTGCTCCCTTCTGACTACTCCGACCGGGCTTACCGACGTGACCGGGTCCGAAATGGGGTAAATCAAATTTAAATGTCTAGCCATTAAACCTCTTTCCGACTCACTCATCGCTTCTGGATGAACTCTCCTCTCAAGGCCTAATCAAGGTTTATGTCCATCTTCTAGTAAAATACGATGCATGCACATGGGCGGGCGAATTCCTTTAAACCGCCTAGAGACCATCCGAGTGCATGTCTGTGATCTCGAAGGACCTCAATAATCTCTCTTCCTCTATTGCGCCAAAGATGTCGATATAATCACCGGTAAGGTAGATTCTATCTCCAAGGTATGCATACTTCAAATGGCTAGCAGGTTTTGCTCCATCTTGTGGTTGCTCAACCGATGGGACCGCGTATTAACCTCCCGCCAGAGATTCAAGTATTTCTTCTATTATGTCCGAAAGAGTCCATCCATTTAACATATCTCTTCCTCGCCCTCACCAGTTCTCGACTACTTCCACTGTGGCTAAATTCTCCAAAGGGTCAATGGTACCACTGCTGTACACTATAAATTTACTATTTCGCCATGAAGCAAGTATCACTTTCTAACGGGTATGTTCCAACGCTTCAAACACGCCAAACACGTTGAATTTACTTCATCTCTTGTACTCTCAATTTCGCCTCCCTCTCGAACATCAATGGTCACACAGAAGAAACGGTCTACCCAAGATTATCGGTATTTCTTTATCTTCCTCCATATCCAAAACAATGAAATCTGCTGGAAAGATAAACTTGTCGACCTTTACTAAGACATCTTCTATTATCCCTCTCGGATGCTTCAAAGATCCGTCTCGCGTCGAAGTGTGATCGTAGTCATGCAGCCTTACCCAATCCCAAACGTTTGAAAATGGATAAGGCATAAGATTAATGTCGGCACCCAAATCACATATAGGGCTCTTCAAAGATAGCATTTCCAATGGGCGCAAGGATAGTGAAATCGTCTGTCCTCGAAGCCATGGTGAGCTTTTCTCGGTACGGCACGCATCTCGCTTAAGTTAACTGTTTCGAAATCAGCTAATCTTCTTTTCTGGGACAGGATGTCTTTTATAAATTTTACATAATCAAAGACTGTTTAGGTAATGCGAATCGATATCGATGTGTAACTTGAACACATCCATGAATTTAGTGAATCGCTTATCCGCTTTATGCTTCGAGACGTCAGGGGTGCGAACTCGCGTGTCGGGCCTTTGCTTCGCAGAGTTCTCTGACGCTTCATTGCTTCGTTCCTTATTCGCATCATCATTCTCAACTGGCCGGGATGACTTCTCACCCTACTTCCTCTATAACTCCAGGATTTCCCTCGTCTCCAAGTCTTTACCACTTCTCAGCGTAATGGCTTGACATGTTCATTTCCGTCTCGTCTCGGGTTTATTTCGAGTTGCTCGCAGAAGAACCCTGGGCCGCTTCACAAGAATTGCCATTCGACCCATTTGTGCCTCCAAACTTCTCGCAACAGGCCGCTGATTGTTCAACTGGCCGCTGTCACGCATGTTTGCCTCTGGGTCTCATCCATGAGCAGAGCGGAAGTTAATATTCAGGGGCAAGGGCTTGTTCTAAATCCACCTTTTTCGAGGGTGTGGTTCAATTAGTTCCCATCTCGATGGCGTATTGTTCTGATTATTCCGCCACCCATACCCTTGATTGTTCTGATTGTTTTGGTTCTGATTATTACGCCACCCTTGGCCCTGATTTTGATTCTGATAACTGTTTCCCCCATACGGCCCTTGCTGCTGTGATTGACTTCGACGAACTGACACGACCGGGCTTGCCTCCCACCGTAGGTTTCCCGACTAACATCCGTGCTATCAGGTTTCCCTCCACTGCATCCACATAACCCCATGGGTCAGTCTCGTATTACGCTCGCAAATTCTTTGTCGCCTAGTCAATCGGCTTGGCTAATGTAGGCAACATGATTAACCAGATTGTTGAGAACCTCATTATCCGTGCCACCTACTGCTTTTACTGGTGTAGCCTTCTCTCTAGGCCACCGATTTGTGGCCGGTCGCAAAGATTCTCCTGCACTTCATAAGCTTGGTCCGTGGTTTTCTTCATTAGTGCTCCTCCAAACTCGAGGCATCAATCATCGTTTCAGTAGCTTTCCTCACCATTATAGAAAGTATGGACTCAGATCCATCCGTTAGTCCGTGATGCGGCACTTTCTTAATAATTCGTGAAATTCGGCCCCATGCCTTCTCCCGCCGTGTTCTCCCCTAGTTTTCCAAAAGTATTAATCTTCGCACGCTTCGCACTGGCAGGGAAGAACTTACCGGAATTTTTACACTAAATCGCTCCATGTAGTAATGGAACTGTATCGACCGTTAGCTGCTACTGGGGCTCTATCACCGCGAAAGGAAACAATCGCAACCTAAGAGCTTCTTCAAGAACCCATCAGACTGACGATATCGCACACTTCCAAGGTCAATAAAATGCATGACGCCCGGTTCTCATGGGTAGTCCATGAACAAGATGTTCAAGACCGTACCGTGATCGACTTCACTTTGCTTGAATAGGAGGTCGTCTGATAGCTGTCTGAACAACAGTTGGTGGTAAAACAAACTCATCTAGTAGCATGAAAGGATCATACGGAATTTGTATAAGCGGCACAGTGCTTGATTCCTTTTACGTTATTCCCATTCGGCCTCTACGTAAACCGTTTTGCTTGCTCAATGTTAAGATTTTGCTCTTCATTGTTGTTTTCCATGAGTCGCTAGATTTCCCTGTCACATTACGACCTACATTCTCGGCGTATCACAGTAGTAAAGTTCTTTACGGCTCGGTCGAACGAGATATTGAGAATTCGACTGGTCGTTGTTGCACATGTACTAAAATCTAATTTGCAATCACACGAACCAACAATACCAAGTACCGACACTTGTAAAAACAAATAAAAACAAAATTCGAGTAATATCCTAATTGCTTTATTCTCTATATCAAATCCTAAACTGTCCCAAGCAATGGCGCAAGCAGATAGAAACGCGGTGTGTAAAATGCCTTTATGTGCGCAAGTGCACCGTCACCCAAGTAATATAATGTACCAATGAGTACGGATGTCGATCCACGAGGAGACCCCGAGGTGTATTTGACTACAAAGGTTTGCTTCTTAGATAATATACAGATAGACGTATTTTAGGAAAGAAATTGAGTATGTGAAATTGACTAAGCTAATTGATTCTAATGGAGTACGGTATTGAAGACTAGGGTTATGTCTCCCCGTCACGTTCAATAGATTATTTCTTAAAGATATTATTATTCAATATGTTATAAGTTGTGCGATGGCGGGTGATCTTACTTACGAGATATCCTCTCTCGAGTATATCGCCTATCTCATGAATAGAGTTGAGTATCTCTATCGACTCGGTATTAGAAATGCTTAAATGTTACAACCACGAATGCCACCTTCGGGATCGGAATATCTCATTAGAGATCAGCGAAAATTTGCTCTACACCGAATCCACAGATAACCTCATCTCTCGAATTTCGGATCTCGATTGTGATTATGCCAATGTTGACGGACATCACCATATAATGAAATCATAGATATAGAGCGAGATGCAAACAAATTGATAAACAAGCTGAATAATATAAATCTTTTAAAGCTTTAATCCCATCGACATATGGCAGAGTTCAGCCTGACCACAGATATAATCTAGAACATACTTGAATGAGAAAATGAAAATGTTGTCTCAAAACATCTTTCTAATATCGAAAAATGAAAGCGGTACAAATCACGGGCACTTCTTGAAGTGCGTGTCCGCTACTCTCTGGAATTGGAGTGCCCTTGTTCGTACGCCTCAGTACCTCGAATTACGAACCATTGGTGCTTTAAATGATGAGGTGCAGATCTGCGTCTTTGGCGTAGCGGCGTTGAGGCGTCGCGGCGTTTTCGATTGTTGACTTACGTATTGTTGACCGCGTCAGCGGCGTTTGGGCGTCACGGCGTGGAGGCGTCGCGGCGTTGGGCGTCGCGACGTGGCGGCCGCTTTCTGCGTTGCTCTCCATTACTCAAATTTGCTTCCACAGTGTGCTCTTTTCACATCATCTGCAACTGCATTCACTGACTCAGTCATACTCAGATAACAAACTGGAAAAATACATATTTAACCATAAAAATAAGGCTAAAAACCTAAGAAAGACGCGGGTATACTATGAGTGTTTCAGGCACTCATCGAGGCTCTTGAGAGGTCCCCCTGTTTTTCACCGCGGGGTAGTCAACGTGTCTGTGTTCTCCTTTTTCTTGGTGTAGATCCTTAGTTCATGTTGGATAGTCGTGCGAGTAATCTTTAGTGCTCCTTGATGCTTATTCTTAGATCTCGTGATGTTCATTGTTCTCCATTTATTACCCATTGTAACGTGAGTCGTGAGACTCGTTTGAACTAGCTGAGAACATAAATGGCTAGTGAATGCCATTTTCAAAGGATAATTATTTTTGGGTTAGGTTTTATAGCTAAATGAAGATCCCAGGTTGAAATGACTATAGGTCATCCTCCACTAACGAGAGGAAATAACCCCCAGAGGACCTCTCGGTGACCTTTAGAACTATTGATGACCTAACACTTGAGTTCTATTTTACATTTCTTGTTTTTATTTTTCGGTTTAAACCCCAAAACCTCCTTTGTTTTTAACTTGAGCCTAAAAATCAAATTTAATTCACAGAATTGAACCTCAGCTGTTAGTCATTTGTGCGAAAACTCATCTGAGTTCGGCCCTAGGAAAGCGCTCTTTGCCGGTAGCTTTGCTACGGCGGTAGTAGAATTTAGGATATAAATTCCGTTGATTGGAGTAATGCACCTATTGTGTACGAATCAACCATGTGCATAGAATTCGGTCATAAATGTGGCTTATGTGTATAGCAAATGGCCTTAATATTCACGTGGGTGGGTATCCGGCATCCTAAGCACATACTTGCAGTCCCTAGCCATGCGTTGTGGGGGAAGGTTAGTCACGCATTTCAGGCATACAACAATCTCTCAAAATTGAATATCAAAAGTAGGGAAAGTCAAGAGAAACCATACATCTCATCTCAGCCACTCACTTCTGATACAACACCTGTGCACTATAAAAACATGCCAATTCATCTAAATGAATCAGGCTTGACAAAACACTAGACTACTGGTGCTTAACTAACCACCTTTAACCCACATAGACCCTAATTCTTATGGATCGAAATGGACAGCGCGTGCTGAACTGGCCCATTTGGACCCTAAGCAGGCCACACGCGATCTAGAGTGAATGGGCTTGAATAAATAAAAGGTCATGGGCTCCAATTAAAGCGAAATCAGGTACCTCAAAAAATCCAATGAAGTAGGCGGTCGGTTCCCCGGTTGATCTGTTGCAGAAAAGATCTTGGTACAAAAACATTCTCAACATGAGCGAAGACAGTGTGATTTAAAAGCAGGATGGAGTGAGAACCAAGTGAAACAAGGAAAAGTGCATGCTTTGCTATTATTAGACAAAACCTAATGGCTGGATGATCCGGTTCTCTGACCCGATTGAGCGATTGAAAAAAATCTCAAAAATTTTCAGAACATTCCTCATATAGTAAGAAACCCAAAAAAAGCAACGTTGTACGATTCTGACTCTGGATGAGTGAGAACTGACCCAAACAAGGAAAAGTGCCCTAATTGCTAATGCTAAACAAAACCTAATGAACTAGTTAATACAGTTCTCCAACCGATTGAGCCAATTGAGAAAAAATCTAAAACTTTTTCATAACATTCCTCAAAGAGTAAGGAACCCAAAAAAAAATCAACAGTGTACTATTTTGACTCTAGATGAGTGAGAACTAACCCAAACAAGGAAAAATGCCCTAACTACTATTGCTGAACAAAACCTAATTAACTGGATGATCCAGTTCTCCAATCGGTGGAGCCAATTGAGAAAAAATCTCAAATTTTGTCAAAAAAATTTGAGAACAGTGTACAATTCCCACTCCGAATGAGTGAGAACTGACCCAAACAATGCTAAGTGCCCTAACTGATATCCCTGAAAAAAAACCAAATGAACTAGTTGTTCCAATTCCTTAACCATTTGATTTGGTTGAGAAAAAATCTTAAAATTTGTCAAAAAATTTCTCATAGAGTAAGGAGTCCAAAAAAAGAAATGGTGTACAATTCTGACTCTGAATGAGTGAGAAATGACCCAAATAAAGCCAAGTTCCTTAACTGATATCCTTGAAAAAAAACCTAATGAAACGGATGATCGAGTTCCCTAACCATTTGAGTCGATTGAGAATAAATCTCAAAATTTTTCAAAAAATTCCTCATAGAGTAAGGAATCCAAAAGCGGTGTACAGATTCGAGACTCCGAATGGCGAGGAAATTGACCTAAAACAGTGCTCTAAAGCGGCGTGAACATCAGCGAGACAAGCGTTGTCTAATAGAGCTTGAGAAAAGCATCTAGCGTTCATGCAGTAGGATTCACGGATACTAACCCTTTGTGCTGCTCTGTTCTGCCTCCAAACTAGGTATCAGTCCCTGAAACTGAATCCCTTCAAAATGAGAGAGACCACTCTCACCCGGATCTAGAGAATCTCTCCTTCTTTTCTTTTTCCTCCTTTCTCCTTCTTTCCTTTTTTCCTTTCTTCTTTTCTTCCTTACGTTTTTTCTCTTGTATATCCTCCTTCATAAACATCTGAGCTCACTCCATTTTGCACACCTTCAGTCTCGGGAACTCCCCCAATCAGTCTCGGACTTCCCCAGCTCCATAAACACTCCTCTATTCACTAGGTCAGCAGCTGGCAACATTTATCCCTTTACTTAACCACCAAGAATCCAAATGGATTCAAGGTGGGTTACAAACAACCCATAAAATGGCCTAAAAATGGACCCAAACCATGCCTAGGACTGATCTGGAGCTTATGGGCCCGAACCAAGTAGGATTTGGGCTCCAAAATCACTGCTCCATACAAGATGGCATAATGATCCGGCTAAACCTGTTCCAACCAATCGAGTTGGTTGAGAAAAAATCTGAAATTTTCACATAATATTTCTTGAAGAATAAGAAGTCCAACAAAAAATAAATGGAATGCGATTCTGAGTTCAGATGAGGGAGATATAACCAAAACAAGCTCGAGTGCTCCGAATTCGAACATGCTCTAATAATGAACTTTAACTAAAATCCATGGAACTGGATGAGCTGGTTCCCAATTGGTCCATCAAATTGATAAAACTTCCCAAATTTTTTCAAAAAATTTCTCAATGAGTAAGGAATCCAACCAAAGAAACGGGTCATGATTTCGGGTCCGAATGAGGGAGATATGACCAAAACAAGCTCGAATGCTTCTTATTTGAGGAACTTTTTGCTCTATGAACTCATTTGACCCGGGGGTAGAGCTTTACTTCCTTCCTATAGCACGATATGGACAAAGGGAAAGAGCCATGACAACACTCCAAAATGAACCACACCATCATGAACTATAGGTACACAAGGCTAAAAAACCGATTAAGCCAGCCAAGAAATTTGAAGAATTTGTGACATATAAGCGACTAAATTTTAATGACACCCACGAGATCAATGCAAGTGTCGAGGGGTAAAAATTAGTGTCTACAGATGATTCACTTTGGGCTTACCGAACGACATATAAAACTCTGATTGGAATGTCTCCAAATTGGTTGATCTTTGGAAAAGCATGTCACTTACCGGTTGATCTTTGGTTGATATCCGAATGAATGAGTGTCTGAGTCTGTAATCTGAAACGGTAAATGAGTGGGAAATGAACTCTATTGAAAGAATTCAAAAAGGCCAGCAATTTTGAATCCCGCTTGACGAGAGGCTAAAGTAGGTATGATGACTAGAATCAGGGTGTGATATCGAAGGAAGGAAATTTGAGCGAGTTAGGAAGGGTTGAATGCAGGTTAGTACCGGAAAAGAGGAGATCGAATCTTTGCAGAGTCGCAGAAAGATGATTGAATCGAAGCCCGAGTATCGGAAGAATCGAGCAAGTCTTAGGAAGAGTGATGAATGCGGGTAAGTACTAGAGAAGGGTCGAGGTAGTCTGGAAGAGTGATAGAATCTGTAATTACTAAAAGGGTCGATGAGTACCCGAAGTGATAGAATCAGGCAGAATTACTAGAGAGGGTATGTGGTACTGAAAGAGTATAATATGGGCAAGTACCGGAAGAATCAGTTGAGTCACAGAAAGAGTGATCGAATGCGGCGATGACCCGAGGAGAAGGGTCAGTGAGTCTTAGAAATGAGTGATAGAATCTGGCGAGTACTAAAAGAGATTGTGTGAAGCCTGGGAAAAGTGATCAAATCAGGCAAGTACCGAGGAGAAGGATCGAGGCAAGTGCAGAAGGTGATAGAATCTGGGCAAGTACCGGAAGAATCCCAGGGTGAGTCTGGGAAGAGTGATCGAGATACGGCGAGTGCCGGAGAGGGGTCAGGGCGAGTGTCGGAATGGTGATGATAGAATCTGGGTGGGTACGGGAAGGATCGTTGAGTGCAGGAGGGTGATCCCGAATCTGAGGCGAGTACCGGAAGAGTTAATTGAAATCTTGGAAGGTGATGAATCGGGCAAGTCTTAGAAGAATCTGGTAATGCGAAGAGTGATCGAATGCGGGGCGAGTGAAGGGTCCGAGCGAGTACTAGAAGAGTGATAGAATCTGGGCAAGTACCAGAGAAAGGTCTAGGCGAGTACCGGAAAAGTGATCATATATGGGCAAGTACTAAAAGAAGGGTCTGGGCGTACCAGAAGAATCCAGGCAAGTATCGAAAAAGTGATTGAATCTGGGCAAGTACTAAAGAAGGGTTCAGGCGAATACCGGAAGAGTGATAGAATTTGGGCAAGTACCAGAAGAATCCGGGCAAGTACCAGAATAGTGATGAGATAAGACGGAGTCTCGAGAAAGAATTTGGGCCAATTCTTGGAAGAAATTAATTCGAATCTGGAGCAGGAAGTACGAAGAGAAGGATCGGGCGAGATACGAAATAGTGATGGGATTTGAGCGAGTACCAGGAAGAATTTGGGTGAGTCTGGAAAAAGGTGATTGGAATGCAGGTGAAGTGCGAGTGTCAGACGATCTTGGGAATGAGTGATAGAATCTAGGAAGTACCGGAAGAGTAGGGCAAGCACCCGAAAGATTATCAAATGCAAAGGCGATGCTAGAAAGTCTCTAGACGAAATCTTGAAAAAGTGATCTAATCTGTGAGTATCGAGAGAAGGATCGGCCAGAGCACCAGGAAAGAGTGATAGAATGGGTAGAATTACCATAAGAATACCCGAGGAAAACAATAGAATGCGGCGTGTCTTAGGAAAAGTGATGATCAAATCTAGGTAAGTATCAGAGAAGCAAAAATGAAATAAGGCGGTCACGATGAACAGAAACCCCTAATTACTTGCAATGGAAGCCATCTAAATGAAAATGGGGATATGCCCTAATATGAAGTCAAGGGAAACCACTAAATGACTCAAATAAAGCCAGAAATCAAACACCTTAAACATGACAAAATAAAGGGGTATGCCCTGGTAGGACAACTCACAAATGTGTCAGGTGAAGAAAGAAGGGCTATGCCCCGATGCAAAACATCAATACCATCTTCAGAATCTTCGTAGCTGCACATACGGTCAAAGTTAGGACGGTACATCACGAACATTCATTTCTGAAAACATCCAATATCCACGAGTACAGTAGAGGTATGCTGATGTGTACATTTGATACCTGAATGTCACCGATAATGACTCGAGATACGATCGGTACAAGACTGATACGTCGAACAAGTGAGCGGAGACGATGTATAGGGTATGCCCTAGTCTACACACCCACTAGGTCAATGAATACGCATGAATATGATCTCATGCCAGCTCTTAAAAGCATCCTACTGTATAAAGAAACCAAGCTAAATATGGGGCTACTCGAGCAACGATGCAGCGTCACGAGGTGAAACAGGCTTGCCTATGTTTATGTGTAGAGCGGTACGACATGCAGAATAGGGGTATGCCCTAGTATGAACATGTCAAACCAGTAAGTGGAGGGGTCCTGGACAGTCTTGACTCTCTATGATGTCCGTATCTGATCATAGGCTTGAGGCATGCAAAATGAATGGAGCGGTATCACGTCACCGATATCTCCCGAAATGGAGTCTGTCGGCGTATACTACAATCGATGGTTGGAGCCTATCAAGATGAAATGTTGAAGCAAACATGAGATCTCATGGCCTCAAGGTGGTCTTACAACTGGGATCATAACGAAGGCTAGGGGTAAAAGGTGAATGAAACGATAGGAAACAAAGGCCAAAATACCCAATAGATAATGCCAAACCCCTATGTGTGCAATGTCAAATATCGAAAAATTATGTGAGCAAGGTAACTCAATCCTATATCTACATGAACAATGTGTACTTGGGTGATGTGTGCAGAAAGTCACTTGATTCGGTGAAAGCGAAGACGACGATCAATGAGGATAGAAGAAAATGAAAAGGGATACGACAAATGATGAATAAATGTAGAAGAAAATGGACAAACAAGCTGGGATACAAATGTAGCAATATGTGACAATGACAGACTAATACATCCACAGATATGACAAATCGAAACAAATCCCTTTAATAAGATGGGAATGGTGATGGAAAAAGATCGGGGACTGGTGCAAGGAACGGACCTCCTCCCAATGTGTCTCCCGAATCCATGGAGAAAAGGATCATACAATGCTCTCACCCACGTTTCAGAAGAAAAATAAGTCCCTCAATCCAAAACAACCTCTAAAGATCAAGGCATGATACCATCGGCAAACCATGCTAATCCCAAATACCAATGAAGTGAATATTGAATGAGCGTAACTCTTTTCTTTCTTTTTTTCTTGTTTCTCTTTTTCTTCATTTTTTTTTATTTTTTATTTTATTTTATTTTTCTTCTTACGCCGAACTGACCATGAAGTAAGATGAATTCCATAGTAACCTGATCTAACTTGATGAACCTGGAATCCGAGCCAGATGGGTACCCTCGAGCTAAGACTCTGGATCAAATACTTAAGGGTGGAATGAAGGGTGGAGCGAAGTGTGACCAACCTAACGCAGCTCTGCAGGACATGAGTGTACCATCATCACACAGGGAAAATAAAGTGAAAGAAACAAGTTAATAAAAACAAAACTCAAAGCTAGTAAGTGAAGATGCGATGGAGGAAAGAAGAACCATGAATAACCTAAAAAAGAATAAATGAGCAGTAGCGCAATGTGCTCCACAATCTCATCGATCCAAACAATAAATGCAAGCACACAAAGATTTGGCCCAGGTGATAAAGGTATGCAGGATAAATGAAAAGAAGGCCATAATAAGCGTGCGAGGCTCAAGGGTTGCTGCTGAGATATATCAATGTATGGGTATGCAAAAGGGATATAGCTACTCAAAATGACGGCCACCCATCCTTTGACCATGATCTCATGCATAGAACTTCTTCAGCTGATCCACATTGACTGGCTCCGAAAATTGATTCCCGTCTAGATTTGCCAACCAGACGGCTCCCTCTTAGTCAATTCTCAAATAACATTTGGCCCACTCTAACTCTGCCTAAACTTGCCTCTAGCGTCACCAATCAATCCCCTAAGAGCCCTTAAGACTAAATCCCATTTCTAAAATATTCAGGGCTTAACTTTCTTCTTGAATGCCCAAACCATTTTTCTTTAATAAGCTTGCATGTGGTATGCAGCCCTTAATTTCCTCTCATCAAGCAAACTCAACTGGTCATATCTAGCCTACAACCAATCTGTCTCAGTAATCTGATGCTCCAAAGCCACTATTAGTGAACTCACCTCCATCATAAAAGGTAGAACTACCTTGTAACACCACAAAAATACCCAAGAATTTTTATAATAATTTTATTATATATTCTAGGTATGAATGAAAGACAAACCAGTTTCTGGAAAGCGATAAATTATGAAATGTAGAAGAAAGGAATATCTTAGGCATATGATTAATTATTATATCTAAAATGAGAAATTGATTGAACTCGGAAATAACCCAAGTGTAAAAAGGGCAAAAATGGAAATTTGTAAAATGAGGACCTAAGTGTCAAATGATAAGCTTAAATGATAATGTGAAATAAATGATAAGTGAATGGGCAAATAAGGAGACTAGTAAGCTTTAAGTGAGAAAAAGGGAAAATGAGATTTAATGAGCAAGCCAAACAAGGCTTAATGAAGGAAATAGAATTCTAAGACAAATATGTGGTCCTAAGAAGGACTCATTTTGCTTAAAATCGTTTTTCGAGACAAGAGAGAGAAAGAGAGAAGAGCTAGGGTTGAGAAGAGTCAAGGTTTTGGTAGGAGATCATCCCATTTCACAGTTTCCAAGTGATCAAGGAGGAAGAAGGAAGCTAGGGCAAAGAGTTTCAAGAGATTCAAGGTATGAATCTAAACCCTAGAAAGTTGTATTTGATGTTTAGGTTAGAAAAACCCTAATCCATCCATGGATGATATTAGAATGTTATTGGGAGCGATTCCCATATTTTGTTTTGGAATTTTGGGGTGATTTTGTAGAAAAATCGCAAAAGTGCAAAATCTGGAAAATCTGGGCATTATCGGGCTCCTATACCATAGCATAGGGAACCCACGCCACGGCGTAGACCTACCTTGAGGTGTGGGATACCTCCATTCTTGTGGTAGAGTGCGAAATGGCCCCCTAGGTGCAGCCGCGGCATAGCTCTTTATTCTAGAGCAATTTTTTTATTTTGTTTCAGACACCTCGTATTTGTGCAGATGGTTTAAGGACACTAATAAATTATTAGTGGGGGTTCGAATAAGGATAAAAATAAATGAAAAATGTACCATACCTCGCCGCCAAGGTGAAGCGATATTCGTTAAGTGTGAGTAGTGCTAGTTTACTAAATGTGATGTGTGTGATTTTCTAGGGGCCGGTGAGGATCTGATTATTACCCAAAAAGTGCTATTTTGAGTCCTATTTAAGATAGGTTTTGAGTGCTTTTTGCGTACTAATCAAATTATTTAAGTTGATTGACATGTGTAGAGTCGTTAAAAAAGATTGGTACTCTGATTTTGTTTAGAGGTTGTTTTGGTAGTTTCACGGGTTTGGTAAACCTTCGCGCCATATCAAACTTGGCATGAGGTGTCTTTGATTTATCTGGGGTCATTATGAATTCTCGTCATTCATCAAGCTTTGGGATGAAGAAATAGCAAAGTTGGAAGATGCATAGTGCGGAATTTGGAGGATGCGGAGTAGAGATTGGCAATTTCGCGGAGCATAGCGAAAATTTATGATGATGAAATTACCGCAATCATAAGCGAAATTTTCGCTATAGCTGAATTTTCGCTATGATAGCGAAATTAAGCTATGATGCAATTTCATCTTCGTGGTGTGCATAGCGGGAATTTTATTTATAGCTGTTTTTCGCTATCATAGCGAAAATTACGTATAAGAAAATTACGCATCTGTTTTGTGATCCAACGACTCAGTTTTGTTTAATTCCTCTTTTGCCCTCAAATAATCCATATTATTTAGGTTAGTTTGGTATTTTCGCATGTTTGTGGGGCTATATAAGCCATGTTGTGAACATTTTGTAACCTAGCTTTTCATTTCACGCAGTTTCATTTACGACCCCTGTTTTGGTTCCCATTTTCTCTCTTCTCTCTCCTCTTTTTCTCTCATTTTCACAATTTGCCAAACACACCCCTTTGAGGATGACAACTCAAAGGATGTTTGGCTCGCCTCAAAACCTCAGAAAAGGACGGTTGCTAGATTGGTTGATGTGGGTTTGCGGGTGTTCCTCTGTTTCATGAAGCCCAGTGCTGGCATTATTTGTGTTCAGACTTTCCGAGCTAGGTTTAAATGCTTTATTTATTGTATTTTCTTTGGGTCAATACTTGGCATGCTTCGGGGTTAGTGTATTTTTAATGGTAGATACGTGACATCCATTATATGTCATTTCTGACACTTGAGAAAGTAGGTTAAATGCTATTTTCAGAAATTGGCAAGACATTAAATGCTCAGTAAATGCTATGGTTCAAATAGGAATGTTACTAAGGGTTAGTTTTTAAAGTTCAACAAAGATCCGGTTTTGGAAATGACTATATGATTCGTGCCACAGTAGGGTGATCCGGAATCAACAAAATTTGTTTCCTAAGTTCCTCCCCTGCTGCGGTAGTCGACTATACTGCGACATAGCGATCTAGAGATTAGAGCACGGGGATGGGTTTTCATCTCCGCGAATGATTTGTATCATGATTCGAAATGGTGAGAGGCTTTTATTTGGATTTCGGATTTGCATTGAAAAGAAGTGTGGGAGTTAGTGTTACTAGGCTAAGCGAAATGGCTTAAAATGAGTGTGAAATGGTGACCTTAAAAGCTTTGGTCTGGCAGTCAAATGGGGTTATTAAGGTGTCTCGGGTGTTCTCGCATTAGGAGCAAATGACATATAGTCATGGCCAAAGCGATCATTGTTGCTTTAAAACTAACCCTTAAACCACTCTATTTGGAGTTAAACAAATCTTTGAGCATTTAATGTTCAGCGAGTTTGGCTCCTAGCATTTTACCTCTTTTCGGTGGCTCGTAAATGACATGAAAAGAATGTCAGTGCATCCCAACATTAAGAATGCATTGAACCACTGAAAGCATATGACAAGTATTGACTAAAAGGAAAGACATTAAATGACAAACCTAGTTTTGAAAGTTTGGAACCATAAATGCGTGCACCCATTCCATTTAAAACATGAGATGCCTTGATACTTGATAACGAGTTAACTGACCCTCCTCTTTGAGGCTTTGGGAAGCAGCCAAAGCATCATAGGTTGTATCCTCCCGAGGAGTGTGTTTAGTGACGAAAATGAGAGAAGAAGAGAGAGAAAGAGCAAGCGTGACCTAAGAAGGCTGCGGGCTAAGGAAACCTTGGAATGAATAAAAGTTAGGGTTACAAGGTATAAGGTGAAGCCTTGCTTGACAACGAAGTGTGTGAAATACCAAAAATACCTAAAATACATGATTACAATAGGGACAAAATGGAAATTATACAAAACGAGGTCGTTTGGAACCAAAACACAGGGGGAGGATTTTCGCTATGCAGTGAATTTCGCTATCATAGCGAAAATACAAGGCATAGCGAAAATTCAAATTTTCATAGCGAAATTTTCGCTATGATAGTATTAGCTAGCTTAGCGGCGTACATAAGCGAAATTTTCGCGAGAGATTGCGAAATTTTTCGCGAGGGATTGCAATTTTTCGATATGGTTGCGAAATTTTAGCAATCCTTGCGAAGTACGCAATGCATAGCGAAATCCTGGCAACACGCCTTGCCTTACGCATTTGCCTCCTGCATCCACTTGACCTCCATTTCATCAATTCACTTGACATTTCTTCATTTCGGGTTTGTAAATCAAAAATTCTCAACATTAAGCTTGATATGACACAAACTTGAAATTATAGTGGGCATAAAGGCACCAAAATTACCAAAAACAAACTCAAAACAAAATCGGTGGTACTAGTGGACTGCACAGCATGTCAATTGGCTTAATTCACGCAGTTAGTACATAAAAAGCACTCAAAACCTATCTTGAATAGGACTCAAAAATAGCACTTTTTGGGTACTAATCACACTAACAGACACGTTACTTGCTAGTCCCTTAGAAATGCTAAAAACAATTAAGGTATGCTTGCTGTGTTTTTACAAAAAGTGTATATTGTTCAAAAAGTGTGTGTATACGTAGGGTCTTGCCTTCAGTGCGAACAATTTCGACTCTGTACAAAAAAACATCATGAGAGAACAATTGCCATATAAGAACAAGTTTTAGGGCAACATCGGTTCCAAGAAGTCAACTAAATTTCCACCTAAGTCTAAGTGTTCTTAGAATTGACGGTTGAGCGATAAGTTGCAAAGCTATTCCACCACTGACAATGTGCGAGGCGTGGCTGATGACCAATCTAAATAGGATAGCTACACTCTTATTTCTTCTTTGATTGTATTTATGATGCAATGCTAAAAACTTCGACTTCCTGCAAGTCTATGTAGCGAGGAGTCCACAGATGACTCCCGACCGATTAAGGGTTTAGGGCATCAAGCGAAAGGATCGTGACCACAAACTCTACGGGCTTCATCCAGGACTTGAATGACTTCCGAATTAAGCACCCACAACTCGCTAAACTCCACCCATCCACCCGTGTAGCGAACACTAAGTCAATGACTCCCAACTAATTAAGGCTTAGGGCATCGGGCTTTAAAGGCTTTTGCTATATACCCCTCAGACCGTGTTCGGGTTTCAAGGCAAAGAGTCACGGCTTTTATTTTTCTTTTTCTTCTTTTCTTTTTCTTTTTCATTTGGAAGACTACATTGGCCTTCTTTTGTGGGTAACACAAACCTATTATGGGTCGTCAACAGATCCAAAGTCGGTTTTGCAAAGTGAAAGGAGGTATATAGCTTCTCGACCTATTGATAAAAACTGATGTGCAGTGTGTGAATTAGTTAAAGGTGGATATCTGAGTTGAATCTGTTGGAACTGTCGATAAAACTAAATCATGCATGGAATTGATTTCAAAAATGAAGGTAGCATCGGTGAAATTTTCAATTCTCAACATAGGCAAAGGTAGAAACACAAAAGATAGGCACAGAAATTGATTTGGAAAAGTGTAGAAAAATGTAAATAATGCTATAAAGCTTTTGATATAACCAAAGTGGTTAATACATGCTTAAAATAGCTAAACACATACAAAAGTATCACTGCCTACTATTGGCTAATACATGAATCCTATACAATCCTATACAAAATGAGTAGGCAGTTGATAAAGCTAAAAACTATACAAAATATGATAGAAGACACTCCTAACTTTAACTTTTCCCCCCCAACCAGAGTATAAACAAGTCTCCACTGGTAGGGGTCGGAAAGCTAAAGAAGAGAGTGTGACCACCTTACTCTCGTGGTGGTGGATAATGAACGGATCACGAAGGTACATTCTGTGGCGCTAGCATGTCAAGGAGGTACAGCTGGCGCGTTTGGTCTCAGTGGTACGTAGGCTACGTGGAGGCCGAGGTGACTCGTGATCAGAAGAGCATGGGTGACTATGTGCTAGAGTAGCCTCGGCTCGGTATCCATTTGGTCCTAATGAGGCGCTGTGTGGTAGCAAGCGCCTGAATAGCATCCCATAACAGCAACAAGCTCCTGTGGCCGAATGGATATGCTGCGGAATTTCTTTGCGCTGTTTAGGAAGGGCGGCGGTGTCGGCGGTACAGGGCGTGGGAGATTGGAGTGGAGGAGATGAATGCGGGACTAGCTCATCTCACCTCTGCCTCCTAGAGGCAGGATCCTCCCCTTGGTGGGTCCTCCTAGTACATTATCACGCTGCCTCCTCCTGATCCTATTCTTGGGAGAATAATGGAGATCGGCATGTAAAGATCGGCTCCATGGATAGGACCTGGTGTGATCCTCCGGCTCGATGCGTGGTGTGGCTCATCGGGGAACGGATCGCCGAGGACTGGCTCGGCCTCGGCATCAATATTGGAGCTCGGCTCGAGCCCGGGCCCTTGGTGGACCTTCTCCTCGAGTGCGGCGGGAGGTCATGGTAGCTCGGAGGGACTAAGACGAGAATCCTACGAGATCCTGTGCGAGGAGCCTCAGTACTCCAGCTCACTACTTGTGGACATAATCTTTGCGGTGGGAATAAGTTGGTCGGGCAGGTGGTCCTGAGGAGCATACGTAGCGGAAGGTACACTTTGCGGAAAATCACGAGGTCATTTGTAGTATCTCGAGCGAGACAGCGGACCATCTCTCTCTGTGATGGTTGTGTGATCCACTGTATCCTCGAATTTACCCGACTCTGGCTGGCGATTAACGGTATGTGTCATGACTCGGGTACTCCGGGCGATCAGCGGTGAGCCGGGCTCCGGCGGACTCGGTACTCCTGGGATGTCATAGTATGGTAAAGGCTTCGAGCCTGGCCGGGGATAATAGAAGCTGCCACGGTGTCATGAATGGAAGCGAAAATCTTGTGTGATCGAGCCTCTTCAGGAGTCTGCGAACCACGCGGGTCGGTGGTCAAAGCGGTACATCGTAAAATGGCTCCCCATGGAAGTCCACGGCGCGTGGATCGTTACGAATCAGATTATTTGGTGAAAATGGGGCTTTGATCCTCAGGCGGTGATAAGCTAGGGTGATGATCCCTCATCAGTTGGGGGAGGTGACGGCTTGGGCCGAGATCTCAAAGACTCCCCGGGTTTGATGTCGGGTAAGCTTGGAGGTCGGGCCCTCTGCGTCATCACGAGTCTGGAGAAGGGGCAGGTCCAAAATCCTGGGTACGATATCGGCCCGGAATCCACGAGGATCTGGGTATCATTTGTGGGGCCAATGCGTGTGTGTGCGGGCGGTCGACGAATGGGTATCTACGGCCACAGGAAGTGCATCCTCCATCTACGGTGTGCCAACGCCGGAAATTTCATGCTTGATGACCTCCGGTCTGATCCGTATGCGTGGTCGATCCACGTGGCGGTAGGAAACGAACAACGGCGGTGGGTGCGTGCACGCACAAGGTGGACCAGGGCTCGGTGGCGGCGGTAATGGGCTCGGAAAGCGGCGGCGGCGGCCGCCGGCGGTGGGCTCAGCGGCGGCGGTGGGGCTAGGGTATGTGGAAGCAGGCTGCGGCTCTAGCTAGCATGCTCGGTGATGGCGGTGCGGGGGCTAGCCCGGCTCAGTTTGTGCGTGGGTACGGGGGCAGACTGAGGCATAGAGGGCTAAGAGCTCGCGGGATCACGACAGGGATGGAGAGAGCGGGGCCACGGGGCCGCGGGTTTGGGCCCGAGTGGCTCACGGAGTACAGGGGCCCGGGGTGCGGATGCGGGGCACGGGAGGAGTTTCAAAGGAGGAGGGCTGGTGGTAATGTGAGATCGACGAAAATGAGGCCTCCGCCCATCCCCTTTTATAGGCGCAGTTTGGGTAGTCGGCGGATCCCGAGGCCCATTTGAAAGGCAATTTTAAGCCATTGTTGAGAATTCTGTTTACTGCCAGCTTGCCAGTCACACCAAAATCAACAAAAATTTGAGTTAGGTAGAATTAAAATAAAATCTTAATACAAACATCAAAAATAAATATTTCAAATTAAACCTAAAAATAAAAATAAAATAAAATAAATTAAAATGACTTACTAAAATTGCAATTTTATATTTAGCTAAATTAAAGTGAAAATTACTAAAAATAAAACAAATGAAAATTGAACAATAACTAGGAACCAAAATATTTTAGCTGTAGTTTGGCCTGCATGAAGACAGGCAATGATTTCGATGATTCATATTATGGAAATTCGGAGGAGGCTCATGACCCTGCCCGAGTGGCTTTGTCTTGCGACCTTCATGTAGTTCATTCTTGTTGAAATTCTTCTCACTAGAGTGATGTTGGGCGACCATTGGCTGCGAGGGTGATACGACGATTCCAAATCAATGCCATATGGTTTTACCAATTAAAGCACCCCAGGGCTTTTTGGTTTCCTGCTTGTTTGACGATTGACGAACTTCATCAAATCCTTGCTTGTCATCTTCCGCTAGCTTGTGCTTGTTCGAGTGAAATATTGAGCTCAGTGTCATGTTTTGATGCGAGGCTACACTTGAGGCTCCATTCAGATGTTTATTATCGCATTGGAAGTGGCCAAAATGGTCTTCCCGAGATAATTGGCATGATTGGGCCCACTTGCTATTGGTTAGAGTATCAAGCACTACAAAGTCCACTTTGGGTAGTGAATTTGTCCACCTTCCAACACATCCTCAAGCTATTCCCTTAGGAATTTCATAGCGTCGATCAGCCCAGTAGTGAGTGATGTTGGTAGGCTTAAGCTCTCTAAACCAGCCTTCTGCGAATATGTGATGGTTTACTTGGCTAAGTCCAACGATTAGCGCTGTCTATGAAGTCCTCCAATGTTGACTGATATTGTGGGGGATCTTGGATCCTTGTATTTCACTGGGGTCTTGCTCTAAATGATGGCATTGACTTACTCAGTTAGGAATGCTTTATTTTCAATGCCTAACCCTTTCTTGGTACCGCGGGTCCTTTAAGAACTTGCATAGTTGGGACTGTAATCATGTCAGCGATTGGAATATTTACCTTCACTTGCCTTGGCACCTCTCCAATTTCAGCTTGGTTTGGGATTTTTTCTTGCTACTTAGTGCTTGAAGAAATGGAGGGAGCATGTTTTTCATGATGAATCTTCAGCAGATTATTATCCTCTCAGGCTCGGCACCTTCTTTCTCTGTTCTGAGTCATGAGCCTTGATTTGCTCATTCTTTCCCACTCTTTAGAGTAATGATGGCTTGTGTCCATCCTTGAGTTGCTGTAGACCACTATTTCATGGACTCCTTTTGGATTTGGCGGTGTTTGGGAATGAATCTTCTTTCTCCTTGTACCTCCGATTAAATTGTTAATCCACGGTGATGGAGTCTTGTAGGTTATCAATCTTCTGATTAAGGTTGATTTCAAGCCCATCCTATTCTCTTGTCGAGTGCTTTCCACGATTATCTGACTAACTTTGAGCGATTGTACATTGATTCCACTTTTGCTCCTCTACCAAAATTGCCTACCACCTTGCTTTCCAATTTAATAGCTTGTTCAACGGGGAAGAGGATGGTGATGGCTATGGTGAGATGAGGAACCAAGCGTTGTTTGGCACCGGGGAGGCACATAAGGTGCGGAGGATTAGGTTTCGATAGAATTGGGGTGATTCTTCAGTGGAATTATATGTATTACCATACTAGGGCATTAGGTCGCGGGCTTGTATCGCTCCACCGCATTGGCATGCTCGACATCAAATCTCTCACCGACGAGCATTCGACGTTGTTCTTCCAGCTACTGATCGCATCGAGGCATAGAATGTACCCGCGCGTGATTTTCGCCACCGTCGACCTCATGTAGTCTTTCACTTCTACCTCTTCCAATCTTCCTAAAGTAAGGATATCTTTGTTTCATCTCCATATCTTCTGAAGTGCATAAATGCCTCCCCTTTGCATCGTGATCGCTTCATTCTTTCACTTGGATTCTGCTCATCCTAAGCCTTGAAGTTTCAAACACATAATTCAAGAAGTCCATGGCTTCATCCGATTTTCGTCGTAAAATCACCTCCACACATGGTTTCTCGCAGCTTAAGCCCACGGCAGGGGACATACCATCATAAAAATGATTCACTAGCATCCATGTATCAAAACCATGGTGTGGACATGCGTTGATGGTCTCCATGAACCTCTCCCAACAATGATAAAATTTCTCATTGTCATAGGCCGAGTAAGTGTAGATCTGCCTCTTCAAACCGTTGGTCTTGGTTGTATCAAGAATTTCTCTTTCAAAAATTCAGCATGAAGATCGCCCAATTTCTAATCGCTTCCTACCAATGAATTGAGCCATATTTTTGTTATTCCGAGGGTTAACGGTGAATGCCTTAACTTCAACAATCTCCAGATATCTGCTATACCCTCCTTAAAAGTTATGCTGGATTTCCTCAAAACTCGTATGTGTGAATATGGATTTTCATTCTCCATACCATGAAATGTGGGAAGCAGAGGCACTAGTAGGCTTCACCGCTACATCTTCGCGTGAGGTATGACGCAGAATGAGCACTAACTCTACGAGGGTGTACGTGGTCCCTCATCGACCGTGATGTTGTCGGATTCATAGGGTTGCTTGTCGACTTTGTCGGCTCCGTGCAGGATCCATTTGGTCACTGCGTACACCGATTTCACAGCCTCATTTAACCGGTGCACTCACTCTTTGCAATCTACCCGACATCCTCTATCCCGCAGTCGTGATAAACAATTAGAACACAAAATGAGATAAAAACAACAAAGAGGCTTGCTTTTTAAAAAGATCAAGTTAGCTAAACAAAACCGATTGTAAAATAAAACAGTGTAGTAAATCGCTAAGTAAAGAAACTGTAATTATTACGTGCATCGAAATTCAAAAGAGTTGTGTTAGTCACCAATACTTGTAATGGATTACAAGTACATATCAATCATCATTCGTAGTTTCGGGCACCATCCCTAACGCACGCCATTTGATTCGTGCTACCTGCAGTAAGGATCCCGAATCAAACAAAATTTGTTTCCTAAGTTCTCCCATCGCGTAGTCAAGCCACCGTGAAGATAGCGGTCTAGGGTCTAACATGGGGACGTTTTCATCCCACAAATGATTTGTATCATGATTCGAAATGGTGAGGCTTTTATTTGGATTTTCGGATTTTGCATTGAAAAGTGTGTGGGAGTCAAAAGTTACTTGTAGGCTAACTCAAATAGCTTAAAATGAAGTGTGAAATGGTGACCTCAAGGTCACAATACTAGCTTCTGGTAAAATGGGGTTATTAAGGTGTCCTCGTCATTTCCTCGCACAGGCAAATGACATGGGTCCACACAACTCGATCTTTGTTTAGCTTTAAAACTAACCTCTAAAACACTCCTATTTGAGTTAAAAATACCGAGCATTTAATGTTCCAGTCAGCTTGAAAAACCTAGCATTTAACCTCTTTTTCAAGTGGCTCAGAATGACATCTAAAGAATGTCGCATCTAACATTGGCAGAATGCATCAACCCTAAAGCATGACAAGTATCAATTTCCAAAGGAAAGACATTAAATAGCATTAAACCCTAGTTTCGAAGTTTCGAACCATAAATGCAAGAGACTGCTCCATTTAAAAACATGAGGACACCGCTAAACCACCAATAACCAAGTTAGCAACCTCCTCTTCAAGGCTTCAGGCTTAGCTAAGAATCCTCGAGTTGTCATCCTCAAGGGTGTAAGGTTCGCAAACCCAAGAAATGAGAGAAAGAAGAGAGAGAAGAGAGCAACCGTGACTCCAAAATAAAAGCCGCGGCCGAAAGCTTTAATGAATAGGTAAAGTTAGGTTAAAGCTATATGTGGCTTATATACCAACCAAATGTGTGAAATACCAAAATACCTAAAATAAGATGATTACTAATGTAGTGGACAAATGGAAATTATACAAAACGAGGTCGTTTTGGAACAAAACACAAGGGGGAGGATTTTCGCTTATGCGCTGAATTTCACATCAGTAGCGGAAAATTTCGCTATGATAGCTAAATTTCGCCATCATAGCTTAAAATACAAGGCATACGAACCAAATTTTCGCTATGCACAAGAATCCGCTATGATAACGAAATTTCGCAAATCTAGCGAAAAACTCCAGGCATAGCGAGTCTTCAGGATTGCAATTAGCTATGGTCATGGGGGCCTCGCATCCTTGCGAAATTTTCGCAATGCATAGCTTAAAATCCCGCAACCCCGCTCGCTTTCGCATTGCCTCCTCGTACTCCACTCTCAGCCCCATTTCACCAATTCCACTCGACATTTCTTCATTTCACTTGATGAAATCACCAAGAATTCTCAACATTCAAAGACCAATACGACACCGCCAAACTTGAAATTATGACTCCGAGGCCCCGCAAACCCGCAAAATTACCAAAACAAACCTCGAAAAACAAAATCGCGGGTACTTGCGGACCTACACATGTTAATTGGCTTAATTCACATGATTAGTACGCAAAAAGTACTCAAAACCTATCTTGAATAGGACTCAAAATAGCACTTTTTGGGTACTAATCACTATATGTCATTTGCCTTAATGCGAGGAAATAACCCGAGGACACCTCTACAACCCCATCATATCAAACTAGTGACCCAAACAAGGTGTTCTTTTTACATCTTATTTTAAATCGCTTCACTTAGCTTAAGATACCCAACAACCACATCTTTATGCAAATCCGAAATCCAAAATGAAAGCCTCTACCATTTTGACCATTATACAAGTCATTCAGAAGACGAAAAACCCATCCCTGTGTTCGATCCTAGAACCGCTATAATCAGAGAAGGCCACTACAGCAGGGAGCAACTTAGGTATAAATTTTGTCAATGATTCCCAAGACCCTCATCGCGGGCACTAATCAAATGGCGCCGCTTCCTGTGGATGGTGCCAAAACACGATGATGAGTTTGATATGTACTGTAATCTCATTACAAGTATCGGGTGACCTTTAACCTCAATTTCATCATGAATATCAATTTTTTTACTCAAAGAAGCCACGCTAGGCGCCTTTATCATTACAATGGTTTTATTATTTTGCTAACACCGATCCGGGCCGCCATTGTTATTTGATTTGTCTTCAGGTCATCAGTGTTTGGCGCATCACTGACAGAGATATATCAGGTAGATCAGAAAGAGTCTCGTACAACTAACTCAACAAGGTTGTAAAGCCCAGGCAAACACAAAGTGGAACAAATGACCTCCACCCAAGAACAACAAAGTCAGCAAGGAGCCCCAATGAATCCAACAGCATACAGGTCAATGAGGAACTACATACACCCTCCTAGAGTGAGTGCACCTTCCTGCATCATACCACCTGCTGATGATGTGGTTATAAGACCTTATCTGGTGCCCCTACTCCCAACTTTTCATGGTATGGAAAATGAAAATCCATACGCACAGATCTGGGATTTTGAGGAAGTTTGCATAACTTTTAAGGAGGGTGTAACCGACATGGATTTGCTTAAACTAAAAGCATTCCCATTGACATTGAAAGACAAGGCTAAAATTTGGCTCAATTCATTGAGGTCGAGAACAATTAGAAATTGGGCCGAACTTCAAGCTGAGTTTTTGAAGAAATTTTTCAGCACAACTAAGACCAACAGTTTGAAGAGGCAAATCTACACTTACTCGGCCTATGACAATGAGAAGTTTTATCAGTGTTGGGAGAGGTTCATGGAGACCATCAGTGCATGTCCACACCATGGTTTCTGATACACGGATGCTAGTGAATCATTTCTATGATGGTATGTCTCCACCATGTAGCAACCGCTGAAACCATGTGTGGAGGCGACTTTTTCGAGCAAACACCCGACGAGGCTGCACTTTCAACTATGTGGTCGAAACCTCCAAGGCATGGGATGAACAGAATCCAAGGGAGGCAGAAAGAATGAGGCTTTCGACCCACCAAAGGGGAGGCATTTATGCACTTTCTGAAGACACGGAGATGAAAGCAAAACTGACCACTTTGACCCAAAGGTCGAGGAGCCGGAATGAGAAATGCACATGAAACAAGCAAAGGAATGAGTTACCCGCATCTCAACCGCTTTGTTTTAATTACAATCAAATAGTCACCCCGGGAGCACCGCCCAGCCTTTTAGTAGTGACTTAATGCAAGAGCATGCCCATGTCTTGGGTCAAAATAAGCCACCTAAGCAAATGCTCCTTATGACAACACCTATAATCCCACCGGGAGGAATCATCCCGAACCTATCACGGAAGCTAAACCCCTCGCATATGCCCCCCTAGGAGCACAAAGAAGAAGCCAGACCCACCTCACAGCCAGTTGTGCCTCCACCTTCTTCTCCCGCGATGTGCACTAAATTTAAGCAAAGTGGTAGGGACGTTCAGGGAGGAACAAAAGGTGTTGAATGTTCAAATCCGAACTATACCCCAGGCAGGCCGAGCTCACTCAACAAGAAATTGGACAGTATGCATTTTGAGATTTCCAGGTTGTCTAACCAGAAGCAGGGTCCTGAAAAAGGGAAATTTCCTTCCCAGACACAGCAAAACCCTAGGGGAATGCATGAGATAAAGTTCGCCAAAGGATCCAAATGCAAGAATCGATGAAGTCAAAGCAACCAGGACTTTTAGAAGTGGTAAAGAACCGAGACCAAGAATCCCAAAGACTAACCAAGACAGCTCCTACAAAGAGTTTCGATCCACCCGAAGAAGAACAATCAAGAAGAAGGGGAAGAGGTGAAGCCCAAGCAGTACCCCCTCATTTCCCACACAAGCACTTCGAAAGAAAAATCCAAGCAACCAAACCAAATTCTGGGAGGTGCTACTGCTAGCAGCACATTCCGTCTTAACATGATCGCAAGTCCCCACGTATGCAAAATTTTTCAAGGACTTATGTACTGCAAAGAGGCTCTTCAATGTAAATAAAAAGGCATTTTTGACTGAGCAAGTGAGTGCTATCATTGAGTGCAAGACTCCTGTGAAGTATAAGGACCCGGGATGTCCTACAATCTCAATTAATATCGGGGGCACTAGTGTAGAAAAAGCACTACTAGACTTGGGAGCTAGTGTGAACCTACTGCCATATTCCATGTACAAGCAACTTGGTTTAAGAGAACTGAAGCCCACTTCCATCATTAATCGTCTCTACCCGACAGTCTATTAAAATACCAAAGGGGACCATCGAGGATGTTATAATATATGGACAAATCTCTACTATCCAAAGGATTTTGTCGCATTTTGACACAGAGCTCTGGCTATAGCCAATCATGTACCTATCATATTGGGAGAGTGCCATTCTCGCCACTGAATGCCATTATAAATCACGAAATGGGGTTACAGCAGAACTCACTCGAATATGACTCGAACTCACATCTTCCATTTGGAGTAAAAGGCATATGCAACCAGTGGAGGACGACTATGAAGAAGTCTGCATAATAGATACAATTTCAAGAACAAAGCACGAGCAAGTGCAAGATTTGTTAACCCGTATGTTATCTCATGCCTCAGAGAGAAATAGGAACCTCAATGTACGAAGCCTAGTCAAGTAGGTGCTGGAGAAAGAAAATAGAAATTCTACCTTTGTTGACTGGTGAAGAGAAAAAGGAACCTCAACAGTTGGATCTCAAACCCCTGCCTGTGGAATTAAAATATGTATTTCTGGAAGAAAACAAGCAGTGTCCAGTTATAATATCGTCACTGCTGACCACTCCACAGGAAGACAATCTGCTAAACCTCCTCAAGAAGAACAAGCAAGCTTTCGGGTGGAAAAATTCTGATTTAAAAGGCATCAGCCCAACAATCTGCACCCATCACATTTATTTAGAAGAAGAGTCAAAGGTTGTAAGGCAGCCACAGAGGAGATTGAATCCTCACATGCAGGAGGTAGTTCGTATCAAGTCCCGAAGTCAAGCGCAGCCCTGTGATCATTTCACCCATATTCGAGCAGCAATTGCAGTCCAACCCAGGTGGTACCCAAGAAGTCAGGGGTGACCACTGTAAAAAATGAAAAGGGCAAGGAATTGTCTACCTGACTTAACACCGGTTGGAGGGTATGCATAGATTACAAGAGGCTCAACGAAGTAACAAGAAAAGATCACTTCCCACTACCCTTCATTGATCAGCTTCATGAGAGAGTTTACGACACTCCATCTCTATTGCTGATGGGCATTCGTGGTACTCGCTAGAGATCGCACTTAAGACTCAAGAAAAGACTACCTCATTTGTCCATTCGGGTTTATGCTTCACGGAGGATGCCTGCTCCTCAGAACGCCCGCCACCTTCCGCAGATGTATGCTGGTATGTTCAAATGATATGGTGGAGCGCATAACGGAAGTATATGGATGCATCACCGTATACCTGAGGTGATTTTGAAGAATGTCTAACTAATTCAGTTATCCTCAAGCAGAGGTGCATTGAAAAGAACTGTGCTTAATCGAGAAATGCCATTTAATGGTGAACCAAGGGATTGTACTAGGCATGTTATTTCCAAGCAGAGAATAGTTGACAAGGCAAAATTAAACTTATTTCCTAATTGCCGTCTCCAACAAATGTAAAATGCTTAGGGTAATTCTCGTCACGCAGCTTTTTGTTATAGAAGATTCATCAAGGATTTTTCGAAGATTGCTAAGCCTATTTATAAGCCGCTGCAGAAAGATGCCAATTCCGTTTGGGAAAGACGTCCTGGGAGAGCTTGAAGAGCTGGTCTCATTTGACCATCGTACTGTTTAGTACGAGCACCCAATTGCGTCGCTGAGGTGATGTGCGATGCAAGTGGATCTTGCGATTGAGCAAATAGCCAAAGAGGAAATGGAAACCTCATAATGTCTATTATGCAAGCAAAACTTGAATGAAGTACAAAGAAACTATACTACTATAGAGAAAGAATTGCAAGTGGCCTACGCCTTGTGAACAAATTTCTGAGCCCAGCCTGCTTGGTCTCATATAAATATTTTTATAGATCATTCATCTTTGAAATATCTTCTGACCAAGCAAAATGCTAAGGCAAGACTTATCCGATGGGTTCTTCCGCTTCAAGAATTTAACTTGCAAATTAAAGATAAAAAGGGGGTAGAGAATGTTGTGGCAAACCATCTTTCTAGATTAACAATAGCCCACTTACACTCATAAATTTCACCCATCAATGATGAATTTCCCGAAGAATCTTACGCCGAGAAAGCTCGGTATGCTCACATTGCCAATTTCCTAGCAACATGAGAAATTCCATATGGTTGGAAGAACAAGATAGGAAGTATTTCTTAGCGAAGATCCATTCCTATTATTGGGAAGAGCCCTTCTTATTTAAATACTGTGCAGATCAGATAATTAGAAAGTGTGTGCCTGAAGAAGAGCAACAAGGAATTCTAAGCCACTGCCATGAGAGTGCCTGTGGTGGTTACTTTGCTTCCCAGAAGACAGCAATGAAGGTGCTACAGTCTGGTTTCTACTGGCCTTCTCTTTTTAAAGAAGCACACCAAATGTGCCAGCTTCAGATAGATGCCAGGTTCGGGAAATTATCTCGTCACACATGATGCCTCAACCCACTTTTAGTGTTCGAGCTATTTGATGTTTAGGGCACGATTCCCCATGGGACCTTTCCTACGCCTTACGGGCATGCATACATATCGTGGGAGTAGACTATGTGTCTGAAACGGGTCGAGGCAATCCCCCTCAGAAACCAAATCGACCACAGGTGGTGCTCAAATCTCTTGAAAGCAAACATCTTTTCCGTGTTCGGTACCAAAAGCTATACTAGTGATGGGGGCTCACACTTTGTACAAACCTTCGAAACCTCATGGCTAACATGGTGTTGAACACAAAGTGGCTACCCCTTACCATCCTAAAACAAGTGGTCAAGTAGAGTCACAACAGGAGATTAAGACCATTCTAATGAAGGTGGTGAACAAAGAACGTAAAAGATTGTCCCTCAAATTGCTTCGATTCACTCGCTGGCCTACGTAATGTGTTTCAAAACGATTCTTGGAATGTCCCCTTACTCCGCTGTTCTTATGGCAAGGCATGTCATATTCCAAAGGGAACGAAAGTATAAAGCATGGTGGGCAATTAAGAACCGAACATGGATTTAAGTGTATTCGCTCAAAAGATTCCGATCTCAATGAGTTAGAGGAAATACCGAAATGATGCCTACTAACTCGAAAAATTGAAAATGAAAGATCGAAAATGGCATGATCAAATGATAACTTGCAAGAATTTCAACAAAGGGACCAAGTCCTCCCCGTATGATCTCCAACTCCATATATTTCCCGCAAGCTCAATTGCGATGGATCGCCCATTCATTAATGCTCAATGTGCACACCCCCAATGGTTCAACACCTACTCAATCCAAATGATAATAGGGTGATCAAGGTTAATGGATAGAGTGAGAACTATGTTGTGCGCCACATCGTAGTCGTGGAGGAAATTCTCCTTCCGACCTCCTTGAGACCTGGCATTGAAAGGCACATTTGGGGAGTGGGCTCCGCAAAGGCTCTAAGCCACCAATTTAATCGTTAGTCTGCTTAAGTTTCCTATTTTGTTAAAAATCATGTTTTGCTTTGTGTTAGTAGTCGCAAGAATATCAACCACTTCGGGTCGGGCACCTCACCCTTCCCAGCCTGGGATGGCCTCTTCCCGCGCTAATCGACAGGAGGTACCACTCCGTCCTCTAACTTTCTCATTCCCATGCCGAGACAACTTGTGTTGAAAGTAATATTTGCTTCTCTTTCGCATCTCTTTTTGCTCCTATATTTTTGTGTTTCTGCTCTTACCTTGAATTGAAAAATTGAAGCACTGTATGCTACCATTAAGGCTAGAATAATTCCATGCATGATTAAGCATTCGTCAATAGTTTCCAAAGTATTCAACCCTTGTCCTTCCGCCTTTGTACTTAATCACACACAAAGGTACACGGCCATCAATAGGTTTGAGAAGGCCGTGATACCTCTTTTTACATTGCAAAAACGGCCTTAGATTTATTGACAACCCATAATAGGTTTATGTTACCCACCAAAGAAGACAAATGAAGTCTTCCAAATGAAAAAGAAAAAGCAAAAAGAAAAAGAAAGAAGAAAAAGAGTATGGAAAGCCGTGACACTTTACCTTGAAACCTAAACACAGTCCGAGGGGTATATGGCGAAAGCCTTTGAAGCCCGGTGCCCTAAGCCAACTGGTTGGGAGTCACCGACTTGTTCGCCAGCACGGGTAGACGGGTGGAGTTTAGCGTATTGTGTGTGCCGGATTCTCAAATCATTCAAGTCCGGTTCCAAAGAGTTAGTGGTCGATGTATCTCGACCGATGCCCTAAACCTTAACGGTTAGGAGTCATCGTGGACCCGCTACACGACTTGGTGAAGTCGAAGTTTTTAGCATCTACAATATAATCAAAGTAAGAAATAAAAAGTGTAGTTTAATCTATTTAGGTCAGTCATCGCTTAACCCGCAGCTCGTCAGGGGAAGGAATAGCCAGCGCCTTATCGTTCAAACCGGCTACCTAAAAACACTTAGATTTTCGTGGAGTCTGCTAACTTCCTGGAATTGATGTTGCCCTGAAACTTGTTCCTATATGGAAATTGTTCTCTCATGATAGTTTTTGTACAGAGCCCAAATTTTTCATACTGAAGGTAAAGCCTCACTGTACACACACTTTTGAATAGAATACTTTTCAAAAGCATGCCGTATACCCTTTATTATTTTTAGCATCGCTAAGGACTAGCAATGTGTCTACTGGGTGCAATAGTACCCAAAAGTGCTATTTCAGTCCTATTTAAGATAGGTTTCAGTGCTTTCGCGTACTAATCATATTATTTAAGCCGATCGACATGTGTAGGTCCGATTAGTACTACCGATTTTGTTTCGAGGGTTGTTTTGGTAGTTTTGCAGGTGTTTCAAACTTTCACCATCATATCAAGCTTCAGATCGAAATTGCGGCTTCATTTATGCCGAGTTCGTGATGAATTCGTCGATTTCAATGCCCCTGGGGTGAAGAAATATAAGTTGGAAGATGCATAGTGCAGCCGAGGATGCAAGAGAAGATTGGTTACTCAAGCAGTATTAGCAAAAATTTTCGCAATGATACGAAATTTTCGCTTGCGATAATATAGCGAATCCCTTCGCTATCATACCAAAATTATCAGATAAATGTAAATTCGCTATAGTGAATTTTCGCTATCATAGTGAAATTTCACTATCATAGCGAATTTTCGCTATCATGAAGAAAATTATCGTATAGCTTAAAATTTCGCATCCTCGTTGTGGATCCAAACGAATTCGCTTTGTTTAATTTCCTCTTTCACCTCAATGTAATCATATTATTTAGGTTAGTTTGGTATTTATTGCTCAGGCTATATAAGCTATGTTGCAACATTTTGTAACCTAGCTTTTCATTTCACGTTAGCCATTTACGCCCCTGCTTTAGTTCCCATTTTCTTCTTCTCTCTCCTTATCTCATTTTTATGTCGCCAAACACACCCTCGAGGATGGCAACTCAAAGGATGTTTGGTTAAGCCTCTAAAACCCAAAGAGGAGGTCGCTAGGTCGGGTCGATGTGGCTCATGCGTTCCTCTCTGCTTTTCATGGTAGCTGCGCATCGTATTTGTGTTTCAAACTTTCCCAAACTAGGTTTAAATGCTATTTAATGTATTTTCTGTCAATACTTGGTATGCTTCAGGGTTCAAGTGTATTCTTAATGGTATTACACTAACATCCATTATATGCATTTCACGGTGCCACCGAAAGTAGGTTAAATGCTTTATTTTCTCAATCGTAGGAACATTAAATGCTCGCGAATGCTATGGTTCAAATGGGGGAATGTTACTAAGGGTAGGTCTTTAAAGTTAAACAAAGATCCGGTTTTGAAATGATTATATGTCATTTGCCCTACGTAGGAAATAACCCGAGGACACCTCTACAACCCCATCATATCAAACTATGACCAAAACTTCAAGGTGTTCTTTTTACATCTTATTTTAAACTGCTTCACTTAGCTTAGTGACACCAACAACCACACTTTTATGCAAATCCGAAAATCCAAATGAAAGGCTCACCATTTTGAATAATTATGCTGCTATTTTGTAAGACTAAAACCCATCCTCGTGTTCGATCCTAGAACTCAAGTATATCGCATTAGTTACGCTTACGATGCAGGAGCAACTTAGAGCAATTTGTTGATTCCTATGACCCCTACTCGTGGTACCTAATCAAGATCACCTAACCTAAGACCGAGATTGAAGGCAAGGAAAAAAAAGAAAGAGATAGATTGGTTTGTTCTATCTTCTCCTATTCTCAAGCTTCAAGATTTGAAATGCTCTGCTCTAAATGTAAAAGAAAAGCATATCGATTTGTTTTAATTAATTGAGGCAATTGATCGTGAAATGTTCGTGATATGAAAATTGCATGAGTTTTGAAAATGAACTATTTATACAAATGTACATATGGTAATCGTGATTTTTCTATAAAAAGGATTCAACGCCTTAATAGAATGTTAATTGTTTATTTCAGATTATGATATCGTATACCAATAAGGGTCAAATTAGCAAGATCGCGAACAAATGTATTGATGTCACCCGACAACAGCAACCCAACGACAAGATTTTAGTGTTCATGAATTGATTTTCTTACAACCAGTCAACAACCCAATGGGACCAAATTGTGTTATAAAACAAATGTTTTTATAATCGAATTCGCAATTTCAAATAGATCGCGCGGCGATTCGATATCCCGTATACCGAAAACATGTGTTAGATTCGCGGTTACATAATCGAATTTGATTTTTGAATGTCGATATATTGGTATTGAAAAGCATGATTGCAAATCAATGAAAAGAGTTATGGTGGAAATGCATGATTCGGGTTATAAAATGATTTATCGTGATATGAAAGTGTATATTTAAATGATTAATGAACCATAAATGATCAGATTGACATCGATCATCCAAAAATATTTGAAAGTTTTGCTTAGTAAAAATTTCATGATTCGACTTAAACTCAAATGTAAGAATGGAATTGTATAAAAACCACTAAGCATGAAAATGCTTACTGCGTAGTATTGCCTATGCGTAGGTACCGATCAACAGAACTAAAGATCGAGGAGCCGGCCGAGTCATAAAGAAATATTTATGAGTATGCTCCGACATATGCATTCACTCCATTTTTTTAACATGGATATTTTGAAACAATTTTAACTCGAACATCTATTTTGTAAATCATTTTGAAAGGCTTCGAGATTCCTTTATAGTAATCAGACCAGATAAATAATGTTACTTGGGGCCTACCCCTTTAAAAACGCCCCGCATATTTGAAAGCGGCTTTATGCCAACTGAAATGTAACGCTTCCATGTGTTTTTGATAAAGTGATATAGTGGTATCAGAGCATCTCGAATCCGGTTCGACCCTCCAATCGGGTCAAACCGAAAAGGGGTGCTACATACCTCCATGTCATAGACCAACGAAAAAAAAGTAGCTCCTATGGAGGTGCGACATGACATACGATATGCCCATAATGCAAAATAAAGCTTCTCTGACCAATCTCGAGATGTCTTTACCATCTTTCACAGTATTCTCTTTATATTTTTATTTGCAACCTCAACTGCCCCATTAGTTTGCGACCTATACGCAGATGATCTATGATTACAAATGCCATACTCCTAAACCAATGTATCCCCCTCACCTCTGAAATGCACCCCCTCCCCCCCTATTTAAGATCAACTCATGGGGGACCCCATATCGACAGTTAATGTGTGATTTGATGAACTTGGCCACCTTGACTGTTGTCAATCTGGTGTAAGAAGTTGCCTCCATCCATATAGTGAAATACTCAACAGCTACTGGGATGTACTCGTGACCACTGGAGGATTTCGAGAGACCTTACCAATCACATCAATACCCCATATTGAAAATGGCCAAGGGGATGTGAGCGCATGTAGCTCAGATGGTGGGATGTGTATCAAGTCTCCTTGCATCTGACACTCCGGACATCTTTGCACAAACAGGCAACAATTTGTTTCCATGGTCAACTAAAAGTAGCCAACCCTCATGATCTTACGTGCCAACATATGACCTCCCATGTGTGGCCCGCAAACTTCTGCATGGACCTCTCTCATCACCCTATCTACAGTGGTTCGATCTATACATAGTAACAGCATACCATTCAGTAATCTCCTATAAAGGGTGTCCTCACAAATAACAAATCTAGTGGCCAACTATCTCAATGCTCTCCTATCCTTGGCCGAGGCTAACTCAGGGTAAGTGCCATAGGATAGAAACTGATGAATATCATGATACCATGGTAGCTCAACCTGATCCTCCACCTCCCCAATCAAACAATCCAGAAGCTACAGGTAATCTAGTCTCAATCAAGACTGGTCGTGATAATACCCTACGTAGATTTCAATCACTAAGCCAAGTGGCTAAAACATCAAATAATCCACTTTCTTTCCTAGCATATGTATATATCTCAACTCCTCAAACTTATCAACTAACAAATCCTAAATAAGCATGATGTGGTTTCAAATCTTTCTCATCCTGAGTCCTTCAAATACCCTGACTCTGTTGAATAACCAAGTTAGAATCCTCGTGGATCTCCAACGGTCTAATTCTAAGATCAAGTGCAGTCTCTAGGCTTGTGATGCATGCCTCATACTCAATAATGTTATTCATCAATCGGTGGTGATTAGAGAATTCTAATCGAACTGATCTAGGAATATGATCACCTTATGGTGATATTAACACAATACCAATGCCAAATCCTGACTAATTGGTGGCACCATCAAAGTAAAACCACAATCATGCGATACCAATCACAGAAACAAATTGCTCATCACGAAATCATCATCAATCTATTATCATCGTGATACCCAGTTAGCTTCATATGATCCTCGGAATAATGCTTCCTCATCGATTTATGTGTGGCACACTAGATATCAAAATTTGTCAATAATATCAAATGCATCTCATTAGTCTACCTACGGACAGCCTATCAAAACGTAGATAATTCTCCGAGACCAAAAAGTATGGAATACTCGTCACATATGTCTAAGTCTCTTGGTGGTCCAAACCAATGCCAAACAAAGGTGCTCAATCATAATGTATCTACACTCAAACTCCATAATCCTCTTACTCAGATAATAAATAGCTAGCTCCTTCCCCAAAGCATCAAGCTGAGCTAACATACATCCTAAGGCCATGTCTGAAACTGACAAATACAAAAGCAAAGGGCGACCTAATATAGGAGGCACTGAAACTGGAGAAGAAAGGAGACACTCCTTAATCCTCTCAAAAGCACACTAGCAATCATCATTCTAAACTATAGGCTAGTTATTCCTCAGAAGATGGAAGAGGTCTGACATGTCTATCACTTTTAGCAATGAAACTGATATATCAGAATCATTTAGAAAGCCTCTAATCACTTTCTGGCCCCCTAAGTGTGCATGCTGGCATGGGCCTTGATATTTTCTAGATCAACCTCTATACCATGCTCGCTAACAATGTGACCCAAAAATTTCCCAGAAGTTACCCCGAAGGTGCACTTCCTGGGATTCAATCTTAATCTAAACTGTCTAATCCTCTCAAAGAATCTCTCTAAAGTTGCTAGGTGTTCTGCTCTACCTCGAGATTTTATTATCATGTCATCCACATACACCTCAACATCTATGTGCATCATGTCATGGATAAAAGTAGTAGCATCTCTCTGATAAGTGGCTCCTGCATTCTTCAACCCAAATGGCATAACCTGGTAGCAATAAGTACCCCACTCAATGATGAAAGATGTCTTCTCCATATCCTTTAGAGCCATCAAAATTTGATTATACCCAGAAATCCATGGAGAACAACATCGAATGACTAACAGTGCTATCAACCAGCATATCAATGTGTGGGAGAGGAAAGTCATCCTTAGGGCTAACCTTATTCAAATCTCAAAAGTCAACGCAAACTATAAACTCCGCTGCCCTTCTGGGAATGTGGAAACTACATTAGCCAACCACTGTGGATACTCAACCACGATGTCAACAATGAGTCATTCTAAATCTCCTCATTAACTCCGCAACCCATCGAGGGTGCAGCCTTTCTTAATTTCTCGTCAAATGTGTTTAGCACGTAGGACGCAGTAGCGATGTCGACTATAGGTCAAGACCTGGCATGTCCTCATATGACCATGAAAATACATCCAGGTAGGAAAATAAGAAAATCAATCAGCCTATCTCTCTCGTCCGGAGATAGGGAAGTGCGAATCTTAAGCTCCCTAAGCTAATCAGGGGTCCCAAAATCTACTGACTCTGTGCTACCAGAAACTGGCGTAACTTTCTTTTATTCTGAATAAGAATCATAACCTAGTTGACCTCCTAATGGGTCATCTAGGCTTTCCACATCCTCCATATCATTTAACTATGCTATGGGTGTCTGATAAATCATGAAATGTAATGACAATGTGTGAGTACTAAATGCTCATATCATTATGGTATTCAGTAGACATGCCATCATAGTGGGTGAAAAACTCGGACATGGTGTCAAAGGAAAGAGGTGGGTCCACAGAATCGGACGCTCCCTCAACAAAAATAACATCATGACTAGCATAAGTTACAAAGTCATTATCATCCATCTCAAGCATAAAATCTCCAAACATATCAAAAGTAGAACGGGGCATGTGTGGAGCTACATCAAGGATACGGCCTATGCCTATCATATCCATCTCATCAATGTAAGCATCATGAGAGGTTGCTCCATCAGTCTCAAATACAGGAACTCCGAACAAGTCAAAAGAAGAATGAAGCCTGTGTGGAGCTATATCAAGAATATGACCAATACTTATCATATCCATCTCATCAACGCAAGCATCATGAGGAGTCATATTATCAATATCCTCTCCAGGATCCATGAGCAGATCATAGTCAGTGAGCTCCTCTGGGAAACACATAGAAAACACGTTGGCCCCGTCCGGTGATTAGGTTGTAACCATCATGGCATCGGATAGCTCAGTTAACTCAGTACCCAAATGCATCTGTCCTAAGGCCTTTTGGATGTCCAACAACCTCTGAAATGTGAACAGTCCCCTCCATGCGAGGTGTATGCTCTGAACCTCTATTAAAGTAGTCAGCCAACTGAAAGGTATATGTACGGACGGGAAAATCGAATGGAAGCTCAGACAGGCGAGCCCTCACCCTATCCTTGCGTAGTTGCGCCATGTGTCATGCATCGTCCTCTGTAGGAGTGTAACCCAATTCGTAGGGTGTATCATGATTAGCCGTGAAAGCAAACTCGTGTGGCCCCTGCTTTCAACAACCCAATCCCATGCTAGGCTGGTAAGATATGCCTCTCATCATGCTAAGCACTAAGGTGCTACTACACTGGTCAAATGACATAGGCACTATATATCTGCTGTCATTCTCCAAGATGACAACCTAAACCTCATCGAATGTAAACCCCGTCAAATGTAAGTCATCCTTATTATGGCTAATCTGTAACACTAGTCGGTGTTAAGCAATGACATCTCTATCAAACTCAGACAGGATGACATCGCCCTTCATGTATGAACTTCAACTTCTAATGAAGGGAAGATGGTATAGCACCGGCTTCATGGATCCAAGGGTGATCGAGAAGCAGGTTAAAGGTCGATTGGATCCTCGAGAACTCAAATGTTATGGAATATCGATCGCTTCCTTAATCATAACATGTGCAAAGTGAGTGTACCACAATACTCTCAATGTCCCATCGTAAGCTCTAATAGTATGTGTAGAAGGCCCAAAATAAACTGGAGAAAATCCTAGTCCAATAAACCCATCACTAAAGCGACGTATGTTTAGGCGTGAACGTTAACCGCCAGATAGGATACAAGACGGCAGTTTCGAACAAGCAACATCGATGTATAAGGGACTATGATCTATTCTGAAGGGCAAGTCATCAATCGAAAATACAACGCATGTACCATCAGCCAAGAACGTGAATAAGCCCTCGCGGTAGCAGATTTGACCCTAATTTGGCCGAGGGCCCTAACCAATGCATCTCTGTGTGTACTAGACGAGGCCAAGAGGCTTCAAATGGATATGTGAGCCTTAGTAGTGTGTAGCTAGCGCATAAACTCATCATCCTCTCTCTAAATCTCCTCTCTGACAGCTATACCAACAAGTGGTCTATCAACGGGTAGAGGATGAGCTACCCTCCCACTTCGTGTGACTATCTGAACATCTCTGTTAGCGGGCCCATATCCCTTTGGGAACAATATGAATGGTGTCATAGGCGGAGGATGCTGAAAATATACAAGTGATACCAAAGGCGGCCTGTAAGTCCTGTTTAGGGTCAACATGAATGGCCTAAGGATCCGTTGGTCAGATGTATATCCAAAAAAATCTGAGTCTTCATAAAGACTGATCGGCTAAGGAGCCTCTCTATTCTATCCCATCATAAATATCTCACCCTCTATGTGATCAATCAAATGGATCCCTCCCGGGAGAGGGAGTACAGCTTTAGTATCATGAATAGGTAGTGGGTCAGTGGTCACACCCGAGCATCCTAAATCAACTAAACCCTGGCCAATCAAATCTTGAATAGCATGTCCTGCGGTTTCACAACCGCTCAGACACATCCACTCTTTTAAAGGGTAGGCGCAATGAAGATACATCAGAACTTAAGCGAGGCCTGGCCAGTGATCGCTTTGCGGTAGTGGGGCAATCATCCCTCTCAACCAATCTCTGAAAGGCTCGGCTCAATGGCATCTCGAGCTGTACATGTTAACTGTCTAGTCGTTCCTCTATCTGAGGCGTGCTCTATAATGATGACTTTAATCGCATAGCCTTGTGGTGCCGGCGTAGCATATAATCGGGTCAGGGTAGAGGGTGCGTATGCAGCCTCCTAAATTTGGGGTAAACTAATCCACCGATCATGTTGTGTCATCTGATAAGAAGTATCTGAGAACCATCTCTAAAACGGACGGCGACGCGAGGACTTATGTTCAGTCATGCCAATGGTACCAATATCTGATGGCCTAGGGCCCGACCCCTGCTTCTTCCCCTTTGAGTCTGAAGGGGAAGAATCTAATCATAATCCTTTGTCTATACCCTCCTCAATGCCATAGAGGGCTTGTACTAACGAACCACAGTCTGACTGAGGAAACCCCATGAGATGCCTAGCAAAACGAGCCTGAAGAATATGCATAATCATATTGATCTGATCACGCTCTGAGGGTTTGTCAATGATTTGTGCTATCTTCTCCCTTCAGCAGGAGATAAATGAGGTGACTGATTCGTCTGGATTTTTCCTGAGGACCTCTAACTCTCTTCGTGATACATCTACTACAGTGTTAAAGGAGTACTGCTTGAGGAACACCTGTGCCAAATCAATCCATGTCCTACGTCGTGAAGGGTCTAGAGAAGCGAACCAACGCTAAGCAGTACCACTCAGTGACAAGGGAAACAACATGATCATCTGTGTCTTATCTAATCAATGCCCGCGCATAACAGCATTGTTGTTGGATACATAAAAGTGCGACAATTATATAGGTTTTTAAGCCCCTCAACTCATGTTTTGCTTTCATTTTGTGTCGACAGGTGCTGACCTTTCTATTGTTTTTACTGTTTCATTGCTTCGATGGCTCCACGACATTGCAAAGAACCTAGAGGACAACTGCAGATCAACTTCATCGATTCTAGGTGCAATCGGGAGGCCCCGGGAAATTATGAAGTGAAGTTTGGCAATCAGGAGACATTGCACGGCATCAAATCAACTAGTACCGCAGATCCACGCAGCTTAAGTTACAATGGAGTTTTAAAGACTGCACTCCAAGTCCCTGGTCAAGAACCATGGAGTTTTTTGGCACGCGCATTCACACTAACTAGTAATCGGCATCAACATGCAATCTTGGTGCAAGGGCACGCTCGTCTTTTGATTCCCACTTTGAGATCACTATTGTGGATTGTATTTAAGCCCACTTAAGGCGTGTAATTAAGAGAGTTCGCATTCTGTGTGGCTTGCCTAACTGGAGTTTTTCTCATATTTTTCTAGGGTTTTCTATATTAGAGTAGCTAGTTTCTTTTGATTCCTAGTTTTGAACATTTGTAATCTTTCAATTGGTTTTATAACTTGGTACTCGTTGAGGGAACTCTGGGTTTTTAATATTTCAACCTTTCAATTGAAGTGTTATTTCTCAATTCACATTTACTATTAGTGTTCCAACATTTATGAATCAATTCTCAGTTTTAATGGAGTTCTAAACCTCCATGATAGGGTTCTAACGATGGAAACTCATCCCTTTCAAGGTAACAACGCTCAGTCCCTCTCTTGTGCTTCAATGGGATTTATATGATATTAAACACTTGCTAAAATTCTTATAAAACCTTAGTTTGACATCTTCTTGACAACGTGCGAACAAGAGATTCTTAGTACACGTTGTGCTTGATCTCAAATGCAATCTAAGAGTCCAATCAAATCGTCTGAGCAAGCGTTTGATATCTTTCATTTATTATTTGTCTTACAAAAGCTTTTAAAGTTATATCCCCCATCGAAGACCATTCATCAATGGCTCCTAGATGAGAATGGGGTGAGAGGGTGTTACTCTAGTCAGTGGAGCTTAAAACCTTAGGATTCTATCATTTGCCCTTCTCATTTTAAAATAGTTTAAGTCAATCGGTTAACAAATCAATCCATCAAAAGCCCTAAGATTTTACTTTATTCGTACATTCATTGGGTAGCAATCCCTAAGGATCATCTAGGAAACCACTCCCTATGGAAATGACTTGTGGACTCCCACAGTGTTATAATGCTTAACGACATAAGTTCCTACGCTTGGGAATAATTTCAGCACACGAAATAGACGAAGCATTTTTAGCGCCATTGTCGGGGAGTGGCGAGTACTCTAATTTGATCCGTAGAGATATGGTAATTTGCAATTGAATGCAAATTCGATTTCACCTTTTTCTTTTAATTTTTATTTATACTATAAGGACATCAAATGGGTAGATATTAGTGCATAGGTTGCCTGGCCAGACAGCAACGCCGACTTCAGGGCAGAGTTATACCAAAGACATCTTGAATATTCCACAGTAAGACGTTTGTTTCAAGAGAACCCTAATCCTTAAATGGAACACCTCGGAAATCAGCAAACTCATTTTAATCCAAATGACCAAGGGTTACCTAGTAACCCACGACAAGGAGATGGTGTTGCACTGTCGGCAACCCCGACGGTGGGAGGTAACACACTCTCGAAAATCAACATCGAGCCCCCCGCCCCTTTACCTAATGTGAAAGGACCCCGAGAGATTCTGCAACCTCAAAGAACCACAACAAACTCATGTATTCGCCTACCTAAAGATGCTAACCAATTCCTTATGAAATCGAAGATGATTCGTCTTCTCCCTATATATCAAGGGGTCGATTATGAGAACCCCTACTCATTCATGAGCGATTTTGAGGATGTTTGCAGTGCTTTCCTTTCTACATAATCGCCCCTCCATATAATATGTATGGTTTTATTCCCATTCTCTCTAAAGGAAAAGGCCAAAATATGGTTTCACTTTGTTCCTAATTCAATTTTCACTTGGGGAAGACATGCGAAATAAATTTTTGAACAAATTCTCCTGACGACTAACACCTATGATAATCCAAAACTTTTCTCAAAAATCGGGAACCTTTCATCATGATGGGAAAGGATATAAGGACCTCTCCACGCCTCCCTCATCGTGGTTTGATGTTGACACCTGCTGCATATTTTCACCAAGGACTTTCCCTAAATAACAAACAATACATCTAAACATGTGCGGGAGTTCTATGAGAAAAGCGCATGGTATTATGCAATTTTTTGATACAATAAAGATAAAATGTTTGAACTTGGGAGACTAATAATTTCCTAAATAATCAAGCAGCGCATATACACCTACAGGAGGAGGAAATGAATCATTTAAGAGAGAATGATGACCCCAGTTTAAAATAGTCAATTTAACTCAGGAAGTCGAGGCCATCGAATTGAAAAGTGAATGAGGTGATTGTTGTTCCAAGGTACCTTCGATGCCTATAGAGTGGAGTGAGAGCTCATGCATCATCGGGCGGCGACCCCACTCATTCAATTTATGGTTCATCATCATTTATAAGTATGCCTTTATAGGCAACAAACGGCCCAGCCACCAATTCATGAAATTCAAACATACACTCTAAAGTAGTTTGTAAATCTCATTTTCACTCATCAAAGTTTCTTATTTTCACTTTGTCTGATTTTATATCTGGCGACGGATCCCGCTTGCGAATCCCGGCCTTATCATTCGGTAAATGCTACATTTCACAATTTCAGCCCCACGCCGATGCTGATATGTGCACCCCGACATGTGGTATTTAAATTCCATACGCCATCAAGAAGGATGCCGATTGGTGCATCCCGCCAAGTGATATTGACTAGCCGGGAAGCTTCACATGATGCTGCCGCTGATTAGGGCATCCCGCCGCCGTTTCATTCTGTGATATCGAATTCAATTGAACATGTCAAGAATGACCAATGTTGTAATTGACACTTTCACGTAATTAATTATCAATCATTTAATATTTATTTAAATACATATGTACCAGAATCATTTCAAAGATATACTCATTCCATATAATCATTTCATATTTATTTCAAAATCTATCAAAACATCAGCCAAGATAGAGTCAACAAACAGTTAATGGCTTCAGCTTCCTTCCGTTTGTCTTGCCCCAAAGTCAGTGATCCTCACTCCTTCCCTAGTAAATAACAATCATGCAATTTTAGTGATAAGCAATTATTATACATTTTTATTGAATGTTGACAATTGTCGCTAACGATCTAAGTTAAGACACTAAGCTTTTTCTGCCTCAAGATGAACCCCGTCAGGCTTCGAGGTACTGGGTGGTGTTTTTCTATTTAGTTTTATCCCTTATTCAACCCCATTAATAATTTATTAGGGTCCTTAAACTATCGGGGTACAAATACGAGGTGTTCGAAAACAAAAATCCGAAATCGCTTCACTATGAACAAAGGATCATCGCGTAACACTACTATGTCATGGCCAAGCACTTTAGCTCAGCCAGAAGGTGGCTACGCCTGGCGAACCCAGGGGACCTGGCGCCCGCCCGCCAGCGAGGCAGCCTTCGGCTTCTCGCGGCGTAGGGCTACGCCGGCGAGGTGCCTTTGTCGCGACGAAGGGCCTGCTTTTGCCCGGGCTTTTTTTCTCTTGCTCCTTTTGCGATTTTCACCAAACAAACTCAAAATACATCATGGAATCTCTACTCTAATGGCATCCAAATACCCTCCTAAACCACCATGAGCAAACCCATGGACGGATTAGGGTTTTTCTAACCCAAACATCAAATAAAGAACTCTAGGGTTTGGTTCTTACCTTTAAATCCTTTTTAATCTTCTTCACCCAAGATGTTTGATCATTTAGAAGCAATGAATGGGAAGAAATCACACAAAAATAACTTATCCTCTCACTCTCTTCTCCAAACACGATTTTGCTCCAAATGAGCGTTCTAAGACCACATTTGGTCTTATTCCTCCTATTAAGTGTAAGGTCATGTTTGGCTTACATACAATTTCTATTTCTCATTTTTCTTCCTTTTGGTTTTAATTTTACTTTAGCATTTAACCCTTAGATCCTCATTTTGCAAATTTCCAAATTTGCCCTTTTTCACTTGGGTTTATTTCCGGGTTCCTTCAATTTCTCATTTTCTTTTCACTTTTCAATTATTTAACACTTATCGCTTTCCTAGAAACCCAAGTTGATACATAAAAGTGCAAATAATTATATAGGTTTTTGCCTCAAAGCCATGTTTTAGCTTTCATTTTTGTAGATTATGTTTTTGATTATTGTTTTATGCATGTGCAAAGTTCAATGTTCCGTGTACATTGTAGCATTGGTTCAGATGACACCATGTGATCATCGTCGATTCTAGCTCTGGCTTCTGAGGCCCCGGTAGTTAGTGAAGTGAATATGGAAATTGTGGAGACATTTTGGTACCGGTGCATTCAAATCAAATGGTACTGTACGCACTACATCAAGTTGGCGTTGAGTTTTGGTATCTGCATTCTGCACTAAATCGTAGTGGTATCTAGACCCAAGTGTCATTGAGAACCAATGGAGTTTTGGTACCGGTACCACACTAACTGGTACCGATGCCAACATGAGATCTTTACAAGATTTTAGAGAAATTTCGATCTTGGTGCAAGGGCACGCTCGTCTTTTGATTCCCACTTCGAGATCACTAATGTTGATTGTATTTAAGCCCACTTGAGGGTAGAATTAAGAGAGTTCGAATTCTAGGGTTTTTTTATCTAACCTTTGGAGTTTTTCTCATATTTTTCTAGGGTTTTCTATAGTAGAGTAGCTAGTTTCTTCTAATTCCTAGTTTTGAACATTTGTAATCTTTCAATTGGTTTTATAACTTAAGACTAAGTAAGGAACTCGTATTTTTATATTTCAACCTTGCAATTGAAGTGTTATTTCTCAATTCACATTTACTATTAGTGTTCCAACATTTATGAATCAATTCTCAATTGGGCTGAGTTTAAACCCCATGATAGGTTCTGTTTTGAAACCTCATCCTCTTCATACGCACTCGGCCCTCTTGTGCTTCAATGGGATTTGTATGACATTAAACACTTGCTAAAAATTCTTATAAACCTTAGTTTGGCATCTCTTGAGCCAACGTGTGAACGTAGAGATTTCGGTGTACGTTGTGCTTAACTCAATACACCTAAGAGTCCAAATCAAATCGCCCCGAGCAAGCGCTTGATATCTTTCATTTATTCTTCGTCTACAAAGCTAAAGTTATATCCCATTGAAGACCATTCATCAATGGCTCCTAGATGAGAAATGTAAGCGTAGAGGCGGGTGTTACCTAGCTCGGGTGGACAATGGAAACCTAGGATCCTCATCATTCTCTTCATTTTAAAATAGTCTAAGTCAATCGGTTAACAAATAAATCAATCAAAAGCCCCCAGATTTTACTTTATTCACACATTCATTGGGTAGCAATCCCTAAGGATCTTCTAGGAAACCACTCCCTATGGAAATGGCTTGTGGACTCCCACAGTATTCTAATGCTTTACTACATCAGTTCCTACGCTTTGGAATAATTTCAATTGTATAACTGCAAGTGGATACGGGGGCATCCAATCCTCATGTATCTCTCAATACCTGGCATGCAAAACTCAGTCAGCTAAAGTCGTATCAAGTAAGTCATCATATCCATCCCAACTCATAACCCATCATAAACATATGAATGCATGGCACCCTTGCGCCATGGGTAATCACGGAATGGAAGGTGACACATGGAAACCATGTGTCACTAAAATGGAGAATGAAAAAAAAAGGAATTCTATCAAATGGAAAATGTGATCAGTTCATAGAGGAGAGCAAAACAAAAAAGAAGAAACAGTTCATGGAAGGAATGAGAGAAAATGAGAGAAAAGAAAGAAAAGGAAAAGAAAGGAAAGGAAGAGGAGGAGAAATGGAGGAGGACCAGCTGCTCTCCCTCCATTTTTCGACATTCGGTGGACCAAGGAGTAGCCATTGTTCATGCTCCAAGAGGTAGGGGTTAGCTCCTTTTAAAACTCGAGAAAATTCTAATTTTCTTAAAAAGGGTAAAATAGTAATTTCAGTCAAAATCCAAAAATTTTCTAGATCTTGGATGACGAAACGGACTTCACCGTTGGAATCGTCTCGCGAAATCTAGCTACCGCATTGAATTATGAGATAGTTGGAATTTCACGTTTTTCGAGGCACAGACGATGGTGCGAGACACGTGGCGCAACTTGAGTGGCTCAAGGTGAGACACGTGTTAGACTGTGAGCTAGTCAAATATGAGCTCAAGTGTGGGCCATAGGAGACACATGACTTCATGCCATTAGAAGGAAATCCAATGGGAAGAGATATGATGATAGGGTAATCTAAGATGTCCAATGAGAAATGGAAACTTGGCATGAGAGGACAAGTCCTCTTGACCAAGTTCTCCCAACTGATTTGGGGAGAGGAAAAGAGGGGATAGAAAACCGAGAAAATAGGAGAGATTTTAGAGAGAGAGTGTCTACCTTCTCTCTAGAATTCCCATGATCTACCATCGCCTCGCGTAACAAGAGGAGAAGTTGGTCTACACCGCATGGGCCACGCGTGGATACCGCTTTGTGGAGTTTTGACACTCTCGTGGAGGTAGGGTTTTCCTACTTGTTTTATTCTTCGCTAAGAGCCATCTTAATGGAGGATAGGATATTCGAGCTCGATGACCGTGTTTTCTCTGCTCCAAAGATTCGACTAAGTGAAGAAATCCCTAGAGTGGCAGCTCACGGGGCCCGAATTGACCGTGGACCGTTGTGTGTGGCTTTGGAGTGTGAATATGTTATTTTCTTGATTGAATAACATGTTATGTTATTTGTGTGATACGCAAGTCCCAAGATCTGACCGCCAATTTTATATTAGCCCACGTGGAGCCAATTTTATGTTATTTCTATGTTTGAATAACATGTTGTGTGTAAAAGTTTATAATATACATGCTTGATATATGAGACATTATATGGAAATGGCATAATGCATTTCATATGCACTAGGGCACCCTAGAATAGTAGGTGTGAGTGCATGAAAAATAAAAATCAGAGGGTTGTCCGAACAATGATTTCTTTTGTAAACCTATTGAAATAAATTTTATCATAAAGTTGTCCGAAGAATTGTGTTGGGAAATCATCCAAAAATTCACGTCGGAGAAGCCCATGAATTGTTTCGGAGACTTACCCAACAAATTCGCCTCAAAGGATTGTCCAACGTATTTAAATCGGAGGGTTGCCCACAATTAAAACAAATTTTTTTGTTTGGAAATGATTTTCATACATGGCATAAGCATGTGTGAGGAGCCTGAGGACTCGAGGCATGGGAATTGGGGCATGCAGACATTCGAGTAGGAATCATGACACCACTTGAATGTGTGTGTTTTCCATTGCATGATAATTTTAGCGGAGTAACCCATGTAGGATAATTCCCCTACTAGGCATTGCTCACCCTGTCGAGGGAAAATTATTTCAGGTACAGGGAGTGTTTGGGAAGACGGCGCTCACTAGAGGCCTCTTTTGAGAAGAAAGCCGACGTGTGGCTTTGATTCTATATTTTTTGTAAAACGTGTATTAGAATGATTAATTTTGATATATGTTTTGAATAAGAGTGAAATTAACTCTTGAAACTACCGTAATATAGTTGGTTATATTTTGATGAGTATGGATGTATGGGCCCGAAGTGGCCATTTTTTCTCATGTATGGGTCTCAGGATATGAGACACACAGGTTTTCCGCAAGTTGACGGTGGTCAACGGGACCCCGGAGAAATGGGGCGTCACACTCCTACTCTGGTTATTCTTTGTCTAAGAGTCATTCAATGGCCATGAGGTATAGCCCTAATGCTGAGGTCGGTTCAAGAACGCTTTGATCAAATCCACTTCAAGGACTAGCTCTCAGGTCCTTCGCTGTAACTATAATTCTGGAATATGTTGTGTTGTTGAAAAATAGGGCCGGAAATGTGCTGTGTTGTTGGAAAATAATACCGGAAACTAAGAAGCCACTGAAAATACGTGGGTTGGTAATAGGTTGTGTATGCGGTCATTGTTGGATATGGACCGACATGCTAAACCTGCATGTCGCTTCTCGGTCCTGAATACGAAGATTCAATGTGTGTTGTTGCTTGGATTGTTCGATATGTAGTTACATGAAAAATCATGTTGATATATGCTTACTTGATGTATTAACATAGGTTATATGATGGATGTGAATTATATGCAGTAGATATAATTATCCATGATTTGTTGATTAGTGCCCAAAAAGTGCTATTTTGATCCCTATTTATTATAGGTTTTGAGTGCTTTTTGTGTACTAATCATGCTAATTAACCCGATTTGCACATTAAGGTCCCTACTATTTTATTAGATCGTGATTTTGTGGCAAATTTGCGCTTTTATGAAGCTAATTATGCCGAAATTGTTGAGTCGATCTAAGCACGATGAATTAAGTCAAACTCCAACATTGCGTGCATCAAAGATTAGCTGAAAGAAGAGCAAAATGTGAAGAAACACCACGCAGGAAAAACATTCCCCGCTCACTGCTCCTACCTCCCAACAAGACTGCTCCTTCCGCAGCCTCTGCTCTCCTCGCATCTCACGCTTTTGTTCTTTTGTTATACTTTTGGTTTTTCTCCTTTCTACCCTTGTTTTTTTCCACTTATGTTTGGATTGATTGTATTTCACTTGGTTTGTAAGGCTACATAAGCCATTTTGATATAATCGTTGAACGATGCATTTTTTGGTCAGAAATAAAGTTAGGTTCCGGGGCCCCGCTTTTTTGTTTTTCTCATTTTCTCCTTTCTTGGTTGTTAAACACCCTCCAAGGATGACAACTTGGAGGATGAGTGGCTAAAACCACTTCCTTCTTTGAAGTAAAAGGTCGCTGGGGTGAGATCTTTAGGTCAGCTGTGGTTCCACTCAAGCCATGCAACAGTTTTGTCATTCGGGGTTCCAATTTTCATTTCTAGGTTTAAAGCTCTTTGAGGCTTTCTCTGCCAATACTTGGCAAGTTTTTAGGTTTAGTGTATTCTTAGCTTAGATACACTATCCATTAGTTGCTCTTTACGAACCACTGAGGTAGGTTAAGGGGTTAGGGTTTCACTGTATGTGCATCCACTCTTGATCAATACTTGGTAATCTTTTAGGGTTCAATGGATGCTTATTATTAGATCCACTGAGATTCATTAGTTACCCTTACGAACTGGTCAGAGGGTGAGTCAAAACGCATTTTCAATTAGGGAACCATAAATGCAAATAAATGCTTTCTATCAAAAGGAAAATTATTAGGGTTTAGGTTTTAATGCCAAATGAAGATCCGGTTCGGGAGATGACTATATGTCATCTTCTCTAACGCGAGGAAATTAACCCGAGGACCTCTCAGTTAGCCTAGGATCTTAAACTCCAAGGCCTAACGCTTCAAGGAGCCTTACTTTACATTTTATTTTATTTAAATTTCAGTTTTCCAACCACTAACTCCCTCGTTTACCAAGCCTTAAAATCCAAATTTAATTCACCAATTTTGATTTCCCACTCAAATCATTTATACGAAGAAAACCCATCCCCGTGTTCGAATTTAGATTCGCATACCGCAGCAGCTTGACTACTACAGAGGAGGAACTTAGATGGTAAATTTTTTGTTTATCCTAGCTCAGCCTACTGTGGCACGAATCAAATGATACTGCCTGGGATGGTGCCTTAGTGCAAGTGACGAAGCTGCGGAACACTGCGGGATCCTCATCACAAGTATCAGGAATTTCTTTATATTACAATTATTTTTTTATTTATTTTGGCCACCGAAAAAAAAAAAAAAAAAAACAGTGCAGCAGGATTGTTTGTGTTGTTTTTGGTTTCCCCGTTTTGTCAAGTAGAATCCACCCCCTGGATCGTACCCAAGGCAAGCAATCAAGTACAGGTTAAGTGGAAAAATTGACTGTGATCAAATGGAACACCTAGAGGGAGAACAATACTAGTCAATACACCATGGAGGGTAACCCTAGGGCATATATGACAATGAGGGACTATAGGAACCTCACATGGCAAAATCAGCAACCTGTAGAGAGAAATCCAAACCCATATAGGTCTATGAGGGAATATAGAGACCAATGGATGAGTGCACCTGTCTATAATGTTCCCTCAACTTATATAATTCTCCCAAGCCCACATTTTACCTCAACTTCCCCAAAGAAAGAATAACCACTCACCCTTATCCCTTGTTGAACAAGCCATCCCTGGCCTGATGTAAACAAGTGGACAATTTCATAGAGGAGCAAAGGGTAGTGACCGTCCGTGCCAATCAAGAAACCGAGATAGCTGAGCTCCGAACAAGGGAATCGGATGGGTTCCAAAGTGAAATTGATCAAAATTTGGACATCCTACAGGAATCCATCTTAAAGCTCACCAATCAGCTTGTTCAGCAAGAGGAAGAGAGTCCAAAGGAAGAGTGCCTAAATGGCACCATGGTGGAGGAGCCGTGTCTACAGCAGCCACAAGAAGGCCTGGTAGAAAATTTAAATCCTCGACATTGCGTCATGTCTCGCTACGGGATAAGAAGGAAGCAATCCCCCTGTTGTTGACTGAGGAAGCAGTGGAAGAACACAAAGAGAACAATTTACCCCTGCCCCCTACTGATTAAGTCTACATACTGCCCTCACCTGCATCACAATCCCAACCCAAAACCCCTGAAACACCCACCATAAAGTCCATCCACCACGCCTCGTAATACTCGGCAAGAGCAGGCCATTGTACAGAGTTTTGCCACTACCTCAAAGAAGATGGCAGCTGCTCACATCGCATGGCATAGTGGATGGTTCGGGTGCCGGTTCGGATTTGGAGCACCCGAACCCCGGCATTTCTGAGCTCCGCCAGTTCCAGCAGCCTCCAAAGGCCTAAAGAATGGCTCGGGAGGCAATTTCCCCACTTTTGTTTTAATTTTTCTTGCTTTGTTTTATTTTATCGTATTTTATTTTGATTTCATCAATTTTTCTTCTTAGATTTTCTACTTTTTAGTTAATTTATGTTTTTAGATTAATTTTTGCTTTTCTGTCAATTTTTCCTAATTTTTCTTGTGTTAATTTGTGCGCTTAGCAAATTTCAAAGAAATGCATTTTGAAACCCTAGAATGAAAGAAAGGAGTGCAGAATTTTTCGCAACAATAGCTAAAAATTTCAATTTAGCGAATGAGGAAAATTCATTATATAGCTTAAAAATTGGGGCAATTTTAGTTAGCAAATTTCGCTAGCTTGTTTAAAATTTTGAGTCATAGCGAATTGAAAATTTCACATGAACAAAAGAGCTAGCTTAAATTCTCATAGCTAAAATTTTTCGCTATGTCCTACGCTTTTGACTCCTCCAATTTTGTTTCAGCCATAACTTTTTTTATCCGAACCTGCTTTAGGCGTTTCTTGGTATCGTTGGAAAGCTTAGGAGAATGTAGAACTTAATATGACCAGAAAGAACATTTTTGACACTTTTATGAAGTGTAATTTTAAAATGCCCAACTGGTCACTTTTTCCTCTCTTTTCTTCTCCTAACTTGTTTATCGAAGCCCAAACGAGTGAATAATCGTATCGATGGAAAGCTTGCGAAGTCACCTATTCAGAAATGATCACATCTCATCAAGGAGTAGGGCATTTTTCTAATTTTCCAATCCGAGCCCCATTTCCTGACACCGAGATGCTCGGGGTCGGGGAAAAGAAAATAAGTGGCTTTGTATTTATGTTTTGTTATTACTTTGTTCGCTTCATTTTGTGATGTTTAGTGGCTTGTCAACCCTTTCTATAAAGCTGTTATACCATACAACTTACTTTTTCAAAACTGGACCCAATTTGCAATCAAAATTTTTCAGGGAGCTACTTAACCCGGTAAGTTGGAAAATTTAAACTTTGTCCAATTCTATTGATGCTAGATTGATTCCATGCTTGCTGAGTGAATGATTAGTTGAATTTATTGATTTCGACATTTTTCTTCCACTTTACTAACAACACACATAAAAATATTAGATTTCAAATTGATAAAGCCGAAAAACCCAAGAACCTCCTTTACTTTGCATAACTTACCCTAGTTTCATTGACCGCCTTTAATAGGTTAAGGACCCCTGTGAAAAAAAAAAAGAAAAAGAAGAAAAAAAAAGAAAAGAAAAAGAATAAAAATTGCAACGCTTTGCCTTGAAACCCGAAAGCACGGTCCCGAGGGGTATATGGCGAAAGCTTTAAAGCCCTGGGTGGCCTTAAACTTCACCGGTCGGGAGTCACCGACTTTGTGTTCGCTACACGGGGTGGACGGGTGGAGTTTAGCGTTGTAGGTGCTGAGTTCGAAATCATTCGAAGTCCGAGGTGAAACCTGAAGAGTTAGTGGTCGAAAGATCCTTATGACTTGGTGCCCTAAGCTTTAATTGGTTGGGAGTCATCGTAGATCCTCACATGGACTTTGTGAGGTCGATTCTCAAGATTGCACCCTACAACACAAAAGAATTGTGGAATAAGATGGGGTCCCGACGGTTTTAGGGGTTGGTTAGCAGTTAGGTCGTGGGTTGTAGCTAGGTTGGGGGAGTGCTTGACAGCTTTATTGTTGAGAGTCGATCAAACAAAACACTTAGATTTTGGTGGAAGTTTCCGGCTGATTCACCAAGAATGAGGCCTCTTTAATACTCAATTTCAGACGGCCTTCTATTCTCTCATGATAGTTATTGGACACCGCATTGATTATTCTTACTTAGGGTTAGCATTTACTTCATTCACAACCTTTTTGAACTGCAACCTTTTTGTAACATAATTTTGTTATCGTTTTGTATGCTCTTTCTTTCTTTATTACATTGCTAAGGGACTAGCAATGTGTAGGTTGGGGGGTGTGATTAGTGCCCAAAAAGTGCTATTTTGATCCCTATTTATTATAGGTTTTGAGTGCTTTTTATGTACTAACCATGCTAATTAACCCGATTTGCACATTAAGGTCCCTATTATTTTATTGATCGCATTTTGTGGCAAATTTTGCAGTTTTGCGAGCTAATTATACCGAAATTGTTGAGTCGATCTAAGCACGAAGAATTCAAGTCAAACTCAACATTGCAGATCAAAGATCAGAAGGAAAGAAGAGCAAAATGTGAAGAAAAACACCACTGCAAGAAAAACATTCCTGCGTGCACTATTCCACTACCTCGGCGCCTTGTTCCTTCCTATGACCCCTTTGTTCTCTGCATCTCACGCTTTTGTTCTTTTTGTTATAATTTTTGGTTTTTCTCATTTCTACCCTTGTTTTTTCCACTTATGTTTGGATTGGATTGTATTTCACTTGGTTTGTAAGGCACACATAAGCCATTTTTTTTGATACCTTTGTTGAGCAGCGGATTTTGGATGTAAATAAAAAGTTAGGGTTGGAGTTCTCCCGGGTTTTTGTTTGCTCTCTCATTTCTCTCCCTTTCTTGGTTGGCAAACACCCTCGAAAGGATGACAACTTGGAGGATGATGGCTAAAACCACTTCCTTCTTGAAGTAAAGGCTCTTTGAGGTGAGATCTTTAATTCTTGAGTGGTTCCACTTATTTTTCATACAGCAAGGTTTATCATTTGAGTTCCCCCAATTTTCATTTCTAAATTAAAGCTCTTTGATGTGCTTTCTTTAGCCAATACCAGCAAGCTTTTTTAGGGTTTAGTGTATTCTTGGCTTTAGATACACTAATATCCATTAGTTGCTCTTCTGAACCCGAGTGAGTTAAGGGTTAGGGGTTTCCTTTATGTGCATCCACTTTTGATCAATACTTGGTAATCTTTTAGGGTTCGTGGATGCTTATTATTAGATCAACGAAAGTTCATTGGTTACCCTTTACGAATCATTGTAGGATGAGTCAAAAGCAATTTCAGCACATGGGGAACCACAAATGTTAAATAAATGCTTTCTATCAAAAGGAAAATTATTAGGGTTTTGGGGTTTTAATGCAAATGAAGATCGGTTCGAGGAGATGACTATATATGTCATCTTCTCTGCTTGTGAAATTAACCCGGGGACCTCTCAGTTAGCCTAGGATCTTAAACTCAGTGGCCCACTGATTCAAGGAGTTCTATTTTACATTTTATTTTATTTAAATTTCAGTTTTCCAACCATCAACTCCTGTTTTTACCAAGCCTTAAAATCAATTTAATTCACCAATTTGATTTCCTCGAATCATTTTATGCGAAGAAAACCCATCTGTCATTGGAAGCTAGTCCATTTATCACTGCGAGTAGCTTGACTACGGTAGTAGGAGGAACTTAGGATATAAATTTTGTTGATTCCAGCTCAGCCTACTGTGGCACGAATCATTTGTAAATGTTGCATGTAGCTCTTATTATGCATGTAACATGAAATAACATGCAATGGCATTTTTGCATTGCATATGCACGGGGACATCGAGCGAAATGGGTGTGAGTGCATGGCATGAATTAACACTGTGTTTGGTGTTTAATAGTGGGCTATGTCTAAGAGACAACATCCTAGAGTCGGACGGTTTAATTATATGTCGGGTAGTAACAAGAAATGATAGACACCCCCTCAGGTGGAAGGCATGCATCCTTGGTTAGACATATGTATCCAGCGATGAAAGCTCGCGAAAGTGTCGGAAGGCACACGAAGACTGCGGTGAGACCCCTAAAAGTTCGTTACCCACAAAAGACACATGGCTTTTGAATAAAGCAGTTTATCATGGGTTGTCCAATGAGTTGAATTATAAAAAATAAAAAAATCTTTTGTTTTGCAATGACAGTTTTCATACATGGCATATGCATGTGTGAAGAGTCGATGAGGTCTCGAGTTAATACAGTGACATGTAGACATTCATGTAGAAATCTATATGTTTTACTCAATGTGTTTATGAATGTTGAATCATGGCATTGCGTGTGCGCGATTAGGTGGGGAGTAGCCGCATGGGAGAATTCACTCTCTTGGGCATTGCTCACTTACGTCGTGAAATATATTTAATCTTGTGAAGGTACAGGAGATGGAACTCATCTGAGATCTTAGTGGTGAAGAAGGCCAGAATTATGGCTTTGTTATGTATTTTGTAAGATTCTAGACGGGTTTATCGATTTAGTTTAATAATAAGGAAAGGAGTTTGTAATGGAGCTTCGTCTTGATTTGTTCAACAGTTCAACAGTTTTTCCAGTTATAACATTTGCCTTTATTATCTGAGGCTGTGCATGTTTGTAATAGTTTGAGTCTCATCTGAAACTTTACTCGATTGGTAAAAAAAAAAAAAGATCCATGGATTATGGGCATCATAACGTAAGATGCTCAGGCCTAGGTTACATATCATCTGAAACCAGTCTGTGGATCTTCTTGGTTATATTTCGTTAACTTCAAGTGGGTATGTAAGATTACCATAGACTTGATTGACCTGGAGTTTAGATCATTATTCAGTATTTATTCCCGATGGACTATTATGTGTTATATACCTACATGATATTTATGTTTATCTACTTCCTTAACCATGGTATATAGAAATATTGAGTATAGGGTAAAGAAAATAACCTTAAGGGGTTCGATAAATAAATGAACATGTTGTTCCTTATTGTGATATATATTAATGAGTAGCATATGCACTCTAATTGAGACAAGGAAAGAAATCTCAATTTTCATTGGCCGGGTTAATGTGTCTGAGAAGAAGTGCCTGCAGAAAATAATCTATGACCACCTGTTTTTCCTTCTTCCTACCAGGAAACTATGGGTGCCTGATTGTTGCCATTGCATGGTGGTTAGTAACACATTGTGATTATTCGGAATCAACTTATGTTTATAAACCTAAATTTCCTCTGGCAGCAGCTACTACATTATAGTAACTCAAGAGCCAGAACCAGAGGTCCAGTTTTCTTTTGACCAGTTTCTTCAACTTTCAAAAAATGGTGATTTAATTGGATTATGGGGTATTGATAAAATAATGATTGACATGGTGGAGGTTGATGGTGTGCAAGTGAAGATAAAATAGAAAAATAGAAAAAAATCATGAAGTCTCGAATGGCCCACTTTAGGCTTAGGGTTCTAGGTTAACTTGACATGTACTCGGTCTTTATCCTCGCGTTAGGGAGCATGACATATAGTCATTCTCGGGCGGATGTTCCTTTAACTTTAAAACCTAGACCATTAGAAGTTTTCCTTTACGAAATATGGCATTTAATTGAGCATAATATGTATAGTAAATATCTCAAAAACACTACCTACGATAACTATTAGGCCAAACTAAATTGGGCCTCGGTGGATCATTGAAAATGTCCATTGGCAAAAAACTGCAGTACACATTGAGGAGGCATGGGCAAGAGATTTTAACCTATTGTGAGAAGCAGAACCTGAAATACCATAAATGCATACATGAAGAACATGAGAACTTCTTGAACACACAGAAAGCGGAACAGTGGCCTTCGCTAAGGATGGGAGGTTTAACATCCAGCACGATTTGTCATCATGAAGGATGTTTGGCGGCCAGAAAAAATGGAAAGAAAATAGAGAAAGAAAAGGAGAAAAGGCGTGACGAAGCCCGCACGCCTGTCTACGTATGCAAGCGTGAAGGAAGTGAATTGATTGATTTGAAGTTTTTACCTGGTGAGGCTTATATAGATGCTCGATTAACAGGAGATTCAAAAAAAACCAAAACAAAAAGCTATTACAAAGATTTAAAATAGGAAAAAAACAGCGTAACAAAACAACAAAAGCGTGTGCGCCAGAAAACGGGGGTTGTAGGTGGAGCAGTGCGCTGGAGCGGGAAACGGTGCTCGCGAAAGCTTTCTGCCGGTGGTGTAATTTCTTCTATTTGCGCTATTCTTTCCTGCGAACCATCTTTGATTTGCAATCTTTGGGTTTGACTGATTAATAGTGCGGTCGACTAACAATTTTGGCATGATCAACGCAAAGCACAAGAGCTTGCCCTGAAAGATGTGATCAGTAGAATAATGGGGTTGTAATGTGTGCAAATCGGGTTAATTAGAATGATTATTATAACACTCAAAACCACTAAATAAATAGGGTTCAAAAATAGCACTTTTAGCACCCAATCACACCCAACCTATCTTGTTTAAGTCATAGTAAGAAAAGAAAAACATATAAGAGGCAAATAACAAAATTATGTTACAAAAAGGTTAGGTTAAAAGGTGTTGAAGAAGTAATGCAACCTTTGGTGAGAATCATCAAACCTAGCCCAATAACCTTCTTGAAGAATGAATACCATACAGAATTGGTATCAAAAAACCTCTTCTTGTTGAATCAACCAAGTTTCCACCAAACCTAATTGTTTGTTTGATTAGTTCTCAACAATATCAGCATCATTGCACTCTCCCAGACCTAGCTATTTGCCTGACCTAGCATGCTAACCAGCTTCGTAGTCAAGACCCCTTCTTGCTTCACAATTCTTTTTGTGTTGTAGGGTTGAGGAATGAAACCTCATCAAGTCCATGTAGGGGATCTGCCGATGACTCCAGTGATTAAGGCGTAGGGCATCAAGTCATAAGGATCTTTTGACCGCTAAACTCTTGGGTTTCACCGAACTCAGAGATGATTTGAAACTCCAGCACACAGCTTGCTAAACTCTACCCATCCACCCATGTACTTGAGCACTAAGTGGGGTGGCTCCCAACAGTTGGCTTAGGGCACCAGAGCTTTAAAGACTTTGTAGTAGACCCCTCGGAGCCAGTGCTCGGGGTTTCCGTAGCGTTAAAATTTCTTCTTTTTTCTTTTTCTTTTCTTTTGGAAGACACATTGGCCTTCTATTCATAGAGGGTCCTTCATATGCAGTGGTTAGCAAAACTTCAGGGGTTCCTTAATGTAAGATAGAGATTCAATGTATGGAATAAGACAAATCGTAATTTTGATTCTGAAATTGTAGTCTGGTTAAAAATCGTAATTAATTCTCTAGATCTGGGATATTGAAAGCGGTTGTACCGTTGGAATCGTCTCACGAAATCTAGTTAGCACGTAAATTCGTAATTTTCTTTGGCGTTGGAATGACACGTTTTTCGAGCATCGCGTTTGGTCTTAAGTAAATCGGTTCCGAGTAAAGCAGCCACCCTCTGTGTACTCATGTACCATAAGTGTGATAAGTAAGAGAAATAATGATGAAAATGGGCCAATGAGTAGTGCACAGAAGATATCAAATCAGGAAGGAATGAAAATAGTAATTATAGGGAGTTGATTTAAGTGGCCCAGAAAGGCGAAATAGCAAATGGTCTTCTTATCCCGAATTAAAGCAAAAGGGGAAAAACGTGATTTGAAGCAGATTTTGACAGCCACCAATTTTGAGGTTTTAGAGAAAGCCTCATTCTCTACAGGATTTATCTTGTGTCGGGCCGTTGGCGATGCGGCAGATGAAGGGAAACGTTCTACGCGGGCGAGCTACGCGTGGACCCCGGAAGTGCGGGATTTTGACAACTCAAGAAGTGAGAATTTCTCCTAACGGTTTTACTCCCATTTAAGTGTTTTTATGTTTACAGTTAGTTTGACGTGAGGAGGCCCGTTGAGTGGTCAAAACATATCAGGACAGTGATGGATCTGTGAAATTCTTTGATATCTGACCTTGGGCGGGAGCTTTCTTTGAGTCCTCTTGAAATTCTGGAATTTTCTCTTTAAATCATGTGCTTGATGTGAATAAATCTTGGGAATGGGTTGATGACCGGATCTGAAAACATGGGATCGATTATGAAGTCTTTTGGACATTGGAACATCCAGTGACCAGAAAAATCAGTGGGCTCTTGTGTTGAGGATTGTGCTTTAAATTCTATGTTGGTATGTATGGGGCAAGGTTAAGCTATGGAAATCGGTTTCAAAAAAAATTGGAATCGATGTAGGATGAGTGGGCTGTGAATGACCCACTTCCCTATTTTAGAGGTGAATTGAGGTGTTAAGATCATAATTTATTCAATAAATTATGCTTGGGTGTTATAAGATGAAGCTAGAAGATGAAATGTCGGTTCCACCAGAGGAGCAGACGTAGGAAAATAATAGGCGCCCGTGGACAGCCCCACTTCCCTTCTTGGAGACTGTAAGCAGGTCAGAGTTTATCAATGAATGGATAAAAATCATCCATGTTTTGTTGACGACTTTATTGTGAATTGAATGACTTGAGTTGGTGTTGTGCTTAAATCAATAGGTTAATGCTTAATGAGAGTTAACATGAGAGTCACAATTATATGGATACTGTTCTGTATCCTTATATCAAACAAGACAGATAAAATTGGCAGTTTGCTCAATTATATGGAATATAATTGTGAGCATAAACCATTAGATGATTGCAGTGTTAGCCGAAGTGAATTTTGATGCTTAGGTGATTAATTACACTTTGACATATTGTCAGTTGGATGCTATCTGAATATAATTCATGTTGATATGTTTGTATGATTGAACTCTATATTGGAGCTGGCATACATACATTCCATATGCCTTTGGAGACATCCTAGGAATATGGGAGTTAGTGCATGGTATAAGTCTAGAGAAAGGCGGTTGGATGATAAAAATGTAAGTCAGATAGTCCAAATCAAATAATATATATCAACAGTAGGAGGCTTGATTGATATTTATTTATCGGAGGCGGTCAAATCGAATAATATATATCAACCGTCGAGCGGCCAGTTGATATTTATTCATGGAGGTGATCCACAAAGCAAATAATATATATCAATCGTCGGGCGGCCCGATTGATATATATTCTTCGGAGGGATTTGTCCACTAATAAAATAATAATTCTCATCTGGAAACGGAGGTGTGGGGATCAGTGGGACTCAGGGATACGGAGTTGGTCATGTAGACATTCAAGTAGGATCATGCATTTGCTTGAATGTTTGTTTTAAATTGGAGACATTGCCTTGCACTTGGTGGTGGGCGGCCCACTTGGCGATTCTCCCCTCTTGAGCTAGCTCACCGGTCGTGGGATCCCCCCTTTTCTACATTTTGCACGAGGTGGGGGCGTGGGGAGGAGCTCATCCTAGAGACCGTGGATTAGAGAAGAAGCGGATTGTGGCTGGCTTGACGATATGTGCGGCAACATTAAATTTTCTCTGAAATCTTAATATATGTATTGTTTAGGTAAAAATAATAACTCTTGACTATTGGATTATAGTTTGGATATATTATCTATTGAGCACAGTTAGTAGGCCCAAGTAGGCGTATTGGATATATATATTGCATATATAATGGCTGGATTGGAGGACAGGTTTATACGGAGGACTTTGTATTTGGGTAGAGCTCCCGTACAAAGGGAGACTCACGCAGATTTTCTAAAGTGGCGTCAGGTGGCAGGGCTCCACTTGTATTCAGCCGAGTTGTGGGTGATCAGCGGACTGATTTTTGGGCGTCGCGGGCATTATCAGGCTTGGGTATACGAATGCCTAGGGAGCTGGGTTGTTATCATCACCACTAGGTGGCGTAATTTAATGGAGTATAGGTTTTGTGAAACCTATGGATAGAAATTTGGGCTTAGGCCATGGTTGAGGATGAGCATCACCTTAGGTGTGGTTTGATGTTCGGTTGGTATGTGAGATCCCTAGAAAATCAAGGACAAAACTAGGACACTGTGCATGTGTGTATGTGTTTTTGTGCTGATTTTATTGAATTAATTAGTGATTATTATTGCTTGGGCATGTGAGTTGATGAATGGTGTGTATCCCATGTTGTTTGTGTTGAACCTTGTTGTGTAAGTGGATTAGCATGGAATTAGGTTTATGTTTAGTTTCCCCGATTATTGTAAAAACTGAACAAAAAAGAATAAATGAGAAACAAATTGGAAAAATTTAGTGAGTTTAAGTGAAGAATTTAAAATTTTAGTTTACGAGTGTAAGAAAGCCAGAAAATTAAATCAAAATAAATTTACAGAATTTATTGTTTGGTTATTGGAAGATGAGAAGAGAATTTTAAGCCAAAATAAAATTTTACTAAATTTATTTATTGATGAAATGAATATTTCTATGATTTTACAAGTAGTAAAATTGAAGAAAATGGAAGAATGATTACATAAATTTATTTAGTGGAGAAAGAAATTTTAGTGAAAAACTGAAAAAAAATAAATTTTACAAATTTATTTGGTTTAGAGTGAAAAAAATACTATTTGAGGTTTTACAAAATTAAAACTAGAAAATGAAAATAAATTTTATAAATTTATTTGAGTGTCAAATAAATGAAAAAAAAAAATCATTTATAATAGCAATTTTAGTAAAAAGACTTTGAAGGGCATCACCCCCTTACGGTTGTGACTAGAAGAAAAGAAAAAAAAAAAAAAATTTGTATTGCAATCTGATTTTGTATTGCGAGAGAATGAGAAAGCTTGTAGATGTGGTTTATATTGCAATAGGGTGGAAATTGTATTGCAAGATCGGTATTTTGAAACATTTGTATTTACGTACAGTGAATGTCTTACGAAATTTATGAGAGACAAAAATGTATCGCGATACAAATTGTATTCACAGCAGAAAGGCTGGGCAGATTAGAGGCTGGCGGAGGCTAGGAAATTTGCGGCGTGCGGTGGCGGGCGCAGCCAGCAGCGGCTAAGCGTCTTGGGCACTAGGGCGTGACGTTGTATGAGAAGGCGTGAAGCGCGGGCGGCAGCGGCGTGCGTGGCGGCTGGCCTTGCGAGCGGCGGCGCGCGGGGCCTGGCGGGCGGGCGCGCGGCCTGGCGTAGGCTGGCGCTGAAGTAACTTTGGGCGTTTAGCAATTTTTCGGCCCATTGATAAGATTTTGACTGGTTTTTCTGTAGTCACAATGAACAGTTCATAGTAAAATAAAATTTTTCGAAAAAAAAAATTTATTAAAATCAAATAAAATCGAATAATTTTGATGAATTTGAAAAATAAAATTTTCAAAAAGATAGATATGAAATAAAATTTTGTTAAAAGCGATATTTTAAACGAAATTGATTAATATCTGTGTGAGTTATATTGCGTTGGTGTCAGGGCTGTGGTTATGCCTTAGAATCTTGTATTGGGTTAACTACCATTTGAAATGGTGATTCTGTGATAGTTTAATCACAGATGTCTTAATAAGTGTGATCGTATGGGAAAATGGTGAATGCTAAGGTTGGGAATTATGACCTTGGGACTGATCCCAGTACGAACCAAGAACACCTAAGAATTTTATAAATTAAATGAATTAAAGTGGTTGAATTTAGCACCACTTGAGAAAATGAGCAATTCGGGTTCGAGTTGTCGAGTCTATTAATGTCTGACATTGCATTACTAGTTGAAGTGAATGGAAGGTAAGCGATTCTTGTTGCCATGTTAATTTGTGTAAATGGCTGGTAGAGGGACGAGGGGACATGGGATCGAGTCTTTTTGGTCGAAGCACCACCGATCTTTGATGGGTGACCTGTGAGGTTGTAGGTATTCGTGAATCTGCTGTAGCACAGACTGTATGGTATGCGATTAGATAAGAAGATCTAGTAACCCTTAGAGGTTTAGGGCATATCATCCTCAGAGCATTCATAGGAAAAGATCCGATGGCGGTATACTATGGGTTAAGAGCGGATGAAAGTGTTAGAGCTATGGAATTACCTCGACCGGATTGAACAAACTCACGTTCATTTGAAGAATGAGGCCTGAATAAGGTAAAAATGGGCAAGGACACTCTAGAGACCAGGAGTGGATTGCATCTGCAGAGTGCTCCCTGAGGGATTAGGGCGTGAGAATAGGTACGATATGTCGAGTTTAAGTTAAGAATCCTGGGACACTACTCACAGTGGACCTGAGGATTATGGACATGTCAAAATTCGAGGTCATCTACGGACAGTTATTGATAGCTTAAAGTTGTTCTGGTGCATGGCGCCAGACGTTCCACTTCACACAAAGCGGTACTCGGTGGTATTTAGGGGGACAAATGTGATATTTTTGCCCCCAAGCGGTATCTGAGTCGAAGTGTAGGGCGGTTAGCGGGTTGGCTAGCGAGGCAGCACCCCAGAGGAAGAGGTGAGACCAAACTTAGATCTACTTGAACAGGTGTGCGAAGGTTTGTGGATGTTTTCCGGATCAGGCTTTCTGGACTACCTCTGCATAGGGATATAGACTTCGGTATTGAGTTACACCCTGGTATTTCACCCATCTATGACTCCACCTGGGATATTTGCAGGTTGATTCACGGGAACTCGAGTCAGTTCTGAGAGGCTTTATTGAATGAGGGTTTTATTAACCCAGGAGCACTTCACCATGGGGCGCGATTCTAGTTGCGAGAAGAGGGCAAGACCATCGACTATCGCAGTAGCTCTGATGATTGACGGGGTTATGGTCCAGATGGTGCCATTCACCCCAGGATTGATGAATTATTTAACAGGTTGAGAGGAATGCGAGTCTACTCTGTGATAGACCTTCAGTTTGTGTTGCCATCGGACATCGTAAGTTCCAGGTAAGTGCGAGTTTTGGCTTCTTGGGGTGAGAGTTGGAGACATCTTGGTATTGTACATTAGGAGTGTCAGTCGACCTAGAAAAGGTTGAGGTAGCGATGCGTTGGAAAAGACAGAATGTCAATCTTCGAGATACGTAGTTTCTTGGGATTATGTTTGGGTATTCTACAGGAAGACATGAGAATGGCTGGGTGTCCATTGAGGGGCAGGGATCATTAAGGACTTCCACCAGCGGGATGGACTGCATGGTTGGACATTACGACCATAGAGAGAAATCGAGGATACTTGATTGCACCACAGGATCAGGTGTTGGTGAAGGAGGATCAGCTTTCTCCTAGTTCGGAAGAAGTGCAAAGGGCTTCACAGCCATGCTAGTTTGAGTGGGCCGGATTGAGCATGGTAATGGGATTGCCCGGGGGATCACAGGCTTTGGGACAACACCGTCGGTTGGCGGTAGAGCAGGAGAGTATACGAGTTCATTCCTCCGCTGCAATGGGGTTAGAGGGAACTAGTTCAGTTCGAGATTTTCTCTGGCCTTCGCTTATTCTGGATCATTTAGAAGGGCCAAAGTGTGGTGAAGTCGAGGGGATAGATCGAGGGGTTGTGGCGTAGCGGACCTTAGGTGGTAGACGTGGTTGTTGATTGTCAGGCTTGACATGGATGAAGTTAGTGACCATCGGTTGTCGAGTAGTGGGACCTTAAGCTTAGGGTTGTATTTTGAGCCGACATGGGATTTGGAAACGAGTTGGAAAGATACTTAGAAATAAATATGAATCATTTCTTCCCTAGGATGTATGGTGAGGATGACTGATAGATCGGAATTATGAGTGGGAAATCTCTCAGATTCTCGCTAGTGGACCCCGGGGGATTGGGTGCCAAGTGCTGTGTATTATCGTCGTGTGCCTGATAACATCGCATCAGGTCGGTGTGGGTGCAGTATGGTCATTCTTACTGGTGAGGGTGGGTTGAATTGTCTTTGGACTCGTCGGTGAAGACTCGTAGTTTAAATCGGGGAAATGTAAGAACGAAAGTGGCAGAAGAGTTGTGACTCAAAATGAAAACCGCAGGGACGCATAGTTTATCGCGTAAACTTAGAGTTGAGTGATAGAGTCGAGAGTGACTCGGGATTTGGATATGCTTGGAGGCTGCATTGGGTGTTGTTGGTAGCGAGGAGCTCGATGTGACAATAACACCCCGACATGGACTAGGTTGATGGTCCGCGGTTCAATGATTGTGACCTTGGAGAGGTTAGCGTTACACACCAAGCAAGGGTTGTGTGGGATTATGTGTGTGTTGATTACATACGGGTGTTAGGGGACATATTGCGAACATGTGTCCTGGGTCATAAGGGTAGATGATTAATTGCCAGAAGTGCACTACACAGCGGTTGCAGCCGGGTGTCTGAATGGCGCCATACGAGTCATGATATGGAGGCCATGTGAGTACATTATGTTGGACCGAGGTGAGAGAGAGATCCATCAGGTGGATCACGGTTAGAACTTTTTCGAGAAGGTGGAAGCGATGTGATAAGCGTGTTCCTCAGCTCGGAAGGCGGCGGAAAAATTATCTGGATGTCTGACGTCGGCCCTTAGGGTTGAGGAGTTGTTGATCGCGATTTCCTTAAGGTGAATCCCCAAGGAGGAGTGAAAGTCGGGTTCGACAGCGCGAAGCTACCGTAGGGTTTATTGAGCCTTCGAGATACTGAGAGGATGGCGTGTTAAATCTGAGATTCGCGATTCTGGCGGCGTGAGGAATGTCAGAGAGGTATTTCACGTCTCTGCTCTGAAATTATCGCAGAATCGGCTGACAGAGTGGGTTGGGGATAGATTGAGGTTGTCTTTGATGGGGGGACCTTTGAGAAGGAGCCGGTATGCGTGTTGATGGCGTGATCGGGTCTTGCGATGGTAGTGAGGCTAATGAGTCTTATCGCGTGTGGAGTGGAGTCAACGTGGGCTGAGGGGGACGATCTGGGGCCACCTCCATCTTGTTGGGATGAAGGTGTAATTTAGTCGTTTTAAGATTAAATGGTAGTTTACATGAGGTGAGTGCATGTTGCATGTGGATGTTTGATAAAGATCGTTTGAATTTAGATGAGTCATAGAGAGAGGAGAATGTAAGACCAGAAATTCAATGTATGGGTGGGCAAAATCGTAATTTTGATTACAAAAAAATTGTAATTACAGTTAAAATCAATTAATTCTCTAGATCTCGGATGACGAAGCAAGTTGTACGTTGGAATCGTCTCCACGAAATCTAGTTAACCACGTAAAATTTGTGTTTTAGAGCGATCGGAATCGACCACCCCAGGGGCATGTCGCGTTTGGTCTGTCATCGATTTTACCCGATGCGACGAAAGCTATATAACATGCTCTTTCATGTCTGTAAAGTGGTATAAGTAAATGATGAAAATGGACCAGTAGAAGTGATATAGAATATGAAATCCCGAGAAAGAGGACAAAATATAGTAATTATGGGAGTTGATTTAAGTGACCTTCTGTGAGAAGCGACGATAGGGTCTTCTTCTCAATTAAAGCAAAGGGAAAAACAATGATTTGAAGCAGATTTTCAGCAGCCACCATTTAAAGGTTTGAAAGCGGCACTCAACCTACAGGTTATACTAATGATCGGGCCAGGTTGGTGACGAGCGAAAGAAGAAAAACGTTCTACGCGAGCGAGCTGCAGCGTGAATTTTCGGAGATGCAGTTTGTAGCTCAAGAAGGTAGAGATTTACTCTGCGAGTTTTCTTCGTTTGGTGTTTTTTGATGTTTAGTTAATGGTTGAGGCGTAGTATTTGTCGATCCGAAAACATGGGACGGGTATTGAACACTCGCGAATTCTTTGACCAATCAAGGCCATGCGAGCGAAGGGCTGTTTGGGTCTCTTTAATTCTGGAATTTCTCTTTTAAATCATGGCGATGTGAATAAATGCCGGAATGGGTTGTTGGTCGGTCGAAAACCTTAGAGATGAATACTGGAAGGGTCTTTGGACACATTTGGGCTGTCAGTAGACGAAAAATCAGTGGGCTGCTTGTGTTGAGATGCCTTTAAGTTGATCTATGTTGGTATGTAGAGACCGGGATCATCAGCAAATGAGTTTTCAGTCTGAACCGATGGGATGAGTAGACTGCCCGCCAGACCCTGACCCACTTCCTGTTTTAGGAATTGAATTGAAGTGTTAGAACATAATTTATTCAATGGAAAATTATATGGAGATTATAAGACCTAGGAAATGGGAATGGAAATCGGTTCAGAGAGGCAAGCATTAGGAAAATATGGGCTGCTAGTAGGCGACCCTTCCCTGTTGGGGTATAAAACGTCAGGTTTGTGAAATGGATAAAAATCATCCATGTTTTGAGGCATTAGCTTGTAATAGTCGAATGACTTGAGTTGGTGTTGTGCAGAAATCAATAGGTTAATGTAATGAGGATTAACATGAGGTCTAATTATATGGAATATAATTGTGTGTGTATCAAACCATTGGGAATAAAATTATAAATTTGCTCAATTATAGAATATAATTGTGGCATGCGTAGGTAGGTGGTGCTGATCATTAGCCAAACTTCATTTTGATCACCGATTAATTAATTAACAGTAATAGTGCAGATGGATATTATCAAAATATATTGTATTGATATGTTTGCATATTGATTAAAACATATTGGGCGCATACGCGTTCGCCTTTACGAACATCCTAGGAATATAGGAGTTAATTGCGTATTATAAGTCAGAAAACAAGTTCGGTATTAATGTAAATTCGGAAGGCCAGTAAAATCAAATAATATATCTTGACGTCGACGGCTGGATTGATATTTATTTATGACGTCGAAATGAATAATATATCAGCAGTGGGCGGCCAGTTAATCATTATTAATCGGAGGAGTAGTCCACAGCAAATAATATATATCGGCCGATCAAGATTGATTGATATATGTTCATCGGAAGGTTGTCCACTAATAAAATAATGAATTCTCTTCAAATGATGATTACTGAGAGAATCGGTGAAGGATAGGATCTGAGTTGTTATTAAGGCGTTGGTAGGATCGTGCAGTGGCGAATGTTTGTTTAGAAGATGAACAGTCACAGTATAGCTTGATTGGTGATGGCACCAGCCAGGCGATTCTCTCATGACTTTACCAGCTCTTCCGTCGTCAGGATCCTTTCAAATTGAGGGCGTGCGGGAGGCGGCTCATCTGAGGCGAGTGGATTAGAAGAAAAGCCGGATTGTGAACTTAGGCGACGATAATATCGTGTGTTAAATTTAATGCTTAATATATGTGTTTAAGGTAAAATAGTAACTCTTTTAGAAACTGTGGATATAGTTTGGATATATGTGTTCAGACTACGGTTGAGTGGTACAGATGACGTATTGATTATATATTATATATTTTGTTGATTAGAGGACGGGTTTATCTGGGGAGACTTTGTGTTGGGTAGGCTCAAGTAAGGGACTCTGCCCAGATTTTCCCTAAGTATTGGATGACAAATATTTATGTCATGGGTTGACCTTGGTGGTCAGCGAGATTGCGAGTTTTGGGCGTCATGAACCTGTAAGTGGTGTGAGGCTGAGGTGGGTTTATGATGTATTTGGGAGGTGAGGTTTTCTTCTATTGTTAAAGCCAGATGTGCCATAAATGTGGTTGGCCTGAAAAGGTGGGAGAGAAAAGGTTCATTATGCAAAATTAAAGCTAATCATCACTCTGTTGCTGGTATGGCATCCTTGTAACATCAGTAGTTGAATGAGTTCAGATTTTCTTATCTGAGTTAGAAACCCACAAAAGAGTGATTTGATTTTAAGAAAAATTAAAATTTTGGCATGCCTGTGGTATACTTGACGTCACCAAAGGACAACCAACCAAGCCGAACTTAAATGGTTGTCAAATAAATCTTTAAATCATTGCCCACTTCCTTATAACCTCAACTCTCTGACCAAATGTCTCCTTGTGTGATAGACTCGGATTGAAGTTGAAGGAAGTCTCTATGATGATGTATAGATTTTGGATACAGGACTTCTGAAATCTCATAAACACTTATTTAAATAGTTGGAGTGAATAAAACAGGATTAGGAAAGAGAGGAAAAAGTAATGATTGGAGTGCACAGTACACCTTCATAATAATTTTCAGTGTTTTTCTGGATATATTTGGATTCTCACTCTAACTTGATTTCAAGACACTAAAAAACGAGGTTCAGATAAAAAAAAGTTATGGCGAAACAAATGAGGTCTTGACGATGTTGTCTAAATTCGCGGAGTTGCGAATATATATATATTTTTTTCTGTTTTTTTAATTTGTGAGAACAAATTTGCCTATATTATATATAATTTTTTGAAAACAAAATTTTTTAGGAAATAATATATATATATATATATATATATATTATATATATATATAACCATCATATATATATATAAAATAATAATAATAATAATATATAACACTAAAGAACAGAAATAATTTTTCTGAGTTAAAGGACAAGTGCAATTGGGAAAAAACAGCTGGGTTAAGAATTTAGTATTGTTCTAAGGTACCTCAGCCTGCGAAAGGATTTGGGTTGAAATTTCCCAACTGTAAATTACAGTTGACTCCTGCTTTGCTGACCTTGACCCAGCGCAATAACTACCAAAAGTTAAGAAAATTTGTAGAAAAACCAATTAAATCTAAAAACAAAATTCATTTAAAAATTCAGACAAATGAAAGAAAATTAATTAAAATCAGTAGAAAGCCAAACTCAGGCGGAAAATGAAACAAAGGTGGGGCGGCCTCCCCCAGACACAGTTTTTCAGCCCTTTAGACAGTGAGGCTGATGGGCTCTCAAAAATCACAGGGTTGGGGTGCCTTTGATCTAACTGACCTTTTTGGACAGCGCCTGTGCAGTGAACCAGCTAACGCTAGTAATGCTAGTGTAGTGGCGGAGGCTGGGGTGGCCTGGACTCTGATGCTGAGCGGATGAGTGGAGTGGCGCCTGGCTTTGGAGTTGTGGGTTTTGGAGTGTCTTCTGCGGGCATGGTATACTAGGTGGGAGAGGGTGCTTAGGGTGGTCCTATTTGTTGGCAGGCGTGGACTTTTTTGGTGCTTTCACCATTCTTCCTTTCACTACCATACTCGATGACATTGGGAGGTTTCTTCTTTATTGTTTATTCTTCTCATTGTGGTATCAGACACTCTTCACAGTTCACTTCTCTTTGAGTGAACATCTTCACATTAGTGAGCCTTGAAATAGATGAGTTAATAATTCCATATTCCATTTTCTTTTTAAAATCCATCAATTCTATTGTTTACATTTGTTTTTCCATAGTGACTAATTTTGAAACAGTTGAGTATTAGGTTGTCTTAAACTTATAAAAATTTAAATTGGTAAAGTTTGAGTATGACTTCTTCCATTGGGTTTCAATTGTCTTTGATTTACAGTATAACCAGCAGATGACCCACCTAGCAGACAGCAAACACAAAAACAAGGAGAAAAAAAACAACTCTACAAAAGAGGATAAGGATAGCTAAAAATATATAAGTGAGGCAAATTAACAAGCCCGATAGAAAATTTCTAAATAGAAAATAAAAGTAAATTCACGAGATCTTGTGATAGGATCTTAAGTGCTGATCATGATAGTTACACTTTGACTCATCACATTATGTATTTAGTTAATTCCCACAGTGAGTGTCGAATAACAATAAACTATAAAACTAGAATTTCATCCTACTGCTAGTAGCAAAGCTCTTTATGATTATAGTAACTCAGTTGATGGGATGGTTTCATACCTGAATGATTTCTATTATAGCGCAAAGCCAAGTGATTCCATTTGGATGTGAACAGTAATAAAAAGCGATGGATTTTGGTTGGCTTAGGTGGGGTTGATAGTTTGCAAATTAAATTAAAATGAAAAATAGAAAAAGGAAATCATATGAGTCTGGAATGAAGCCAAAGTTCAGATTAACAACATCATACTCGATTGCTATCATATTGTTGAGGAGCATAGCATATGATATTTCTGGCGGATCTTCGTAACACAAACCTAGACCATTAGGTTTTCCTTTTGAAATATATTTAATTGGCGCAATGTCGCCAGCGGTGAAAAACACATCAATGCTACCCCACTACGATATTAATAGGAGACAATGGCGGGCTGATGGAACTGGTAGTATCCCAGAACCCTAAAACTTTGTGATACACACATTGAAACATGGCAAGAAGTTTTAACCTATTGTGAGAAGCGAGCACAAATCATAAATGCATACATGAAGAACATGAGAACTTGCGGCTTACCTCAAAGCCGGCTGATGGCCTTCCTTTAAGGATGGAGGTTTATGAATCTTTGATTTGTGTCAGCATCAAGGATGTTTGGCAGCCAATGGAAAAGAAAATGAAGAAAGGAGAAAAGGAAGCGTGGCGACGCGCCTTGTCTACATGTTGCAAACGTGAAGGAAATTGAGTTGATTAGTTAAGTTTTGCAGATGGAAACTATACGGGTCTTTCCCGAGTGTGAGGAGGATTACAAAAAAACCAAAACAAGAAACTACTACAAGTTAAAATGGAAAAACTAAGCTATCATTGACCAACCAGCGTTCTGGCTAATAGGAAGAAAGCGGGGGTGTAGGTGGAGCATGATCTTGTTTGGGCGGAACAATGTTTATCAGGAAAGCATTCTGTGGTGGTGCAATTTCTTAATTTTTCTGCTGTTCATACCACAGATCTTTGATTTGTCTGCTGTGAGTTTGACAACCAGATTCTTCGATGCTTGGATCGGCTCAACAATTTTTGGCATAGTAGCTCAAACAAAGCGCAAAATTTTCCAAAAATAGATCAGTAGAATATTAGGGACAGCAATGTGCAAGTAGGTTCAATTAGAATGATTAGTGCAACCTTTCAAGCACTTATAATAAATAGGGTTAATAAGCCTTTTTGGGCACTAATCAATAAGTTATCTGGCTAGGGGCCGAGGAGGGCTGAGTAACCTCCCTAAGGTTTGTCAGCACATTATCATAGACATTCCACAGAGGAGGGATCAATGATGGTGACCATTTGTTCCGAAGGGTTAAAAAGGACTTTACAGGGCTATGGAGATTACCTGGAGTAGCCCACGAGATCGGGCTAGCTACATTTCAATTAGAGAATTGAATCAAGGTATGGTGTGGTTGGTTTAAAGTCTCAAGGGGGATCCACGTGGAGAGTTCCCAGGCTCTTCATGAGCCGGTTTCATTGTTTCTTGACATGCCAAAAAGCTGGGAAGTTCTAGAGTTGAAACAAGAGAGTAACAGTCATCTTTTCCCAGACTAATGGCTAAGTTACTTAGAATTAGTACGTTTTGGGGACTGAATATCATGACCCACAGAACATAGCGAGGTGAGGAAAGTTTGAGGATGGTGAGGACAAATCATCAGGGCAAGATTATTGAGTTCTCTGCAAGACATGGACCTCTATAATTGGGATGGCTATGGCCTTGAGAAAGATAGATGATGCACGGAGCATCCTAGATGCGGGTGCTAGTGACAAGAGGAAGGAGGGCCAGCCTTCTTCTAGTTCGGTAAAGAAGCAGAAGACTTCTATTCCATGAGTATTTCGGGGGACAGGCCGCGGCTATCAAGTGGAACATATGGGACTCCCCAGCCGGGTTAGGGCCAGATGACATGTTTCCACCCCACCATCAAGCGCAGGCATATGAGGCGGGATTGCCCATAGAGGTAGGAGATGCAGGATTATGAGACACCACGGTCCGATCATCGATGAGACACACTCGAGACCTTGAAGTTTTCCTTCTTAACTTGGCATGGACGAGGAGGAACCGATGTCGATCTCGAGTACGATACATGCACCTACCATGTCATAGGCAGGCTATAGAGGCCAGAGTATGGGTCGAGGTAGAGGACAGGGCTCACAGGCCGGGACTTCAAGGAACCAGGGGCATGTCTATGTCATTACACTTCTTGACCCCGAGATTGCGAGATCAGTCGGTTATACGAGAATGTTTACTCTCCTTTTTATGGGGCGAGAGTATTGTTTGGATACGGTGCATCTCATTCATTTATTGCTGCATCTTGTGTGAATGTTTTAGGCTTAAAGGTTGACTCCTCGGAAAATTCGTTGCATGTAAGCTCTCCCCTAGGAACTAGGGTGAGGATTGATATGATATGTCGTGGCTGTGAGTAAGAGATCTCAAGGATTCTACTCACAATGGACCTTCGGGTTATGGACATGTCGGAGTTTGATGTCATCCTCGGGATGGATTGGCTAACGACCCATCATGTCGTCATCGATTGTGATCGAAGGAGAGTTACTGCCTACACATAAGATGGTATTCGTGTTATGTTTCAAGGGGATAAACATGATGCTTTACCCTAGGCCATGTACGACTCTAGGTGGCACGAGCAGTTGATAGGTTGGCTGGCAAGCCTTACCCTAAAGGACGAGGCAAGACAGAAGTTGGGTCTACCTTAGGTAGTTTGTGAATATGAGGATGTTTTTTCGAATGAACTATCAGGATTACCTCCATAGAGGGATGTAGCCTTCATGATTGAGTTACACCCTAGTACATCGCCCATTTCTATGACTCCGCGTAGGATGGCGCTAGGATGGGATTATATGAACTCGAGAGGTCAAATAAAGTTAGTGGACCAAGGTTTCGATAGACCAAGCACTTCACCTTAGGGCACTCCGGTTCTATTTTCTAAGAAAAATGACAAGACCCTTTGACTATGCATTAATTACCAACATTTGAACAGGGTTACGATCAAGAATCGGTATCCTTTGCCAATGATTAATAATTTTTTATCGGTACGAGAGGCGGGTGCACTCGAGATAGATCTTACGTCACAGGTTATCATCAGTGTGAGTTAGGGAGGTTGATATCCTAAAGAGCGATTGTTTGAGACCGCAGTACGGACATTTCAAGTTCACAGTGATGCCTTTCGAATTGACGAATACACTAATAGCAGTCATGGATCTCATGCATAAGGTATCCCAACCCTATTTGGATTAGTTTGTTGTAGTCTTCGTTAGCGACATTTTGATCTACTCCAAGTCTGAGGAGGAGCATGAGGACCATTTGAGGGTCATTCTATAGGTTTTGAGAGACCATTAGTTGTATGCCAAGTTCAGAAAATGTGAATTTTGGCTTACTGAGGTGAAATTCTTAGGACACGTCGTGTCGGCCGGGATGTGTCGGTAAGCCTAAGAAGGTTGAGGTATTTATTACGAGGGGGAGAGGCCGGGGAGTCGGTCTTCGATGCGCGGTTTCTTGGGATTGGTAGGGTACTACAGGAGGTTGATTGAGGATTTCTCCTGGCTAGTTGAACATATGACAAGGTTGACTTGGAAAGAGGTCGAGTGAGTGGAATGACACAGCTGTGAGGAGGGCATTCCCGGGAGTGAAAGAAAGCTTGTAGGCTCCTGTTAGATAGTCCGGAATGGGAGCAAGGTCCCCACAATGTATTGTGATGCCTCTAAGAGACCAGGCCCCAGGATGTGTCTTGATGCAGTTCGGGAGGGTTGTGGCTTATGGTTCTAGACAGCTAAAGAATCATGAGTAGAATTACCCTACACATGACATGGAGTTGGCGGCCATTGTCCTTACCTTAAAGTTTTGACGTCGGTATCTATATGGTGAGCAATTTGAAGTGTTTTCAGACCATAAGAGTCTGAAGTATATTTTCACACAGCGGGACCTCAACATGAGGCAACGCAGATGGATGGAGTATCTGGAGAATTATGACTTCGCTTTGCATTACCATCTTGGTAAGGCAAATGTGGTGGCTGATGCACTTGGTCGGAAGTCACGAGGAGTACTAGCTAGTGTAGCATCCCGGGAGTGGTAGATGCTTGAGATTGTGGAACGGTTTGGACTACAATACAGTGATCAGGCTCAGGGTGTTTTGGGGAGTTTAGTGGCTACGCATTCCCTACTGAGCAGAGTGATTGAGTCTCAAAGGCAAGATACAGAGATAGTGGCCATCAGGGACCAGGTACAAACAGGTTTGGGTGATGAAGGATGGGCCATTCATGTGGATGGCAGTCTTCGGTACAGAGGATGGGTTGTGGTTCCTAAGTTAGTATACTTAAGATAGGAGATCCTCAGGGAGTTCCATTGCTCTCATTTTACGATTGCTCTCCAGGATTGGCCCAGATGTCGCAGAGATCTTCGTCGCCCAGTGTGCTTGGAGTGGGATGAAGAGGCACATTGGGGACTTTGTTCAACGATGCCTCACATGTCAACAAGTAAATGTTGAGCATCAAAGGCCATCCAGGCTACTCCAGGCATTGGAGGTAGCTTAGTGGAAGTGGGAGCATGTCACGATGAACTTTGTGACCCACTTGCCACGGACATCGCAAAGGCATGATGCAGTGTGGGTGATAGTGGATTGGCTCACCAAGTCGACACATTTTCTAGAAGTACGGATGACCTTCACACTGGAGGAATTTGTAGGTTATATATACGAGAGATTGTCCAGTTACATGGAATACTAGTGTCCATAGTATCGGACAGGGATCCCAGATTTACGGCACACTTTTGGAAGAGTTTCCAGAAATCCATGGGGACACGGTTGACGATGAGCACTGCGTTTCATCCACAAACAGATGGTTAGTCGGAGATGGCCATACAGGTTTTAGAGGACATGCTATGAGCATGTGTCCTGGATTTTAAGGGTAGTTGGGAAGAGCATTTGCCCTTAGTGGAATTCGCCTACAACGAAGCGGTTATCGAGGGCTGAGTATACGGATAGCACCCTCACGAGACGCGTATATGGGAGGCCATGTCGATCTCAGGTTGTTGAGCGGAGGTGGGAAGACCTGCTGGTTGGTTGATTAGAGACACCTTTGAGAAGGTGGGTTTGATTCTGAAGCATCTTCTTATGCCGACAGGAGACGACGACCTCTATATTTTGAGGCGGGTGATCATGTCTTCTTGAAGGTAATGACTAAGAGAGGAGTAGTCAGGTTCGGAAAACGGGGAAAGCTTTCGCTGAGGTATATCGGGCCCTTTGGGATACTCGAGAGGGTGGGTGCAGTTTCATATCAGTTAGCATTACCGTTGAGTTTATCAGGCGTCCATGAGGTATTCCATGTCTGTGCTCGGGAGTATACTCGGTCCAGGCTCATGTGTAGTGGATTGGGGCGAAGCTTGTTGTTGACAATTGGACAGCCAGGGAGGGACCTATCGTGTTCCTGGAATGGCCCGAGATCGGGTTTTACTACGTAAGGCGTAAGGCTAGTGAGAGGTGTTGTAGGAAGCATCGAGGGTAGAGGAAGCTGACATGGGAGCAGGGTGACACGATGCATACGGATATCGCTTTCCCTATTTGAGGAGATGAGAGGTACGTGCTTTGGTAATTTGAATGTTAAATAGGTACATTGCGTATGCATGTGATTGTATGTATATGTGTGTGTGAATTTCAAGATAAAATTCTTTTAAGGGGGGAAGAATATGAAAACCCAGGTAAAGTGAAACGATAGATTCACCAGATTCACGATGCAATTTTATGACTTTGGGAATTTCTACTCTAGATCTAGGATGATGACATGGACCACACTGTTGAGTTTGTCTCGTGAAATCTAGTTACACAATTGAATTACGTCGAATTCCGAGAAAGTCGGAATTTCACGTATTTCTAGGCGAAACGAATGAATGGCAAGGTGACAAGTGGCGGGGTGCCACATAACATCATGACCATAAATTAGGTGTCATGTGGCTGGCAAATTCCACATGGCTAAATGCATGGCACCCTTGTGCCACATGGGAAGATAGAATGAATGTGAAGGTGACACATGAAAACCATGTGTCACTAAAATAGAGAATAAAAAATATAAAAAAATAAAAAAGAATTCTATCAAATGGGAAATGTGATCAGTTCGTAGAGGAGAACAAAACAAAAAAGAAGAAACAGTTCATGGAAGGACTGAGAGAAAATAAAGAAAGGAAAAGAATGGAAAGGAAGATGAGGAGAAAGATAGGAGGACCAGCTGCTCTCCCTCCATTTTCCGGCGTTCAGTGGACCAAGGAGTAGGCATTGTTCACGCTCCAAGAGGTAGGGGTTCTCTCCTACTCTGGTTATTCTTTGTCTAAGGGTCATTCAATGGACATGAGGTATATCCCTAACGGTGGGGCTGGTTCAAGAATAGTTTTGATCAAATTGTTGATAATTTAAGGACTATTTTCTAGGTCCTTTCTGTTTCCAGAACCGTAGTTCTGGAACAAGTTGTGTTGCTTGAAAATAAAGGCTGGAAAACAAGTTGTGTTGCTGGAAAATATGGGTTGGAAAATAGGTTGTGTGTGGCGTGTCATTGCTAAATATGGACTGACATGCTGAACTGTATATGTCATTTCTAGGTCTGAACATGAAGATCCAGTTTGTGTGTTGTTCCTTGATTGAATGACATGTAGGTTGTGTGAAAATCATGTTGATATATGCTTACTTGATGTATTAACATAGGTTATATGATGGATGTAGCTTTCATGATTTGTATATATAATTAAATGCAGTAGATATAATTATATGCAGTAGCTTTCATTATGCATGTAGCTTGAATTATATGCAGTAGATATAATTATCCATGATTTGTAAATGTTGTATGTAGCTTTCATTATGCATGTAACATGAAATAACATGCAGTGGCAGTTCTGCATTGCTATCCTAGTAGTCATTTTCTCCATATTTTCTATTTGAAACAGTGTGCTTCTTAGGAAGGATCTTCTTGAATTTTGCTTCATTGTCTTTAAAATCAACAACTAAAATAAAACTACTAACATATTGAACTAAAACATCAAATACACAAAATTCTACTTAATTAATCAAACAATTTAAAACTTAAAAATAAAAATTCCTGCCTAGGATGCCTCTAGAACACCTTTCCGATTTAATGTCTCGGCTAGACACGAGCTGCGAGTGTTTCGATTCCAGGTTTTTCTTTGTTTACTCCTCTAGTCTGAGCTATTCTTCATTAATCCAGTTCCCAGGCATGCTTTGTCCTACACCTTGCTTCCTTGTAATTCATCATTACCTCTTAATGTAGTTGGTGTGAGATCTTTTGGATTGATCTTAGTACTACTAGGAAATGCATTTATGGATTGGCTTTGCAAGGATAAGGCCAATTGCCCTACTTGAGTCTCCAAGTTTCTCATTGTGGCAATCGTATTTGTTTGAAACACAGTTGTGTTTTCTTGGAAATTCTCAAGTTGAGCAAATTTATTCTCATGCAAATTCAAAATCCTTTTGTTTTCTGACATGCAATGAAGCATCTGATCTTCAAAGGATTGAGTCCTTTTCTAACCCTGATAATCTCCTCTACTGTCCCTCTGCTGCTGTTGTTCTTGGAACTGAAGTGAGCATAAAAACTTGCTAATAATTACGTCGAGTCTATGGCCTTGTATGCTCACTCCGCGTATAGAAAAGATTTCATGGTTCCTTAGTGTTGGTGTATAGTGTGTTGGCAAGTTGGGGTTAGGCTTGAAGTGATAACTTCTTTACTCATTCATATACTTGGTCTCCTCAACTTGGTAAGGCTCTTCATCAACTAGTCCTTCAGCACTACTTCTAATTCTTTCTTCTACTGCTCCCACTTCATGTGCAGTGTGCATTCTTCTTTCATTACTTCCCAGTTTGTTCATAACTGCATCCAGATTTGCTTCTATGGCTATCATTCTATCAAGTCCAATAAGACCACTTCACTTCAACCTGTTGCTGCTCCCTAAAGCTTCAGATGGAGTCTTGTAGTTGCATTTGGCAAGGTCTTCAATCACTTGCCTTGCCTCCTCTTCACTTCTTCTTTTAAAATCTCCACAGCATGATGCATCAATTATACCCTTGGAGGTATAATTCATAGCATGATAGAAATTGTCCATCTGAGTGGGCATATCTATTCCATGCATAAGGCATCTTTTTAACAGTCTCTTGAATCTCTCCCATGCATTATAGAGACTCTCCTATTCCCCCTACTTGAAGACAATTGTTTATCCTCTCTTCTCAACAGTGAGAGCTGGAGGAAAAAATCTACTCATATGGGCCTCCACCAATTCTTCCCAAGTGTTCACTGGTCCCACTGGAAATGAATCAAACCATGTGGCAGGTCTCTGTTGCAGCATGCAGTCATCTATCGCGACTTGCTCCCTGTGCTCCTTCTTGGATTCTGTTGCGATAGATTTTTCTTGGTCACGACAATAATATTTTCTTCAGCATATTCATTCTGACATGACAAATCTTTCTTTTCCTCTTTAACAATCTGTCTTGCAAGGTATGTCGTTCTATCAATTCTATGTCACGAAAATCTTATATGTGGTTACTGGAATAGTTGTGTTGCGACATCAGCAATTGTGTCGCAACAGTGTTTCTGTGCAGCTTCTTCAAATTGGTGTCGTAACCCAGTTTGTTATGTCGGGACAAGACCTCTCTTCCTTGTGTTGGAATCTTTGTGGTGACATAGAAAAGTCTATCGCGACCTTGTTTATCAATGTTTATCTTATCTTTGTGTCGCGACCTTAAGATCCCTGTCGCGACATAGAAACATCTCTTCAGCTTGAAGTATGTCGCAACATTAGATTCTTTTATTACGACCAGGTCAGTTCATTAAGCAAGCATCACATGTTGCGACCTTTTTTATCTATCGCAACCAGCGTTTCTTCTTCCTTCAACGTCGCGACATACATCACCTTATCGTGATAGAGGTCTTTCTCTAAAGCTCTTCTTCTATTTCAACAAGCTTTTCCATGTTGCAATAATCAGTGTCGTGACAGAAGATCCCTTGTCGCGACAAAATTTCTATTTCTTCTTTATTTCATTTGCTAGCGGCAGGAGCTTCCTTTGTCGACAAATTCTTCTAATCATTGACATCTACTAAAAAACTTTGTCACAACATAAACTTTCTTTGTCTCAGCTGAATTGTTAGATTTTTCCCATTTTTTGTCATGACACGCTATCTTTTGTCGCGACATAGCTCATCATCAATATTCAGACCTTTGTGTTGCCACAAAGGAAATATTGTCGTGACAGAGTTCCTTTGCTATTAGCTTGGATGTTTGTCACGACACACAAAACTCTGTCGCGACATAGACTGCTGCAATTTCTCTTTTTATCTTCTTTCTTACTCAAATCTTCTCATTTTTGAATTAAAAATTGCAAAACACCAAGTTGGTGAATATTCCATAATTTGGCATTAAAACAAATTTGAATATACTAAAAATAAGCCATAAAATTGGATTAAAAATATATGAGTTTAAGACTCATCAAATTCCCCCAAACTTAAAGTTTTGCTTGTCCCCAAGCAAAGAAAAGAAGATTATGTTTGTCCTCAAACAATTTAGCTTTATTTTTAGGGACATTTTTTTGTTTTCTACTACAATTCTTTTTTCATCCTCAACTTGAATTGAAACTAGTTAATTGCAGCATGGTTTCAAATTTAGTTTTCAATTCAGAATTAGGAAAATTCTACAATTGTTGTCACAAAACAAACTAATGATTTCTGAAATGAAAACAATTCAGTCGTTTAATCCTTTGAGTGTGTGATGTTCTTTTTTCCCTTCCTCCTTGGCAACATTAGCTAATCTTCTAGGGCTTTACACAGTTATTGCATTTTTTCTGAGTTCTTCAAAGTCCCATATGCTTGTTTTTCATATTAGTCTCCACTAATGTAGGCAAATACAACCTTCAAGATGAATTAGGTCTTTTAGGCTTGTAAGTTTGGCTTGGGTAATTGGGTGGATAATTGGATAATTTAGGCTAAAAATTACCTAGATTCCAATCTTCAATTTTTGCATCTTTGGCTCTATCCTTCATCCCTTTCTTTCCTACTGATGTCAGAAAAGAAATATTCCCCTAAACTTGATCTTGATATATCATACTGCATACTTTCATCTTGGTAATTTTATTTTTCACTATCATTCTTATCAATTCAGTCCTTTTAGATAGAAGCCCTATTTGCTTTTATTTTTACTTGTCAAAGATTTTTAGGAATAGTGCAATGTCTTGTCTTTTTAAGCTTTCTACCACTCTTAAAGAACTTTGGGTTAGCAGCTCCCATACTAGTTAGCATTAGGGTACTAGGTCATTTGAAACACCTATGGGCTTGGTGTTCAAAGAGGAAGACCCGCAAGAGACAAAACTTATTCCAATTTGACAATTACAATCTTTGACTTCTTCTCTGCATTCCTTTCCTTTCCTTCCCTTCAATTGTTCTCTTCTTTTCCATCCTTCATTCTTGTTTTCCCTTTCAAATCAAAATAACATTCCCCCAATCTTGTCCTTTTCTTCAATTTGAAGTTCTTTTCCTGAAACCTGGGCAATAAAGGGTTCTTTACTGTAGGATTAGAATAAAGGAAGGGTTTGAGGTTTCTAATTACTGGTTTAATGAAGAAATTATCTGATTTTGCAATTTGGAACTAGAGTGTATGCATATGCATATTATAAGGGGAGTAGGCTTGAAGAATTTAGAAGCTCTGAGGATGGTGGCCTATATCACTTTCTGTTAGTAGTATTGCCTAGTATTTCGCCTTGACTAATAATCTAACAAGTTCTAGGACATTAGACTATTTGACTGTGAATGAACCCATAAGATGTCCCTAATCTTTCACAATTTGTTAAGGAATCACTTTGACCATCTGCATTGTTTCTCAGGATTTTTACTAACCTTATTGTTCACACAAAAAGTCTCAAAAGCTTTATTTGTGCTTTCTATTGAGTACATTTTCCTAAATCTGTATATTCAACTTCATTATGGCTAAACTTGCAACTTCCTTTTCCAATTCAATGATTCCTACCACAGTGCATCTATCAAAGGGTTGTTTGGCTTTGAAATTTGTTGTTGTGTTGTTTTAATCAAGTAAAGAAGTTCATTTTGATCTTGCATTCAGCTCATAACAATACAACACAACCACAATTGTAATCAAGTCATTTCAACCAAACATGCTGCAGCAATTAAACAATTAGATCTAGGTAGTTGTTTTCTTCTTTATTCAACTAAGTAAATGGCAATCATGAAACAAAGAAAATTAAGCAAAACACACCAATCAATCAAGAACAAAAATGAACACAAAATTTTTGCAAAGAATTCTTTATTTTATTTATTATTTTGATGATTGGACATTGAATACAGAGAGGATGAGGAGATGGAAAAGGTAGGGTATTATTCATTTTTTATTCCTTGCAGCCCTCTCCTTGGCTACTTCCATCCTTAGATATTCTTCCACCTCCTCTATTAGGTTGAGTTTTTTCTTCCCTAGTGTACTAGGAGTTTTATTTTTTCGTTTTGTATATAAAAGTGCATGGGCCCGCACCAACCGAATCAAGTTAGTCTTAGTGGTATAGGTGGGTCTGTCACACCCTGAGGGACTACAGTGTAGGGTCTACAGTCTGAGATTCAGATTTGTGGCAAGGGTATCTTCTTCTTGTTGGAATGGTCTTCATCGCCCAGAATAGGATCTTGGCACTGCTCTCCGTAAGTTCTCGCTACCTCATATATAGATATTTTAGGAGTGTCCTGTTGTTTATTATCTCATAGCTCATCAAGCAAAAACTCGCTTGCAAGTAATCCTAGACTGTTCATAAATTGTTATCTCTTTAGTCTACTTGCCTCGTGTGGCATTGTCTCTATCTCAAGACCGTTTCCTCCACTATGTGTCCCTTTTCTATTTCTACTTTCCACTCTTCATCCCTTTTCTTCTGCATCTCTAAATTTGGTCCTCTTTTCGAGCTCAAGATCAAAATACTCATCCTCGAAATGGGCCGTGTCTTTAACCTGACATCTCTTCCTTCATTCCGTCTCATAGACACTTCACATTTACCAATTTTGCATGATTTCACTCTTGTCTCAAACTTCCCAAATTTGTTCCTCTCGAGTGGTTTGTCTCAGCTTTGGGGATACATTCCAGAATTGGCTTTGACGTCTCTAAGCTTCTGGTTGCAATGGAGTTTGACTTGCCCACTGTTCTGGCTCAATGCACCCTTCATTCCCCTTTTCTTCTTCTGTTTCTTTTTCCTTGCCCTTCCCTTTGTTCTTTGGTCCTTTAGTTATACCGCTTAAGGTCGAGGTAGGCTCCTGGTAGTTTCCTCGATCCCCCATTCTTCCTCAACTCCGCCTTGGATGCAAAGTTTGGTTATTATGGCTGGGTGTGGAATCATCCCCCTGCATTTGCTTTCAAAGTAGCTCAAGATATACTTTTCAATAATTTTTCCCACATTTATCTTGTAACCCTTCAACAATGCGTAGAGGAGGATTGCTTCCTCTCTTCTCATTGTGACTAGATGCTTAGATGGTATAAGGAGAGAACTGATAAAGTAGAACCATACCTTGGCTTCTTCAATCAGGTCTCCTCTAGCAATGGATTTAAAAGGGGTTTTCTTTGTCCCTTTCCATTCTCCTTTTCCAACCATTAATAGGTCTACTATTTTCTTGTGTTCTGGTTCCTTTAGTTGTTTCTTGAACTTTGAACCATCCTTGCACCCTCAGACCAAATAATCTGTGTATCTCTTCTCTGCTTAACTCTACCCAATGTCCTCTGACATATACTCTTTTTCCTTCTTTTTCTACCATATTCGCAAAGAATTCTTTCACCAAAGAAGCATAACCAAGTTCTTTATGTTCACCCAGTGAATGTCATCCTCTCTTTCCAGCAGTTCACCAAAATGAGAGATAACTTTTTTTTAACCCCCTTTCAACAATGAAGCCTCTATCCTTCAACTTCTTTCCATTAGAGCTGCTGCCTTTTCTGAAATAAAGTTCCTTGCCTGCCTTTCCTCGCTCTTTCGCTTCATTCGCTCCTTATTTTTTCGATTCTTCTCCCGTCTGGCTGCCGCTTTCATTTTCATCATCCCCTCGCCCTCAACTTGCACAAATGCTACTTGAGAATCTTGTTCTATTTGGATTTTCCACAAAGGTACTTTCCATGATTTCGTTTGTGGCTTGGAATTAGGGTGGTGGATCGACATGGTAGGGTCGATTTAGGCTCTGTGGTTTAGGAATGACGGGTAGAGATTCGAAAGGTTAGTTTCTTATGAAGGTTGAGAGTTTATGAGAAAGGTGGCTCTTCAGTTTTCAAAAAATTTCTATTTATAAGCCAACTGGTTTATTTTGTCCTACATTATATGTCGCGACAACGCTACCCTAGGGTTTGTTTTATCATTAATGTTCTGTCGCGAAATACAAAAATAGTTGTCGCGACACAATGTTAAAAATTTTTGAAGACAAGGTCGGTCAAATGTAACGACATAACAAAAAATGTTGTGGCATTTCCTTTAGTGCTCTTTTGAATTTATGTCGCAACACTGGAGGATTGTGTTGCGACATAAACTTCCCTTTCAATTTGCTTTCTAATTCAATTATGTCACATACGCAGTGCTATGTTGCTTACATTAACCGAAGTTTTCCTCGAATTTCATCATTCCCTCTCGCTTTCATAAAACATTCAAGGCAACCTACATCCACTCATACTCATTTGAACATAAGTATGAAAACTTATTTAAACAATCAAAAATCTTCAATTCAAGTATGAACACTCTTCTCATTTCTTAATTCAATATGCCTTACCCAGATATTCAGAATATATTTTTATTCAAACATGCTAACATTCCCCCAAACTTCATATATGCATTTCATTAACATGTGTTTAGGGAATTAGAATTACTCCCCTTGTGGTCATTTTCGCATATTTTCTTTTGAAACAAAGGTGCTTCTTATCAAGGATCTTCTGAATTTTGCTTCATTGTCTTGAAAATCAACGACAACTAAAATAAAAAGAATGAACTAAAACAATAAATACACAAATTTCTGTAATTAATCAAACTATTTAAAACTTAAAAATAAGAAATTCTTGCTTGGGTTGCTTCCCGAAGGCTGCTCGGAGTTTAATGTCTCATTTGAACCACGAATTTTGCATAGTGTTTTGATTCAATAATTTCCTTTGTTTGCTCCTCTAATCTGAGCTATTCTTCATTAGTCCATTTCCTAGGCATGCTTTGTCCTACACCTTCTTGCTTCCTTGCAATTCATCATTGCCTCTCAATGTAGTTGGTAGCCAAGTCTTTTGGATTGATCTTAGTACTCTTAGAAATGCATTTGGATTGGCACAAGGATAAGGTCATTACCCTACTTGAGTCTCCAAGTTTCTCTATGTTTGAAACAAGTTGTGTGCTTGGAAATTCTCAAGTTCAATAGATTTGTTCTCAATACAAATTCAAAATCTTTTGTTTTGGAGCATGAAATGACATCAAAATCTTCAAAGAGTTGGTCTTTTCTGACCTGATAAATCTCTCTCTTGTCCCTCTGCTGGCTGTTGTTCTTGGAACCGGAACATAAACTTCTTTGGTAATTACGTAAAGTCTAGGGCCTTCTTTGTGCTCCTCCATCATATGAAAAGCTTTGATGGGTCCTCGATCTTGGTGTCTAGTGTGACAAGTTGGGGTTAGTCTTGAAGTGATAACTTTATGTTATGTCCTTGGTCCTTCTAAGCAGTGATATTGTCAGCTGTCCTTCAGCACTTCTTCTAATTCTTTTCTCTTTGCTCCTTGTGTGGTGGTACTCTCATTGCTTCCCGATTTGTTCTGCGCATCAAGTTTTGCTTCTATGGATTTCATTATCAAGTCAAATAGACCACTTCCCTTGACTTCTTCTTTGCTCTGAAGGTGGTCGTCGTTACATTTGGCAAGATTCAATCCACGCTAGCCTCCCTCACGCATATTCTTAAAACACTTAGCGGGATGCATCAGTGCGCGGAGGTATAATTCATGCATGATAATGTCGCCAGGTGGGCAATCCTATTCCATCTTTTAACAGTCTCTTGAATCTCTCCAGTGCATTGTAGAGACTCTCCTCTTCCCCTTTCTTTAAGACAAGTATTTCTCATTTTCTCTCAATAGTGAGAGCTGGAGGAAAAAATCTACTCATATATACCAATTCTTCCCCAGTGTGCAGTCCAGCTGGCAGCAATGAATCAGAGCGTATTTGTTCCACGTCTCTCAATGAAGCGGGAAGAGTTGGCTTGATTATCTGGTCTCACCCCACTTGTTGTGTTGGCCATCCTCTTCCCGGATGCTCGACCCGATCTTTCTTGAACCATAGTAATCAATGCTAGCCGGCTCAACGAAATTGGTAGCTTGATGGGAGGTTGTCTCACGGCAAAGTACTCCTCTTGGACAATAGGCCTCAAAATTACTCCATAGTGTTAGGCCTTTGAAGATCTCATTCTTCTTCTTTTGGAAAATGCGCAGTGATTTGCCATACTTTTATATTCAAGAGTGGTAGCTTTCCTCAGATTCTTTAGGGTTCTTTCAATTTCAGTATCTAGAGGCAGCATATTTGTTTCTAGTTTTCTATACATTTAAAATCTTCACGAAAGGTAAACACCTTGAAAATGGGTAAGTGATAACAAAATTATATATCTGATAGAACAATACTCCAGTATCTTATTCAACCACTACATTAAAGCATTTTTCTTAATTTTCACAAATTTTTGTAAAACAAGAAAAATGTCCAAATTAGCATTTCTCTCTTTTGTTAGAATATTGATTTTAAATCCTTTGATTGTGGTGCAAAACTTGTTGTGAAAAGTATAGACCAAATCATGATATATACAAATTTATGACACCATTACCATAGGACTATATACTAATCCTCAGTAAAGGCACCAAAAACTTGATGTGACCAAAAATAACTTGTATGCTCATAAGAAAAATGAACTTGTCAATTAATTCATTAAAGATTTAGTTTGGTCTTGTCTACCAGTGTGCAATTCGTACATGTAATAAAGTGGACCTATAAGTCAGGATCATTCCATAGAGATTAAAGAGATTTAAGATTCAATGACCTCAGGATTCACACGAACCCTTTTTCATAGAAATTTCGGTAATTGAACTAAGAATTCTACTATTTGAATATACATCTATAATGAAGAAGAAATTTGTCTAAACAAAGCTGAATTTGAACCAGTTATTCTTTGGAGTAGACCTTGGGATTTCAACTGCATGAAATTATCGTTCATAATCTAATTCAATTCTATCATGAATTGGAATACGGTAAGCATGGTATAGTTTGGATTTCTCCTTAACCATACGTTTTCTTGATTGAAGGCCATGTTCATTTCTGAAACATGTTTCTAGTCAGTACTTATGAATTTATTTATAAGATGCAGGTATTTCTTTCTAATATTCCATTTTGTCTGGATTTCATTGGATTCAAATAGTAATCAGAGATGACTTTCAACGATTTAATTCTGAACTTTGAAAAACTCAACATTTGAGATCCAATAAAAAATTAAATTCTATTCAATCTAATCTGAAAAGAAATGAAAAGTAATACAAAGGTCCTCGGCTCCCAGGGCAGTGCAGTTCGTCAGAGCTAATGTTTGCCTCACTTTGTCAAGAGTGTTCTATTTATAGAGGCCCTAGAAGTTTAGATAAATTCGAGGAATATATGGCGACACAGAGAGTTTTAATTCTTGTCCACAAGTCTGCATTGCGAGTCACGATGCGCGACTGTTCCACATAACTCCTTCTTAGTTCCATTGCGACATATTTTTCTTGGTCACGATAGTAATCTTTTCTTCACCATATTCATTCTGTCGTGACAGATCTTTCTTTTACTCTTTAACAATCTGTCTTGCAAAGTCTGTTGTTTTATCAGTTCTATGTCGCGACAATCTTATATGTGGTTACTTGAATAGTTATTTGCGACATCAACAATTGTGTCGCGACAGTGTTTCTGTGCAGCTTCTTCAAATTGGTGTCGCGACCCAGTTTGTTATGTCTCGACAAGACCTCTCTTCCTTGTGTTGGAATCTTTGTCGCTACATAGAAAAGTCTGTCGCGACCTTGTTTATCAATGTTCGACTTATCATCGCGATCTTAAGATCCACAATAGCGACATGAAAAATCTCCTGGATTATTTTATTAAACGGTCGGTTCATTAAGCAATCATCACATGTAAATAACCTTGTTTATCTATCTGTGTTTATTATTTATGACATTACGTTATAGCCTTATGACGAGTCTGAAGATCTTTGTACAATCTCGACAAACATGTTCTGTGATAATCGGTATAATGAAGAAGATCTATGTATTTGCGAAATTCTGCTACATGTTCATGACTGAGTGCTTTATGCACTTAATAAATTCTTTACAGTGTTGACATCTCTTTGAAAAACAGCCATAACATAAACTTCCTTTGTCTAATTTGAATTGCTGCAGATTCTTCCTCTTTGTAAAACCACAGCTGTCTTTTATGAGAGCTCATACAATGTCTTCTTGAACCTTTGTTGTTGACAAGTATTGTAGTGAGTTCCTCTTGTCTAAGCGGATGTTTATCACGACACCTGAAAGCTAATACGTGACTACTATTATATAGTGCTTTCTCTTTCTTAACATATTTCTCCTTTTCCAATTTAAAGCTGTAAAATCAGTTATTGAATATTATAATTTGGCATTAAACATATCTGAATATACTAAAAATAAGCCATAAAAATTGATTAAAATAGATGAGTTTAAGACTCACCCCTCGGAAGGCACAAATCCTTGGTTGGGTATCGGCGTGGCGCGAAAGTGTTAGGCTCACACGGCTGCGGTGAGACCTCGAATAGTTGCCCCTGACAGACACATGGTTTTGAATAAAGCGATTTATAGTCGACCAGTTGATGTAAATAAAAATCTTTTGTTTCTTGACAGTTTTCATACGTCATATGCATGTGTGAAATTAATAAGGGCTGGAGATATTGGCATGACATGACATTCATGTAGAAATGTATATGTTTTTCGATGTGTTTGAAATGTTGGATCATGAATTGCATGTGCACCAGAGTGGGAGTAGTCCTTGTAGGAAAATTCCTCTACTGGAATTGCTTATCCTTTCGTGGGAAATATTTCAAATGTTTGGAGTACACCGGAGATCGTCGGATCTTAGTGGTGAAGCGGGAATTATGGATTTGTTTATGTATTTTAAAATTTTGATTGTCAGTTGTTTTATGTAAGAAAGGAATTGTAATGAAACTCATCTTGATTTGTTCAACACAGTTTAACAAGTTTTTCCTAGATTTTATGTTGCCTTTATTATACAAAGGCTAGTGGGTTTGGGGTGGTAGCGGACTTATCTGGTGGTAAAAAAAAGAAAAAAAAGAAAGAAAATTTGTTGGAACATAGGAGTGGTGCATGTGACTTATTTGTAGATAAATTAGGCAGTGGCAGATGAGTCTTTTATTCGGGCTAACCATTCGACTATTTAATGTTGGGCTAATCTGTTATTCTACTTGGAAGCTAGTTTTTACAGCAGGCCTCCAGTAATTCAAATTTTTAGCTCAAGCAGATTAAAGCAGTTAAACGCTTTTGTAAATATGTTAAAAAATAATTTCAAATTCATCATTTCTTCAAATAAAAATATATAGTAATAATTAATATATATGAATTACAACAATATAATAATGGTAATAAACTTAAAATAAATAATAATAGAACATGACCAATTACAAAATTAACTAGCTAAGTAGTACCCAGAAACAGTAGTAACAAACTTAATATTATATCTTAGAAAAAAACAACTCACTGTCAAATGAAATAATATGTAATACAAATCATGTAATTAATTATAATTATATCAATATGTATGTGATTCCACATTAAAGTATACATCCTCAATAGTAGTTGAGTTATCTATTATTTTATTAATTAATATTCACTTATATAATTTGGAATAATTGTTTTTCCAAAAAATATATAATATTAAAATATATCCCTGTTTGAAAATTCATCTTGCTAAATATAAATATATTGAGAACAAAATTGGGTATATTATAATAATTTTATTATTTTAACATATTCATTTTGTTATTAACACTAGTTGAAAGTAATAAACTTATTTAAATATAAACCAGTAATTGAACAATGATTTAAGTTTAATTTATAAATAGTACAACTATTTTATTAGCAAAAACATATATGATTCAGATCATTTAAAGGATAAATAAAAAATGAAATTGTAATATAAGTAGATTGTAGATAAATAAACCATATTGATATAAAGCATAATTTATTATTAAAATAAGTAAATTTTCACACAAGATTTTTTAAATATTAAATTATCATATAAATTATATTAATAAGTATGCTTAGAAATTGAAAATAAAATAGTTAAAACAACAAAGTTTAATATGTCTAATATATTTCACTCCCCCATGCTGCAAAGAGAGTAGCCTATCCTTACAAATTTTATAGATCTTTGAAAATCTCAATTAATAATAATTGTAAAATTAATAAAATTTGGATAATGATATTTGAATAAACCATGTGACTGGATCAAAATAGATTAGGCCAAATTATTTGGTGTAAATTTCTTCGACCCTCGAAATTCGGACTAAAGTGAGATGGCCGACGGACTTGTACATTTCAGACAAATTAGGATATTGTGAGCTCTGAATGGTCGATCACTTTAGCCATATTTGAAAATAAATGTCCAAATATAACCAAGGCCAATAGGCCTCGAGCCATTAGGGCTTGGCAAGGTCAACCCAATTGGCCCATTTTTATTTTAAATTTTTTAATAACTACATATTATCTTTTTATTATTAACAATATTAGTTTTTCTATTATGAAAAAATATAAAATAGTTTATAGAAAAAACATTTATTAAAATATTATTTTTAATAAATAAAATAATAATAACATGAAGATGATTAAATAAATAAATATATATGATATAACTATAATAATTTATTTTGTATAATCTTTTAAGTACATAGAATAATCTATAAGTATTTCAAAAAACTTTATTTTATAAATATAAAATTATAAAATTATTGTTATAATTTTTAATATTTCTTGTCAGACCCATTTTAAGCGTGACCGCACAAGGTGATTAGGCTAGCCAAAGGACCAGTAAAGTGCATTTACCCAGCCCAAGGACCTAATGGGCATGACCCAGGGTCAGACCAGCCTATTCCACATGTTTTCTTCACAAGGATGGACTGGTTGCAAAGCAACATAGAGTGGTTAGAGGTGGGAATGGGCTGACCTGTGGTTGACACTATTACTAGGGTCGAGGCTGAAAATGGTTATGAAATAAAACTATGGTGGTCCGGCAAGATAGGTTCATGGCCCTCTTGTGCAGTCGGCTTGGCCTATTTTAGATTGTTTTTATTTTTTGTTTTAATAACTCTATAATATTTTCTAATTATTAAAAATATTAACTAGTTTTATAGAAAAAGAATAGTTATTAAATAATTGTTTTTAATAAAATAAAATAATATTAGTATAAAAATAATTTAAAATAAAAAATAATTATATATATATATGATAGGGTTTGAAAAATAGGCGCATAGGCCCGCTCATGGCTTAGGAAAAGGTAAGCCAGTGAAACACAGGGCCCATGGCACCCGCCTAAAAGCAGGAGTCGGTTCGTTGTGAGGGCCAGTGGCATAGACGATCGAAAACTCATGTCGATCAAATCAAACTAAATCTCATCGATGGGAAGAAGGATAATTCAGGTATGACTTATCAGGTAAACGAATCACCGCGATAGGATATGGATAAGTATAAATAGCTAACTTCGCCGTTATCATATTAATTCGATATCGATAAAGGCATAAAATTCCCCATCCAATGAGAAAGAATCCTAACTACCATCAAATTGGGAAAGACATATACTATAAATACCAGGCCACCCCATCGGTGAAAGATGCCTTGAAACATTCGCCTACAACGGTCTATCTTTTTCTCGGGGAAGAGCTGACTTGAAGCATGGCGAGCCAGGCCAGCCGTGACCTCATCTTTCTTGTTTTGCGAGAGGAGTCCAACGTCCCGAGCCTCTGAGACCGACGGCCACAGATTCAGGCCCAGCGACCCAGCCTCCCGGCCGAGTGGGTTGAAAAGCGTCATCAATATATAACTAAAATGATTTATTTTATATAATCTTTTAAGAACATAAAAATAAACTATAAGTATTTTAAAGAAAACTTTATTTTACAAAATATATAATTTGTAAAATAGTTTTTTATTTTTTAAAATATTCGATCCATTTTTGGCTACAATCCGCAGGTGAGATGGGCTAGCAAAAGTGGCGAATAAAAATGGATCGAATTGGTCCAACCCATTTTGACTCAAGACCCTAGTGGGCTCGGTCCTTTTGAGTCGGCCCAACCAGTTTCCCAAATATAGAGACCTAGCAAGAGAGTGGTTGTTGCATAGTGTCTATTGCAATAAAGGCTGAGTTGAAAATTGGCGTATGAACCTGTTTTTTCTCAGTTGGGGTTAAAGGTTCAGTTAAGAAAGACAGAAAATATGACTTGTAGGTTATTGGTCTCAATTCGAGATCATTTCGGTTTGTAAAATATTTCTCCACATAAAAATAAACCACAGGAAAAAAAAGGTCATTTTCCCTCTAAATTTATTTCCATAATCCAACATTTGAGCATTAAAAAAATTCTCTTATATAATTTTTGGTGTGGACTAGTTCTTCATAAAGCCACTCCATTCATATGCTTCTTCAAATTTTGTTTACAGCCTCATCCTTTCTTTAAGGGTTTTGCCTTTTGTGGAGAGAAAATGGGTTCTTATAGTTTTCTCAAAACCTATTTCTCCCCCATGCTTCACTCTCAATATGGGTTTCTCTTCCAGGTTGTCATCTTCTCTCAAAACAGCAAAGTGGAAGTTAGTTTCTTCCTCACTTTCTTTCAACAGCTTTGGATTCTTCACTTACATTTGGGATTTTATATATATATATATATATATATATATATATATATATATATATATATATATATATATATATATATATATATATATATATAATATCAAAAAAGTATTTGTAATAAAATTTTTGAAAATATTAATTCTAATTGTCCATACAACAATAGACAAATCATAAATATATTGATAAGACTAATATAATTGTTACCTCTTTGAGTTTTTATAATAATTTTAGAACTTGCATTGATTCTTGTTGAGGAAAACACTAAGATTTATGATTTTATTAGATGAGATAGAATGTAATATGTGTATCTTACATCTACTATCTGGATAACCTCCACTCAGATATATGTAATAACATAGATCTTACTGGATGCTATTTAATGGTATTTGATATCTCAAGCTATAGATATTCAACTGACATATGATGTATCATATTTATATTATGCTTATTAATAAATTCATAATTAAATATTTTAAAGTTATAAATAAATTTTTATTATATTAATATATAAAAATATATATATCAAACAGCTATATTTTTTTATATATATTTAGTGCTCTTTTAGTTTAATTTTAACCAAAAATTTAGTTTTTAATAAAAATTATTTTACTAACTAAAATAGTATAAAGATTGAAGACTAAAATTTATTTATACACTCTTTCAAAAAAGTGTACATTTCAATTCAAAATAATATAAAATAACATAAAAGTGTGGATTAACATATTATGGACCATTGCCTAGCTTAGTTGATAGAGCAAGGGTCCTAAGTTCGAGTCCTAGTAGGAACAATTTATTACTACATTCTAATAAAGTGCTTAATTGTAAAAAAAAACAACATATCCGACTTTTTTCTTCTTTTCCATGGGTTTCCTCTCATCTAATACACACTTGGTATCTAATTAAAGGAAGCACTTTCTCAAAAGGCAAAAAGGAGAAGAAGGCATTCAAACAGGGTGTAAACATAAATAGATATAAAAATAAAATAAATATTTGGTTTTAAAAACCTCTAATAACCTAAGAGACTGCTCTTATGATTTTTTCCAAAAAACCATTTAGACAAAATACATATATTCATGTGTATATATATATATATATATATATATATATATATATATATATATATATATATATATATATATATATATATATATTAAAAAATATTATTTACAGAAAAAATATCTTTTATCCAAACAAGGGCAAAATGTAAAGAAGGGTTAGATTTTCAGAGTGCGTTTTCAAAATGTCTTTTAATAAAATCACCCAAAATAAAAACTGATCAAGATACTATCCTACTATTCTCAATGACAAGATAGTACATTTTAATGAGGCCAATAGGGTTTCTATTTCTCTTTTCAATTACATCAAAAACATTTTTTTTTCCCCTTTTTCTTTAAATCCTCAGTTAAATGCAGTAGCTGCTCAAGACCATAATGAAGACAAGAAAAATACTGGTGCCGTGAGCAGTAGCCAACAAAAGCAAGAGAAACGGAAGGTCAAAAGAGCCCTCAAGTTCTCTGGAGAAAAGCCTTCTACTCCCATCTTAGATACCATCAACTACCCAAAGCATATCAAGAACCTCTCCATTGAGGTAAACAGTATATAACCTAATAGTCCATTGATGTGATTCAAGCTATACTTCATATATTTTCCATTTTATCATTCCCCCATTTATTTCTTACCTTGGTGGAGATGCTGTGATGAAGTACGGGAAGAGGTGATTTATGTTGTCTCAAATACTGGAGGGCACCTTGGTGCAAGTCTAGAAGTGGTTGAGCTCGTAGTTGCCCTTCACCATGTCTTTAGTACCCTAGATGATAAGATCATCTGGGATGTTGGTTTATCAGATCTTTAATTTTAATTGGTATTTATTTACAGCATCACTTTTAGTCTTTAACATTTCGAAGAACCCTATAAAAATCAATTCTTTTGGATTAGCTTTTTGAAACATTCTTGGTTGTGTTTGGTTTAAATACTAGGAAAGAAAAATATTAAAAATAATTTTTACTCATGTTTGGTTACATGCAGTGAAATCTCAAAGAAAATTAAATATAAATGAAATTAATTGTTAATTTACATATTCTTAAATTATTTAATTTTCATATTGTAAAATAAATAAAATTGGTTTAACAAAGCAAATAAAAATTAAATGTTGGATTTAACTCTATTTTTATTTTCTTTCATTTTTTCATTTCTTCTATTTTTCCTCTCTATTTCCTTCCTTCAATTTTCTGGGAACCATGCATCACTTAACAAAAGATAAATTTATTTTATAGACTCAAATATGAAAATTGGTTTTCTTGATTCATTCTCCTTGAAGAATTATGTGCATAAGATATTAACTGCAAATATGAAAAATTACTGATATGTTCTCTATGAAAAATTCACGCAGGCACATCAATCTACTAACTGCAAGGACATCAAGAATTTTGTACTTATTCGACAGACCAATAGGCTTTCTGGCTTTCCCAAGTGGGACAGGTGTGCATGATACCTTTGGCGCTGGCATAGGTATGCATTTTCAATATAAAAATAAATAAATAAAAATAATCTTGTTTGGCTTTGGTTATTACTGATAATTTGGGGATTAATCAATTTAATTACATGATGATTTTCTGGTTTCTTTTTTCAATGCCCAGATGGCAGCTTGCAGGGCGGTAGGAAGAACAATCATGTGATTGTAGTGATCAGTGACGGGCCATGACAACAGGACAAACACGAGGCGCTGAACAATGTGAGCTTTCTTGAGGATTCAAACCTTATCATCTGATGACAACAGTCAGTCTCTATTGCCACCGCTGATGGCTCTCCTCCGTTGGAGCTCTGAAAAGCTCTAAAGAGGCTACGTTAGGCCCCAAGGAGTAAAGCAATATAATTACGTTGACTACTGTGTGTATTCATGAATTTTATTGATAATCCATTTTTGTATTCATCAAACAGGCCATCACGGAGAAAGTGGCGGCCCATGAGATTGTTGCCAAAGTAGACTTGTATCCGAGAGGGATGATGAATCAATGGTTTAGAGCCTGCTTGGACTGCACTGGATGGTCATAACATGGAAAGAACTTGTCCATATAATGAAGATGGTTAAGGCCAGAGCAAGGAACTGTTCTAATTGTCACCGAGAAAGGAAGGATATGCTCCTGCTGAAAGCCGCCCCTGACAAGATGCACGGTGAAGCGTCTTTAAAAATTCTGCTATGTTTCTTCGTTATTATTCTTGTTTAGGAAGAACGAGAATAGGCAATAAGGAGAAAGTAAAACAGGAACATAAATTTTTGTGAAAATCCTAGTAGGAAAAAAACTAACCCTAAATAGGGGAAAAACAATAAGAGTAGAAATCTACTATTTCAGGTACAAAATTTAAGTATTAGGAAAAATAATCACAGCACAACAAACCCAAAAATACATCTTAGATTTACAAGCATCCCAAATATTAACATACTCATATCCCTAGAAGTGACGGATGGATGTGATGGATAATCTAAGATTTAGATAAATTTAGGATATCGGTTTGTGGTATTTTGGGGGCTATAGAGGTATGAATTTTGATGGGTAAGGATGAAATCTAGTTTCAAAGGAATCTAGAATGGACTAGATGTGATGGAATTAAAATTTAAAATAGAAGGATTTTGAGTTTTGGAACCTTTAAGTTTAATTTGATGCAAAAACACTAGTTTTTAGATAGTTTATGTTTTTAGGGTTTTCTATATTAGTCACAATTTGAGTTTCTTTATGTTAGAGATGGTAGAATTTGGGTGAAATAACGTATTTGGGAAGTTTCAAAGTGATTGGGATGATTCGATTGAAGGTTGAAGAAAGGATCATGGAATGGTTATAGAATTGGTTGAGGATAGTTACTTACTTTACCACGAGGAATCCTTAAGGAGTAAACCAGCTAAATCACTCGGGATCATCAAAAGAGATATGAGAACCATATTTCACCCAGGGATCCTTCAAGGAATAATAAGTCATGAACTTGCTACTTAAGGGAATTCACTCAAGATATAAGAGAATAAGAGAGAACTCTTAAAAAAAAATTGAAAATATTGTTAAACTTTGAATAATGATTAATGAGTGTATTGAGGAGTATATACAAGTCCCTTAATTTCTAAATGAAATGAAGCAAACTCCTACTTTTAACTAGGAAAACAAATCTTTCTAATTTAAATAAAGCAACCCCTACTTTGACTTGAAAACCAAATCAAATAAAGCAACTGCTAAATTAATAACAAGACTTCAAATCCTCCAGGTTTCATAACCTCCTAGAAATCCGAATTTTCCATAATCAAGGCCGAATTTTCAATGCATGATGTATTTGCTCTTGCGTCGATAAGATCGGTAAAGGTCATGGGATAATACTATCAACTCGATTCCTTTGATGATAGCATATCAGTCAAACAAATTTGGGTAACTTGACTCTAACACTTGTTATCCCTCTTGTTATCTTACGTATGTAGGTGTCATTAAATTTAAGCCCGATTCGGGAAAACAATTGAAGCCGAAATCAAGCACACTCTCATACACGGTACTATTGAGTCTTTGTTGACGAGAAAGAGGCGACAAGTTGTAGCAATCCATCGGGAATGGAAGAGGCCTTTGGATTTAATTTGATCTTTGAAGTGCCAGGCAGATATTTGTTACTTTCTTTGCTTGGTCTAATACCTAAAGGCCTCAAGCCTTTTGTACTATTATTCTTCTTTTATATACGAAGAAGTGGATCTTCCAAAACTTCAGTGAGATTTGCAATTGATAGTCTTTGGCCGTTAGTCATGGATGGTCGACCCATTGCAACACCTTCGACACTACGTTGTTGGCTTGCTATGGTGGTCATGGCACCTTCGTGTGAGCAGGTGATGAACATGACAGCCATTTACTGTCGATTACGAGACCGATTACTAGGTACAGGAAATGGCTGGTTCTAATATCCACCCCCGAAGGTTACGCTATAATTTGTACTAGTTATTAAACATTGTGGATAGCTCTATTGGTCGGTTTGGGTTTTGCTCTTCATCATTTGAGATTACCTTAGGGCCCGTTTGGAGTTAATACAGGGTTTCATGGAATTAATTAGGCATTGTATTGGAACACTTTTTTCTTTTATTTTTAAAAAATTGAATATAGGTTAGTGGGAAAGAGAGGGTACGAGGGGTGGCTATATTGAGCAGAATTGACACAAGGCTAGTAGGCTGCGACTACGTCTGTGATGGTTTTGGCATATGGCCGTGATGTGGTCTGCGGTCTGCGAGCCTCTTGATGGAAGTGATCGAGCGGTGGCTCGAGCATGAGGTCCTCATAGTGTGGAAGAAGAAGGATCGGATTGGAGGATTTGGTGATCGTCACTTCGCCCCAATATGAGCAGTTCTTCGGACGGAAACCTTAAAGGTTTGCAGCAATTAATATCTACATCTTGATGCTCTATAGAATATCATAATTGATCGAAAAATAAAATATACAGGTGAATTTCATATTTGTCTTTATTGGTGTAATTTGCTGATCTTTGCAGATATATACATCGACCATGGAACTAAGGGAGCAACTTGAAGGCGGTGGGTGGAAAAATACTTTGGCATTCATACCACAGTTTAACTTTGGTGAAAACAAGGATGTTTTTAGCTTCTCAAATATAATTGAAATTCATTTTGAGTTTCAAATTTTAAATAATCTTATCGTTCACATTTATTAGACTAATGTAATTTAATACGAATGTATTACCAAATGTCTCTTTTTAGAATCCTTGCTTAGCTCGCGAAGACAGGTTAATAAAATAATAAAAATAAAAGTTGCATTCTGACATTAGTTCCTTAATGTAAGCCTCGAACAATGAAAACCTTGGGACAAGTATTTATACCTTTCTTTGTGTTGTATAAAATAGCAACACAAATCTGCAAGTGCGCGAGGCCATGAGACAAAAATGGTTTTCAATTTAAAAACCGAGATATGGATCCACGTGTGGGGAAAGGGGGTTAGTGGGGACGTGCCAGGTTGCTAAATCTTTCACTGTTGACCTGATCGATGATTTGGGATGGAGGTTTTGAAACAAAATAGAATAAAGAAACGAAAGCTGACCAGGGAATGATTAACGGTCACTCATAAGAAATTGGTTCATTTTGAAGAAAGAACTCAAGGATAAAGTATCAGGGTTGATTGCTTCTGATAGGGTTTGAGAAAATGCTCGCGGGCTTCGCCAAACCAGAAAGACCCATTGAAACATTCGAGGCCTTTGGCCTTGACCCAAAATGAAGGCCCAATTCGCTCGGCCCAAAGGACGGTTATGGGTAATTGAGAAAGCCTACATTCGCAAATCAAACTAATCCCATCGATAAGGAAATAGAATAATCCCCGATAACATATTATCTGCCAAAAATCCCAACTAAATCTCACCAACAAGGAAAATAAGATAATTCACGATATAACAGCTCATCCTGCAGATCAAGCCGGATCCCACCAATGATGATGAAAGATAATTCTAAATAAACTGCTCTTTCAATATCCTTAATCAAATCCCGTCTGGAAGTAAGCGAGGAAATATCCCGTCGAAGAGAAGAATCTAATCACCGTCAAGCGGGAAAACATATACTATAAATACCAGGCCACATGGTGAAAGATGCAGCGTATTATTCTCCCGTGGCGGCGACGCGACGGCCGAGCCCCCGGCTATGCTCTTGTTTTGCGGAGGAGAGTGATCGAGCGCGGACCGATCCACGGCGATCCAGTCGGCCAACTGACTACGCTCAAGCCGGAAATCACAGGTTGAAAAAAGGCATCATCGATTGGCGGGGTGACAGTTCGCTACAAATGGCGATTTCTCGATTCGCGATGGTATCAACGACCACGAAGGGAGCGGCCTTGAGTACGAGGATGCGGGACGCCCGGTGGCGCGAGCGGCGAACCTCTGGGCATTGGAAGCAATGCAAGCGACCTGAGAGGTGGGCCGCCTCACCAACGATAAAAAGTTAGAACTCCGCCGGAAGCCCACGGGGAGCGCCTTCGGGGAGATTTTGACTTTCAGTGAAGGAAACACAATCTCGTCCTAAGGTCTTGAAACGACGAGTCAGCCCAGAGGCCGGGGGCATGGATGGCCCTTGGAGAGGTACTTGAAGCAACACTTTCGGAGGCATGTCGGAAGAACTACGCCGCTCGTGGAGCGGGAAGCGATCATGGGAGCGAGAGGTTGAGAGCGCGTGAAACTCAGCCCAGTGTGAAGGTGAGTATGAGGGCCAGCTCATTTACTATGGACACCTTGTGGTGCAACGAGGCTGATCAGTTCCGGTCGAGGTGCTCCACTTCCCCCTTCTAGCCAAGTTCAAAATGCCACAAGTGGAAGCATTCGATGGTGTTAGAGACCCTGTCGATCATCTCAACACTTACAAAAACCAAATGGAGTTGCATGGGTATCAGACCACAATGCGATGAGCTTTCTCTATCACGTTAAAGGCCCAACCTTGGCACGGTTTAACCCCAGCCCATCAATTTCCTCATTGAAGCTGTCCATTGCGTTCGTCTCTCTTCATTGGAGCAGGCTGACCAAGCATCTATTGTATCAAGCCCAGGCTCGCGGGAGGCGAGGTCTATGTTCAAAGGTTCAGCGAGTCTGCGAAGTATATCACTGGCCGGTTGCGATCCACGCATTCGTGCTGGATTAGGGGTGTAGTCAAAGACTTGATGTTTCCATCTAAAAATCCTCAAGCGGCTTATGCATTTGTGATCGCGCGGGTATGAATGGCGGCGCTCTCATATCAGTGAGCTCCTCTACCCATAAGGAAGCGGGGTGAACTCAGCGGCGTGGGCGGAGCCCCCAGACAAGCGACACGGAGGTCTCGAATAAAATGGAGAAACGGTCGAAAGCGTGGAAACCTCGGAGATTGGCCCACCTCGCTCGAGAAACAAGCGTTATTCACGGTTCACCTGCGGCCCTAAGTATCACGGGGTTAGCGCGAAGTGCGAAGCGAAACGGAGTTCTAATTGTGACTGGAGAAAGTCGGACCAGCCACGAGAGATATGCTGGTATTGCGAGGAGTTCATGAGGTTATGGGCACCTCACGGATGATTGAAGGACATAGAGTACTTAATACGGCGTGGGTATCTTCGCTTCATAGCCCTGAATCGGCCTGAGTGGGCTGGGTGGCGCCGGACGCGGCCCGGTTGAGCACCATTTACTCTTCCCACGGGCCATGCGGCTAGAGTGGATCATTTCTTCTTCGGCCCACAAGGCCTTGGCGCCGGAGCCAGCCTTCAGTTTGGAGAAGCCCAGGCTCAGCTACTGCGCACAAGCCATGCAACCTAAGAGTCGGGTCATTTCGAGTGTCGACCATAAGGCCTTACTTACTGAGGAACTGCGGCTTTCAATTTAGCGACTCGACTACTCTGCACGGGACATGCGGCCTAAGAGTCCCGATCGGCTGGGCTATTCGACCCACAAGGCCTGGCGGACGGCTCACTTTGGCGGTGGGCCTGTAGGCCGCCTAGAGTCGGCTCGTATGAGGCCTTAGCGCCGGGCGGCTCGGCAGGCTGACTACTGCGCATAGGCCATGCGGCCTAGAGTCAGATTGCTTTCGGCTGTCGACCTGAGGCCTCGGCGCCGGGCGCAATCGGTTGCAGGCTCGACTTCTCTGCTCGAGGCCGTGCGGCTGGGAGTCGGATCAGCTCATTTATTCGACCGTAAGGCCTCGGAGCCCGACAACCCTAATTTTGAGAGCTCAGGCTGTGCTCTAGCCATACGACCCGGGGTACGCTCGGCTCAGCCCGGTGTAGCGAAATTAATTCAATTCATGCGGGAACAGCGATGCGCGCCAAGTGAGACAAAGTGGTAAAATTTATTTATTAAGGAAAGGCTACATCGTCCGGGTCCGAGGCCCGACCAAAAATAATACGCTCATCGGCCACGTCGATGCGGCGATCGGTATCAAGAGGCAGGAGGTGAAGAAGGGGAGTGGGCCGGTTGAGAGAGAAATTGCCGACCTCCTCGTCAGGGATGATTGAAGTCAGGGGTAGGCATTAGCGACTTTCTCACGAAAATGACCTAAAAGCTGTGGTACGGGCTCGTGCCTCGTCTTCCTATAGCCGTCCTTGACGACGAGTTGCGTTGATGGAGGTCCCCACCTTTGACCACGGCCTCCTTGAGTCGTTCGCCCTGGTTTCTGACCTCGGAAACCTCACATTGAGCCACGTCAGCGGCCGTCTTATCGCAGCGGTTCATCTTTGGCCTTACCGTGTAGCTCTTCCTTGCGGCTCGAGATCGCAGAAGCTCAATCCTAAACATCCCAGGCTTCATGCGAAGCGGGGCCTTGCAGTCCACGGCCTGCATCAAGTCATTTTGTGCGGCACACGGCTCGTCGAGCCTCTGGCTTCGCCTTCGGCGCTCTCAGGCTGTTTCGATTTCTCTACCCTCGGCGTACGCGTGCAGCGTCGTGTAAGCCTTCAAACTACTTGCCTCCTGTCTATTTGCACGAATCCGCGTCGGTTCGCTCGGATAAGAAGCCACGCCGTTGGCATGGCCTTTGTTTAGATTTGGCACCTTGCGGCGAGCTCTTCAAGCCACGCCACATCAGTAAATGGTATCGAAAACCTGAATCGACCTTTCGGCTCGGTCGTAGGACCACACGACAAGATGGGAACTTCGGGCTACAGGATGAGGCGAAGCCTCGTCAGGCCTTTCGACCTCTTGAAGATCCTTAGAATGGACGAGAGACGGCGCCGGCCTGCAGATGAGAAGTAAAGTCATCTCATGGAGTCTTTAATTCTTAGCCCTCGGGCTTTAACACTGTCGAACCGATGATGGGCACAGCCCGGCGAGCGCTCAAGCGATACTGCAGGGACCTTTTGCCTTTGCGGCGGGGCGAATGCGAGCTGCGAACTCAAGCTTTGAGGCCTGGGTGGGGCCGACAGCACACTCGACTTTGAACATGGGTAGGCGGAGAAGAGGAAAACGCCCCGATTTTGGAACTGGACCAAGTCGGTCGACTCTCAGCAGGAGTCGGGGTTTTCCGTTTCACGCCCGGGGCTTGAAAGCGGCGTCTCAAAGCAGGGCGAGCTCTCCCTTGGTGGGTTTAGCGTGAGGGGCAGATGGGGAACTCATGGTGGAAGGAGGCGAAGGCCTGCTTGTGGCGGGCTGACCTTGGCTCGAAGGGCCAAGAATATCCGACTTAGTCGCTCCGTAGGGCGTGGAAGACACTCGGCCCGCGCCGACGTTATGAAGTTATCTTGAGTGGTCGGTCGAGCACACGAGAGGCACGTAGGCGTGCGAGAATTAGAAGTATCAAACAACCTCATAGTCATACCAAACAAAGCGACACTCACGAGATTCTCGGGGGAGTGGTCAAACGGAACGCCCAGTAGTCCTTGTCAAGAGAGTTATATTCCCATTCCGGCTAACAAAAGTAGCGTTCCTTCCAAAACTGGGAAGAGGGAAGATCGGAAATCACGGAGGAGGCGCCAGTGCGTGCGGAAAAATAGAGGAAGCCCTCGTACGCCCGCACTAAAAGATAAAGGAGCAAGCTCTTTAAAGTGCAAGACTTTGTCCCTAAAGAAAACCAATAGATAACCAAATACTGTCATTGGGGAAGGATTGAGGACCAGGCGTTGAAGTCTTTCTGAAGCCCCGCTTTTATGGCGTGCGGAGAGCGAAGACCATTATCAGCTACTTCAAAGAAGCATACCATCTTAGATGGAAACCACATAGGAGGTGGCATGCGGGGACGGACTTGGGAGGCCAAAAGGAGGTTGGTACGCCCTGGCGAAAGTGGCCCAGCCAACCTTGCTGCGACCACGTGAAAGCATCTTTGAGCAGCGGATTTTAGGTATTGACCCCGAATGCAATCTGATCTATACTCCTTACCCTTATGCAGGGAAAGGGGTACGCTGGAGCATCTGTTACGGTCGGCTGTGCATGCGACAGAGCGGCGAAAGAGTCCACCTCAATCTGTGAAAGGCTGACTCGGACCCATGGTGATATTAAATGTAGGAAGCCCAGACTTGGTTGACCTAACCTAGCCTGAAGCGTATCACGAAAAGACACCAAGAAATATAAGCGGTCAGGGAATAAAACGGAAAAAACTATCTCGGGAAAGATGCGAGAAAAGGACTCTGCCTGAGATGGGAATAGGAAGAGGGAGAGTCAGGAACTCGTTAAAAGCGAGAAGAAAAAGTTTCAAGATTAGGGGCACTACAAGACAGAGGATGTATGCGGAAGAAACGGAAGAGAAGCCGAAAGAAATTAGGAGAGATGAGGCGAAAACCAAAATCGTATCGCAGACATATGACGGAGACAAAGCCACCAACTAACCCGGTAGGCGGACCGTGAAGTGCATCCTATCTGAAATGTTCTGGCCCTTGCACAGCATCGTGCGCAGAGTGGGGGGCAAGCGATAGGGTTTGAAAAATGGTAGGCCCGCTCTGCAAGAAATCGCCCATTTGGAAACGTGTCGGGCAACGGTAAACCCAGAAGGCGTCATTTCGACCCCGAAGGATAGTTATGGGTAATTAAAGAAAGCACATTAAAATCACTTAAATCCAGAAACCGATAAGGAAATAGAAATAACATATTATCCTGCGGAATCCTTCAATCGCGGCAAAGGAAAATAAGATAATTCATGATATAACGACCATCCTGCGAGATCAAGAAATAGGATCCCGCAATAGGGAAGAAAGATAATTCTAAATAAACTGCTATTTCAATATCCTTAATCAAATCCGATACCGATAAAAGCAGGAAATATCTCATCCAATGAGAAAGAATCCTAATCACCATCCAACTGGGAAAACATATACTATAACTGCAGCCACAAAACATCGGTGAAAGATGCGCGACACATTCGCCCTCTAAGCGATCTATCTTTTCTCCCAGGAGCTGACTTAGGAATGAGGCGGCCATGGCGAAGCCCCCCGACCACTGCTTGCTGCTTGTTTTTGTAGGAAGCGGCGATCGAGCCTTCGGGCGGTCCACAGCAGTCCGGTCGACCCGGCGGCCCCACGCTCGGTGATCCAGTTGAAAAAAGGCATCATCGCTTCCATTTATTTATGTTGATTTATAGTAATCATTAATGCGAGTTAATGATACACTTGTGCTTGTTCGAGGAAGAGTATGAGGTTCCGACTCTCTTGGCTCCCCTCAATTTCTCATACCAATTCCACACTCATCATTAAGTCCACCCAGGTCACTCTGAAAATTGAGTAGATAAGACCCCCACACATTTACTTTGGCGACGGACTTCAACCATTGCAAATTATCGACCCACTTATTCCATTGCAAATTAAAATTTCCGTTGCTTATACATAACCATTTGCCGACAATAATTACAATAGTAAATGTCAGAGTCGGCAAAATATCCATGTGACGGATTTAAATAGTTAAAAATTATTGTTTATAAATATAAAAATGATCATCATAGTTTTATCATAAATATGATCTTAACTAGTGAAAAAACATACATAATTATTTTTTTAGCTTCATATTTATTTATGCAAAATAATTTTTATTTTAATTTTCTCATCAATTTTAAAAAATAATAGCATACATGAAAATTAATTAATATTCTTATCAAGTGATGATAAAAATTATAGATACATTATATAAAAAATAATAGAAAAAAATTTTAGAGTTGTTTGTTTTAAAATTTTTGAAATATGTATGTTTTAACGACATCAATCCGCCAATATTTAGTATTTAAAAGTAAATATTATAAATTGCCCTAATTTTAATAAAATATAAAAATTATGTTAAAATGTATAAATATATTTTATTTTAAGCAGCTACTACAAATATATATATATATATATATATATATATATTAATACTATGATGCCCCATTTCAGGTCGTTGACAACAGTCAACCGCGAATTCCTCGTGGATGTCGGGTAACGCAGAGCACCACTCACGAAAATCGGCGAGTCTCATTTAATACGGGGAGCTCTGCAAAGTATATAACCTGTCCCAACATTTTACAACGACCAGGGTCACGTGCGAAGTAAAATGGCCACCCAGGCCCATGCATCAATACTCACAAAATATATATCAACTATATAACAATAGTTCAAGAGTTATTACATTACTCTTAACCAAAACATATATAAAAAATTTAGAGTTTTAATACATGTTATACAAAATGAATTCCAAAGCGACAATCCGGCTTTCTTCTAAAACGCGGCCTCTAGTGAGTGTCATCCTCCTATACACTCCCTGTACCTGAAATAATGATCCCTCAACAGGGTGAGCAATGCCCAGTAGTGATAATTTCCTACATGGGTTACTCCCGCTAAATTGCACATGTCATGGCAACCCAAACACACTTTCGAACAAATACATGATCCTACTTGAATGTCTACATGCTCAATCCCATGTCTCGAGTCCTCATGAGCTCCCTCACACATGCCCTAAGCCAATGCGAGAAAATACAGTTTTCAAAACAAAAGGTTTTGTTCTCGAGAAAACTTCTTCTTAGAGTTTTGGTAAATATGTTGGACAACCCTGAGATGGTGTTGGGTTATTCTCCAAAGCAGTCATGGGTCGACCAGAGATGGTGTTGGACAACTCTCGAGAAATTCTTGAAAATCTTCCTTGAAATTCCTTTCCTGTCGTTTTCATTTTCTTTTCATTTACGTGTCATGCACTCACACATCATTACAGGGTACCCGGTGCATATGGAATGCATTATGCCATTTCAACAATTGATGCTAATATATTTTACATGTATATATTAACAAAATTTAATTCACATAATTCATGTTATTCAATTCACAATCAATAACACCGAAATTAGCTCACATGGGTTAATAACAATCCAAGCAATTCATTTTGAATCACTTGACAACACAAAAATCACCTGACCAATCCGTGAAGCAGTAGAGACCACTGAGTGAGCCTTTGTTCACGACCACTAATCAGGGTTTTTCTTCACTTTCGGTTCAAAGATTTTAAGGCAAGAAAACATAGCCAGTCGAGGCCTCAACAAATCCATCATTAAAATGACTCTTAGCTGAGAATAAACCAAGTAGGAAAGATCCTACCTCTTTGGAGTTGTCGAACTCCTGAAATCGGTGTCACTTGGCGTAGCCCTTGTAGCGTAGATCAGCACCGCTGCTTGGTTCAAATCGAGCAAGCCAGTCGAAGGCGGGATATCTAGAGATAAGTCACTCTTTCTCTCTCTAAAACCAGGTTTGGCAACTCACTACACAATTTGTTCTTCAAAATGGAGAAGATGAAATTTGCTTTTGTCTTATTCAGCGAAATCTTTTCATAATTCATTTGACACATGGCTTAATCTAAGCCATTCATCTCCATCTAATCTCACTAATCTTGTACAACATGTGTCACATGGGTACATGTAGTAGGTGACTTTTGTCACATCATGTCTCTCCTGGTAGATCATACGACACTCGACACCCGATACCTCGAAAAATGTGAAATTTCGACTGTCTCGGAATTTGACGTCGACATGGTAGCTAGATTTTGCGAGACGATTCCAATAGTGTAGTTAGTTTTGTCATCCGAGATTTAGAAAAATTTCGGATTTTGACCTAAATTACCATTTTACCCTTTTTCAAAAAATTAGAATTTTCTCTGGTTTTACAAATACTATTTTAATAAATTTGTACATTGTCATTAATATTACAAATAGTGATCATTGACATAGTTTGCATTCCTTCTATCATGAGTCATGAGTTCGATTCTAGGAACAACATAGATATAGTAATTATCCAAAGTATGAAAATATATAAAAAAAATTAAGATTAAAGTATCATCAGTCGAGAAAAACACAACACGATAAATATAAAGAAAATCGAGATCAGAAAATGGTTTTAAAATTTTTTATTGAATTTTTATTATTTGTATTTCCAACTAATTAAGTCCATTGGCGATAGCTATGGTCCAAATCCATCGGATAGTTAGTCATTAAAAACTCTTTATTGGCGACGAAAATTTTCCATCGGGAGACTTTTGGAAACACATCTTTCCCCGACTACTCTGCATCGAAAATATCTGTCGCTAATTGTTTATTCCAACAGTAAATATCAATCAGGGAAAGTGATTTTTCTTGCAATGGTCATTAAGCGTGATACTTTTCTTAGGCAATTTTTCCTTAGGTGTTCTATTGGTCATTCAACATGTCCATGATAAAACTACGAATATAAAATTAGTCACTCAAGTCCATACAATCCCACATAATACCAATTAATGTTTTACCCTAATAAAATCCATTTAGTACTAGACATTTATAATTTCCTAAACTTCTTTTATTATGTTAAATTGATTACCACAATTAAATCACAATGGAATGAAATGGTCAAGGCCTCGGGTTAATTTCCAACTATCACCATGGAAACCCTAGATGAATCTTTTGCAAATTAGGTCTTAAGAGCATTCCCCAACACAAATCAATTAGAATAAACCATAATAATCTACGATTTAACATCATCCAACATTAACAGAAACATATATTCACAAAACCATTCTAGAAATTATATAAATAAAGAATCAACTTCAACAATCAACCCTAGAGGATGTTTAGCCACTCATTACAACCCATAAATCCCTCAAAATCATGTTTATTACAACAATAATAGAGAAGTAGATGAGAAGAGAGCAAAAGTTAAAGATACAAAACAGATGTGAGGTATTTGTAAAACAGAGAAGAATATTTTTATTCATTAAATTAATTTTGTATCTTTACATGTACATATTTATAGAGATATTAGAGATCCTACAATCAAGCTATTCCTATAATTAGATCCTACAATCAAGCTATTTCTATAATTAAGTTATTTGCCTAATGGAGAAAAATCTCTAAACTAGGAAAGAATATAATAGTAATAGGAAATAATTATAATAGAGAATCTTTGACTATTAATCCAATATCGCAGCAGTCCCCCTCAAGTTGGTGCATAGGTGTCACACATACTTGACTTGCCACTTTGAGAACACTCGACTTGAAACAACTTTGGTGAGGATATCGCGATTGATCTTGGATGAATCTTAGAGCTGACTCGATATTTTCTCATCCAATTTCTCCTTAATATGAAATCTGTCTACCTCCATGCTGTCTGATCATGTTGTACCGAATTATGAAGCAAATATCACATGCTTTGCTATTGTCACAATAAGCCAGATCCCGGATGCATGGAATTCAACTTGCTTGTGACATGTTAGTTGTGCTATCCCGGCTAGAAATTATTTCTTTAGATATGCTTACATGATCATAATTATGATTGTTGTCCTAATGATGATGAGTGGGAAAAGATTAAGAAATTGCTTCAAGTCTTAAAAGTGTTTAAAGACACTACTAACATTATATTAGGTTCTGAATATCCATGTAAAACCCGTGAAAAATGTAAATTTAGATTTTTCGGGAAAAATGGGCAAAATGGTAATTTGTCGGAATAGTCCAAGAAGAAAAGCTGGGATGTTTTTTAGATCTCAGATGACAAAACGGACTTCACCGTTGGAATCATATTGTGAAATCTAAATGCACGAGTCCAAATTCCATTTGGTCAGGAGCGGTCGAATTTCACGTTTTGAGAAATTCCGATGTTGAGGGACAAATAGGGTTGTAGCATGAGGACACATGGAAAGTCCTTGCCATGTGTCAACCCCAGCCATGGTGCATGATGCATGGGTAAGGTGGAAGCATGAGAGGGAGCCGTGGTGCAGGATGCATGGGTGATGTGGAAGAGAAATTCTATTTACACCCCATCCATTTCTCTATACACCCCATATATATTACATACCAATTTTTTCTCAAATACAAATTGGGGTGTATAGAGAAATTGATGGGGTGTAAATAGAATTTCTCGATGTGGAAGCATGAGAGGAGTTAGGTTGGAAGGAATGATTAAAGAGAGAGAAGGGAGGAAAGGAGAAAAGAAAAAGCCAAAGTGGAAGGGAAGGTGTGTGTGGGGAGAGAGGAGAGGAAACCATAATAGGAGAGAGAGAAAAAACAAAAACAAGGTGAAAAGAAAAACGAGAAGGGAAGGAAAAGTAGGAAAGGAGATTGAAAGGAAGGAAAATGAATGAGTGTCACGCGGTGGCGCAGACTGGAGGGGGCCAGAACTTGCAGGCTGCGCTCTGAGGTGGGTTTCCCTTCCACTCAGGTTCATTTCTTGCTGAGGGCGTGTAAGGGGCTGCTTGATTTCGCCAGCCTCGGGGCGAATTATTCCGATATGTAGTACGATTTGGTTGTGGGACGGTCATGGGCCAGAGTATTTAAGTTCGGGACCATCAAGCGAAACTGCATCTAAATTAAGAAAATCTAGAGCGAATGGAAAACGAGGGTATGCTGAATTTGGCACCACCCTGTAGTCGAGTCGACTTGGATGACCGTAACTCTTGTCAGAACTCCTATTTGCCATTCTTGGACTCTGGAAGCTTGTTGAGTCTAGAATTTAATAAGATGAGTTCTCGACCACGATGGGCTGAGCGTTGGGGGCTGGGTCACGGACATCGAGACAATCTGTTATGGTTTAAAACCTGTTTTGGATTCGGGTTATTATACGAAATGCTCGAGCATATATGGCTGAGCGAGGAAGTGCGTGTTCGATTTTTTGTGTGATATTTATAAAAGCTGGAATTTCTGGACTAAGTCTAGATTTTTCCAAGGCCAAGTATGGCCGAGAATGGCTAATGTGTATTATTACCGTAAATTGAAGAATATGTTAATGTGTCAAATTATGTGATATATTTGGGATAAAAATGAAAATAATTATATGCATTAAACATAATTTATCCATGACACTTGACGTGTAATGTGTGATTTATATGTTGCATGTGACACGTAGCGTACATGTAGCATGAAATGACATGCGATGAACGCACATTGCATTTATGCACGGGAGCATTACGCTGACTTGTGAATGAGTGCATGGAATGATCGACCATGTGTTTGGGTTCAATGATACATCAAGAATGCAAATGATTTTCGGTGTCTCACGGTACTTCTCGGAGGTACGACCCAAAGTACGTATCGAGAGATTGTCCACGGTACTTTAGGCGGCCAAAGTCTTGTCATCGGAATTAATCCTGATTACTTCGAAAGTGACGAAAGTTACGATCGGAATTGTCCACTATATATCTCGGAGACTGTCCATTAAAAAAATAAAACAAAAAGATTTTATTTTTGAAAAAGGGTCATGGACGGAACACCCATGATGGTTTTTCACACTTGGCATATGCATGTGTGAGGGAATAAGTGAGGACTCGAGATTGGGTCATGATTGGTCACATCTTATTCATGACATGTAGGCATTCAGGTGTGTGATTGTGTAATCGCATGGCATGTGCACTTAGGTGGGAAGTAGCCCTAGTAAGAGATATATCTACTGGGCTTTGCTCACCCTGTCGTGGGATCACCTTTTCAGGTACACGAGAGGACAACGCTCCTTGAAGGCCGTGAGTATGAAGAGGGTTGGGTTGTGGCCTTGAACACTATGTTTGTAAAATATATTGGGACAATCTGTTTTGATATATTTTTGTTTGTAAAAGAGTTGTATATCAAAATCTTGTATAATAAAATGGGAAGTTGTATGTTTCCAAGAAAAATATAAATAAATGAGTCCCTATGAATAGGATTGACTAGCGTGGACAGCCCGGATCATCGGCCTGAGTGCAACGAGTTGACGATGTGAAACCCCATAAAATCCATGATTTTGGATAAAGGGTAAAATAGTAATTTTGACTGAAAAACCGAAATGTTTCTAGATCTCGGATGATAAAACGAACTTCTCCTTTGAAATCGTCTCTCGAAATTTAGCTACCACGTCGAATTTCGTTGGATTCCGCGGTGGTCGGGATTTCACGTTTTTCGAGGCGTGGGGTGTCGGATGACACATGGCAAGGTTTAGGGGATGCCACATGGCACCCCAAGAGAGTGACACTTGGCATTGAAAGAATGGCTCACAATTAGCCATGTGTGGGAAATGAATCCCATGGCTCATATTGAGCCATGTAGTGGATGATGTCATAAAGAGGAATTAAGAAATAAGGAATAAGGATGGAAAATTGAGGGCCACAAATTTGGCTTGAGGAAAGGAGAAGGAAATTTCCTTCTCTTGAACCATACGGCAATGCCCATCCAAATGGGAGAGAAATGCAAAGAGAAAGGAGAAAATGGGGAGAAAATGAAAGGGAAATGAGATGAGAAATGAGAAAAAGAAAAGAAAAGCAAAAAGGAAAGAAAAGAAGGAAAGGAGAAAAGAAAACAAGAGAAAGAAAAAGAGTTCGTAGAGAGGAAGGAAGGGAAAAGGAGAAAGAAAAAAAAGGAAAGGGGAAATTTCTCGGCTTTTGGGAAGTCAAAGTTCAACAGTTCGAGGACTAAAGTTGGTGCATGCAGCGCACTCTATGTGTGGACACCAAAAAGTTTGAGTTTCGACAACTTCCACGAGGTAGGATATTTTCCTACTTGGTTTACTTTTAGCCTAAGGGCTATATAATGGTAGGGGTTGCATATGGGAGGCCATGAGAGGCCATGTAAATTAGTTTGAGCAGGACTAAAAATTTATGGATTTCATGACCCGGTTTCACGGCTTGTGGGAGTTAGGGTTTTAGCCCAAAGCCCGAAAGTTTCTAGAGTGTTGTCAGACTGTTTGTTATATTGGTTCATGTTGTGAAGGGACGGTGAAGTGCCTGCGACCAGATAGTCTAGTTTGAGACCTAGTTGTGTGTTATGGCTTGCTTGAATAACATGCAGTGTGTGGAAATGTGATATTGATGCATGCTATTTGATGTATTAACATGGTTTACATAGAGGTAGATTATATGTATAAATTATAATTGTCCATGGTTTGTAAATGTTTCATGTAGTGCTCATCATGCATGTAACATGAGGAAAATGCATTGGCATCATGCATTTCATATGCACGGTCACATCGTGTTAGGTCGGGTGTGGGTGCAGGGTAAGGTTTGATCGAGTGTTGGTGAAATAGATTCGTGAACTCGGGAAAAGTGGGACAAAGTCCAAGGTAGATATTCACGAGTGTGTAAAATGATCAAAATGATAAATTACATATTTTGGGCGGAGCAAGTTGGGGTAGATTCCCCCCCAAGGTGAAAGTCCCAAATGTTATTCACGGTTAGACATGAATCCAGACGATGTAAGTTCGTGAAAATGTTGAAAGGCGTCAGATCTGCCAGTGTAAACAGAAAATCAAGTGGCCCACAAAAGAAGGAAGAAAATTAGGTTTTGATAAATAAAATTGAAGGGTCTCCAATGGTTTAAATGTGAGTGTCAAACAGATGGTAGTTTTAATCACACTTGGCATTCGATTGTGGCGAAGTCGGTTGGGACTCAGGTCGTGAGCATGAGGGGTTGCATCATGCATGATATAGACATTTCATATAATAGTAAATAATTGTATGGAATGTGATTGATTGTTTATATATGCCATTGCATATGCATTTTAGGTGGGGAGTAACCCTTGTAGGAAAACTTTCTACTGGGCTTTGCTCCCCGTCGTGAGACCCCCGGTCTGAGGGTATCCGAGAGCGACCTCACTAGGCGCTTTTGAGAAGAAAGCAGAAATGTGGCTTTAAGTAAATATTTTTGTAAACATGTATAAATAGTTTTGTAAAACAGGTATGGAAACTATACAAAGTTTAAAAATAAATAGTTACTGATTATTTTCGATGAGTATTAGGGATGTGGGCCCCGGTAGCCATTTACTCATGATATGAGACCTGAGTATTCCAGCGGGGTTAGCAGGTTGTCAGCGGTTTTGATTTTAGGGCGTCACGGCGGTGATCGGAGCTAAGGTCAAGCGATTGCAGCAGGGCTCGGTGGGTGTAGTTATGGTTAGTCCTGATACAAGCTTCCGCGACTTGGTATCGAACTAAGTTATAAATACCTAGAGCTTAGTGTCGATAAGTTAGGTATCACGATTACCTAGGGCTTGAGGACTTGGGTTGGCTACAGTCATTGAGGTATAAGAGGTATCACCACTTGGTGTGGTTCGATGTAGGTTAGGTATGTGATTACCTACAGGAAATCACGGAACGGGATAGAACAACGCATGCATGTGTTTTGTGTAGTGATTTGATGGATTGTTGTGTGGTGGTGTGCATAACATGGATTGTTATGTGTTGTGATTGAATTGTGTGCCAGGTAAATTAGCACATAGGAAAAAAAAATGTTGAACACTAGGGTTTAGTGTGAGAACAAATTGTTTGAGGAATTTTGGACAAAATGGTCCAGAATTAAATGAAAAAAAATTTTTTTTTTTTAGGTGAAGAAAATTGTTTTCTAAGGTTTCTGAGTTTGTAAAGCTGAGAGAAAATAAAATAGAATTTGTATAAGTTTATTTGCCTTTGGAAAAAAAAAAAAAAAAAAATATATATATATATATATATATATATATATATATATTTGGACATATATATATGTATTTTGGGTAGTTTTCTAGTAGAAGAAATGGAAAAAAAATGTGTGAAAAAAGAAAAAAAAAAGGGTGCAGAAAGCATTTTGGGCTCTTGCCCAAGGCGTAATCACGATACAATGGAAGGTAATATCGTGACATAGCTTCATGGGTGTGCAGTGGGCTAAGAAATTGTGTTGCAACATAGGGCGTGTAGTGGTTGGAGGGCCGGGTCCTGATCTGATAAATTTGTATCATGGCGTAGAAATGCAAGACGTGTTAGTTCTTCAGAGGTGTTTATTATTAAAATACACGAGTGTCGTGTGAGTGGAGGTTTGGCTGGGAAGGTGTCCTGATGAGGAATTGTATTGTGACAAGCGGACTTATTAGTATTTGGGTGTGTCCACTGATCAATCGGGTGTGTATCGTGACAAGGAAGCAGGAGGCTAGGCAAGGGCTTGGTCGCGATACAAAATTTGTATCGGCGACGGGGAGAGCAGGGCGGCGTGGCGTGACACGGGGCCACGACATGGCACCAGCAGGGAACGCGCATGCGTGTGCGAACCTCTGCTGGGCCTCTGACCGCGGTCGAGGCCAGCTGCGACCACGATCGACGCGTTGCAACATAGCCCAGTGCGTGACTGGCGCGCATGCGCGCGGGCTGGCGAGGAATGTGCACGTGCACCAAACCGATTTTGACTCGATGCGTATTGTAGTCCTTTGCCCGGAAGACGGAATGCTTGTTCCACCGGGTTTTTGAAAAAAATAATAAATAAATAAATAAATAAAAATAAAATTTTTGTTGTTGATTTTGATTGATATATTGAATGATTGTATTGCATTACCGTAAATGCATGGACATTGTGTATGAGATATTTTCTGTATATGAAAAATGTCTCGGGGCTATGTTTATGCCTTAGAGATACTGGATTGAATTTTAACTTGCCATTTGACATGTGTAGATGGCTAGTCGGAGGGCGTAAATTAGATCCATGAGGTGCTGGTCGGGCACCACCGGTGGTATTTGACCAGCGGGCCTTTGTTGAGGGCTGTAGGGTTGCGGCTGCTTCTTTATTGCACGGCCCTAATGTGCGGAGTAGCCGGGAGGTTTGAGCAGCCTCCAGGAGGTTCGGATCACATCAACCTCAGAGCATTCACGGGAGGAGATCACGATGGTGTGGACCATTGGTTCATGCGAGTGGAGTTAGTTAGGCTATGAGTTACCTCCTAATACGGCCCAGGGATCGAGACTAGGCTGCGTTCGGTAGGGTGAAGGCCAGTATTGTTGGCGGCCAGGAAAAGACCTCTAGAGACCTAGAGGTAATGACATGAAATGAGAGTTCAAGAGTGTTCATGGGCAAGTATTTCACGAATCTTTCAAATCCGCCGCAGAAGGCTAAGGAGTTCCTAGAGCTGAAGCGAGCGATGGCGATGATAGATGCGTGGCGGTGCGAGTTGGCCGCGTATCGCGATGACTGTGACCTGGTTCTAGCGAAATCGGGAGGTTGAGGAATGGATTGAAGTTATCCATTCGGGGCAAGAGTGTGAGCCTCCGCCTACAGGATATGGATTCTATGGTTGGGACGACCTAACCATAGAGAGAGAGATTGAGGATGCACGAGGCATTCGGGATACGAGTACTAGTGGGAAGAGGAAGGGGGATCAGCCTTTTTCTAGTTTGGGAAAGAGGCAGAGGACATCTGTCTCACGGCGCCCAGATCTGAGAGCCCGGCCAGGGGCCCAGATGACGTGCTTATTGCCATCGGCCTAGACATATGAAGGGATTTCCCGGAGGCGTCGGGGTTTTGCAGGCAGTGCGGAGTCCGGTCATCAATGGGTTTGAGGCACGGACTCAGGTTGTTCCTTCTCACTCCAATGTGGGTCGAACCGGTTCCATTGGGGTGCTCTGTGGCGTAGCCGGTAGTATGAGCCGGGCCCGGAGGGCCGAGGTACGAGTGAGGTAAGACCCGCGGGGCTCATAGGCCGGGACGAGGACTGGGGCGTGTGCGCCATGGTCTTAGGAGATTTGAGTGTGCGAGATCAGCGGATGTACGGGGTATGTTTCTACTCCGCATGTGTTGATGGGTGTATTGTGTGTTCATTATTATTGCATCGTGTGTGTATGTGATAGGTTGGGCTTGGAGGGTTGAGGCCTACAGAAGAGCAGTGTTTGGGGTCTCCACAGGAATTAGGGTGAGTTGGATATGTAGAGACTGTGAGTCAGAGATCTCAAGGATTCTGCTCATGGTTGGGTCGCATGTGCATGTGATTGCATGTGTGTGTGTGGAATTTAAGGCGGAAATTCTGCAGGGGAGAATGTGAAACCCCGAGAAAATCCATGATTTTGGATAAAGAGTAAAATAGTAATTTCAGTTGAAAAACCGAAATGTTTCCAGATCTCGGATGGCGCAGGACTTACTCAGTTGAAATCGTCTCGCTAAATTTAGCTACAACATGTCGGGTTCGTTGGATTAGGTGTGGTCGAGATTTTCACGTTTTTCGAGGTGTGGGGTGTCCCGGTGGATGACTGTAGCAAGGTTAGGGGATGTCGTAGCTGAGAGTGACACTTGGCATTGAAAGAGGGCACCTGATTAGCGTGAACTGTGGGAAATAGATCCAGTGGCTCATATTGAGCCATGTAGTGAATGATGTCATAAAGAGGAATTAAGGAAATAAGGAATAAGGATGGAAAATTGAGTAGCAAGGAATTTGGGCATGAGGAAAGGAGAAGAATTTGCTTCTCTTAAACCACTCTGTGATGCGCGAAATCAAATGGGAGAGAAATCACGAGAGAAAGGAAAATGGGGAGAAAATGAAAGGAAATGAAGAGATGAAATGAGAAAAAAAAAAAAGCAAAAAGGAAAGAAAAGAAGGAAAGGAGAAAAGAAAACAAAGAGAAAGAAAAAGAGTTTGTAGAGAGGAAGGAAGGGAAAAGGAGAAAGAAGAAAAAGGAAAGGGGAAATTTCCCGGCTTTCGGGCGGTCAAAGTTCGACAGTTCGAGGACTAAAGTTGGTGCAAGGCGCGTCTCTACGTGTGGACACGAGTTGGAGTTCGATGACTTCGAGAGTAGGATATTTTCCTACTTGGTTTACTTTTAGCCTAAAGGCTTTATAATGGTAGGGGTTGCTTGTGGGAGGCCATGAGAGGCCATGTAAATTAGTTTTGAGCCTTGGGACTAAGGGGTATGGATTTCATGACCGGTTTCACGGACTGTGGGAGTTAGGGTTTTTAACTAGGCGAAAGTTTCTAGGTGTTGTCAGTTTGTTTGTTGTTGTGATGATTGGAACCATATTGGTTCATGTTTGTGATGGGACGAGTGAAGTGCCTATTGAATGGTCTAAGTTTGAGACACAGTTAGCATGTGTTATGGCTTGCTTGAATAACATCACGATTGTGTGGAAATGAAATATTGATGCATCTTTATTTGATGTATTAACATGGTTTGCATGGAGGTAGATTATATGTATAAATTATAATTGTCCATGGTTTGTAAATGTTTCATGTAGTGCTCATTCATGCATGTAACATGAGAAAAATGCATTGGCATCATGCATTTCATATGCACGGTCATTGCGTCGGTCGGGTGTGGAGTGCGGGTAGTTTATTCACAGTGTTGATGAATGGGTCGTGAACTTCGGGGAAAAAATGGACTAAGGTCAAGGTGAATATTCCGCAGTGTAAAATGGTCAAAATGATAAATTACATGTGTTGGGCGGAGCAAGTTGGGGTTGATCCCCCGAGGTGAATGTCCCGAATGTTGTCCACGGTTAGACATGAGATCTCGGCGATGTAAGTTCGTGAAAATGTTGAAAGGCGTCTGTCTGCGATTAATAAGCCAGGAATCAGGTAGGTACCATGAAAGAAAAAGGAAAGAAAATCAGGTTTTGATAGAAATAAAATTGGAGGGTCTCGATGGTTTAGTCATGGTGTCAAACAGATGGCCGGTTTTATTCACACTTGGCATTCCGGGTGTAATGGTCGATTGGGACTCGGTCGTGAGCATGAGGGTTGCACATCTCATGCATGATATAGACATTTCATATAATGATAAATAATTGTATGGAATGTGATTGATTGTTTATATATGCCATTGCATATGCATTACTTTGAATTTTAAAGTCTAGTTAAATGATTATTTTGAAACATGTATTACTTTGAATTTTTAAAAGAAATATATATTTTGAAGTGAACTTTCATGATTGAGTGCGCAAAGTCCCTCACTTTTGCTGTGTCAATTGGCATCCCATTGAAACTACTAAATCTGCCCCTGATGGATAATTGGAGGCAATGAACTCACTTTTCTAATTTTTTTTTCCCTCTAAGGAATTGAGATTCTGAGAATGGACTTATGATGCCCTAGGACAATAATGGAGCATTAAAGAAGTTAAAAAAAAAAAAAAAAAAAAGAAGCAAAATCATTTTGTTATATATAGGAACTTTGAATTAGACATCTCACTTTCTCCTTCCTTCTCACTTCCACATTTATATATCTCTGATGATTAGTTTGTAATTAAAATTATTCTACAAACAAATGACCCATCTCCCAGATACTACTGTTTTTCATTATCACGGATCCAATTTTAATTATCTCATCTCAAAACATCAACAAACAGTTGGATAAACATTTTATATACAACAATGGAGAATATCATATTATGTTCAACTAAATTTTACATACAAATAAAAAAAATTTATGGTTTATTTGTTATATACATTAAAAAACAATAACATATATGACAGGTTAAATTAATTAAATTCGAATGCAAAAAAAAGCTAGGATAGTATGACATGGGAATGATAATTAAAGTAATAACACCTAGTAATAAGGCAATTGTGTATGTTGAATGGAATGTTTAGATTCCATTATCGATCACTAATCGATAGAATCAATCATATACATATCACTTAATCAACGGATTGTTAGTTGAATTTAAAAGTTGAAAGGATCAAATCCCACATAATTAATTGACATGACAAGTCTATTAGTGGTGCTTTATTTGTCCTTGTTCATGCCTTTTTTTTTTTAATTGATGTGTCTTTGTTCATGCACTTATGCATATGTGATAAATTCCTCTTAATTTATTCAGATGTTATCTCCTTAGCAAGGAGGTAATAAGATGCATATTTGAAAAAAATCTCCAAAAAAATATGGTTTATCAATTAATAAAGACAAGAGAACTAAAACAAAATAAATATTATTACCAAGAAGAATAATGGTAATGGCACCGGTGAATCTGTCACCTCTTGATAAAAATAATTAATCCCAGCTATTTCTGGGCCGTTCTCTTCCAATACGGATATTTCACATTTGATCGATAATTTTTGGCAACAAAAAGTTCCAGCGTTCATTCATTTTCCTGAGACAAAATGAAAATAAAGGAAATAAATTACATCTTCAAGTGATACCTAACTTTTGAAAATAAAGGGTCAAAACTTTATTTTACATATTCCACTTGACCATGCAATGATCCGTGGAGCAAGTATATGATTAAAGATAGAAACTTCATATCATGAAAAAGAAAAATGTCAGAAAACACCTAAATTGAGAGTGTCTTCACAGCAAGAACAGTACTAACTTGTTTACAAAAAGCCCCGAGGAGAAAATAAAAGAATAATGAAAATAAAATTAGTAATCAAGCTAACCGGGAACCTTAGACTAAATATTTTAATAGTCATTACAGCAACCTAAAAAAAAAGGGGGTATCTTGCTAATATATATAGTTTATAGATCTTCAATAAATTAGACTCGTCATACTTTAATTTTCTAAATAAAAAGTAAACAATATATTTGGCATGTGTTTTAAAGAAATCATATAAATAAGTCGTAGCATCTACATTTTAACTCTTAATCCACATTGCTTCAATTTCACGACAATTTAATCTATCTAGAATTTTCATTAATACGATAAAAACAAGTTATATAAAAATTGTGAATTGATTTTAAAGTTTCCAAGTATTTGCTCTAGTGATCCCGAGGACCCAGCGATTTTAATTTAAATAAGTAAAAACATTTGTGTAAAAGACAGAAAATTCAATTTTACGAAAAATAAGCAAAATCGTAATTTTGATGAAAATCAAATTTTCTAGATCTCCAGATGTGAAGCGGAATTCACTGATTGGAATCATCTTGTGAAATCTAGCTACCACGTGGATACACAGCCGAATTAGAGGCGGTCGAGATTTCTGCATTTTCGAGGCACCAAGTGTCGGGTGCCATAAAACGGGTTTGAGAGATATGTGTTGTGACAAAAGTCACCTATTACATGTACTCTTGTGACACATCTTGCAAGAGTAGAGAGATGATGGAAATGGATGACCAAGATAGTGCCAATGTCAAAATCCAAGATTTAAGGACATGGATGGCATTATTTGAAAGTTAAATGATAATGAGGACAAAAGATGAACAATGTTCATCTTCTTCAAAGGCCAATGCGTGAAGGAGAGCAAAACGTGATGCAGTGAGCTTAGGTTTTGATTTTTAGAGAGAGAGTATGCAACTTCTCTCTAAGAATCTGAAGCCGATCGGACCGTCAGTTTCTTGGACCAAGAAGAGAGAAGTTGCTCTGTGGCGAGGACTACGCATGGGCACTTGTTTGGGAGAGTTTCGACAAAATCCGTGAGGTAGGGGTTTTCTCCTACTTGGTTTACTCTTGGTTTAAGTGTTTTGTAATGCTTGAGTTGATTTGAGGCCGTGAGTGACCGTTTGATAGGTCCCAAAACTTGGAACCGAAATGTGAAAATTTTTAGGGCCGTTTTGGATAGTCCACGGACTGTTTGGGGGCCTTGGGAGATAATTTATGGCAAATTATGTTTGGTGTTATATGAGTGAAAATGGCCATAGGTCGGTTCCACAAAGTGGAACCGATGTGAGTTGAGTGGGCTGCCCGCAGGGCGACCTTTAGTGCATTTGAGATTTATTAAGCAGTCGGTTTGTGTGAATTAGACAAAAAACATCCATGTGTTGTGTGCATGAAACTGTTGAAGTGAATGACTTGAGTTGTGGGGAAATAGATAGGTTAATACATGAGCTTAATGTGTTAACATGATGCCACAATTATATAGAACATAATTGTGTGTGTGTAGGCCATTGGAAATTAAATTGTGATTAGCTCAAGTGAGCTAATTTAGGTGTTGGTTGCTCAAAATTGAATAACATGTGTTATGAGTGCAAATTTGAGAATGTATGCATAATTGATGTATTGGTATAGATTGTGTTGAAATGGCATAATGCATTTCATATGCACCGGGGTAACCTAGACATTAGGTGTGAGTAACCTAGACATTAGGTGAGTGCATGACATGAAAGAAAAAGCGGTATGTTTGTAGAAGAATTTCAATGGATGATTCGGAGAATTGTGTTGGGAGATGGTCGACAATTTCACGTCTGGAGGAGCCATGGTGTTGAAAAGGTTCTCCAGCACATTCGCCTCGAGGGTAGTCAATACTTTTTTGCAGAGCTGGTAGTGTGTTTTAAAGAACAACGGGTTTTATTTTGGCGGTGTTTTCTCATACATGGCTTAGAAGCGAGTGTGGCAGAAGTCGGTGAGATTCGAGACATGGGCAGGCATTTAGACATTTCAAGTAGGATCAATTTACTTGAGGTGTTTTGTTTACATTGGATCGTTGCATAGGTGGGAGTAACCATTTGGGGTAATTCGTTCCACTCTTGGGCCTATTCTCGCCTGTTGAGGGTGTATTTCGGTACGAGGGAGCGTTCGAGCGAAGCTCATCTTAGAGGCGATTTTGAAAATCGGGTTAATAGCTGATGTTTTAGTATAACATGTATTAGAATTGTGAGTTTTAAAAGCGTGTTTGTATTAAAATGCTCAATAACTCTTGAACTATTGGAATATAGTTGGGTGTATTTTGATAGTATTGGGTGCATAGGCCCAGTATATTTATTTTACCTGGGTGGGTCTCGAGATAAGAGACGTATAGATTTCCGCGGGTTGACGGGTTGTCAACAGACACCCCGGTTTTGGGGCTTCATAGCTTGGTATCAGAGCTTAGGTATACGATTACCTAGGGCTTGAGGGGCTTGGGCTTAGGCCGTAGTCTTTAAGAGGTAAGAACATCACCACTTGGTGGCTCAATGTTAGGGTTAGGTATGTGATTACAGACCAATCCGCGGGACGGATTAAGTTCTTGCGCATACTATGTTTTATCGTGATTAGGTGTATAACATGTTGATTATCATATATGTTGTATGATTGTTGTTTATGTAATATTGGCCAAAGATAATTGTGCATAACATGGATTATTATGTGTTGTGTGATTATTGTGTAGTGAAATGTACATGGAAAAAAAAACAATGTTAGTCTTAGGGTTAGTGTGAGGAAGCAGGAGGTTGAGAAATTTGGGACAAAATAGTCCAGAATTAAATGGAAAAAAATTTTTGATGTGAAGAAATTTTCTAAGGTTTTACAGTGTGTAAAACTGAAGAAAAATGGATAAAATAAATTTTTATAAATTTATTTGGGTGTACTGGAGAATGAGAAAAAAAAAAGTGTATATATATATTTTTGGGTAGTTTTTCCAGTAGCAAAAATGAATGAAAAAAAAAAAAAAAAACCATGAGACTGGGAGTAGGCTACTACCGTGTCCGATCACAATGGAAATTGTATCGTGACATAACTTCCCAGGCGTACGAGTTAGGTGGAAGTCAATAATCACGATCTGATGGTTAATAATCGTGGCAGTGGCTTCAAATTGGAGGTGTGTCACGATACTCTGTTGTATCGTGACGGGGCGAGGCAGCTCTTTTTGGGGGAGTGTGTCACGATACAAATTTTGTATCAGCGATGGGAAGCTTGATAGAGTTGCGGGAAGTGTGTCACGACCGGTCTACGTATCGTGACAAGCGAACGATTTGGTGGGCGTGTCCGCGTCTGATTGATTAATATCGTGGCGGGGAGGTACAGGCGTGGTCGTTGCGTGTGGCCGGCGATACAGCACGACGGGGTGAGATCGCGGCAAGCGGCGGGCTGCGATCGCCTGGGGGCGCGCGACCACGAGAGACCCGCGATCTGATCGCCTAAACGCTGCAGTAGGCGCGGGGTTGCGACCTGATCGGGAGCCGACCGACATGGCGTATGCGACTGGCGTCATGCGCCTGACACAGGCACCATGCGTGACCGGGGTTAGTGTATTGTGCGGATAGATCACGAGGCATTATAGATTTGCGGGTTGAATGGGTTGTCAGCGGATACCTCGGTTTTTGAGGCGTTACATTATTCTCCCTTATAGCTTGATGATCTTCTTGCTTAAGTATTAGAAACCTACATTATATCATAGATGAAGTTTCAAATATTAAATAATTAAAAGTTTTGTTTAAATATTAATAACTTTTTGAATTAAAGATTAACTGCGGCATAAAAGAAGCCGGCTGATTAAAATGAGCAATAATACATAGTCTTATAGAATGAAGTATATCATTGCACAAAAGATTTTACATTTATATAAAACTATACTTATTTTTATAGGCGATTAATATAAAGCTATACTTTTAACTCATTGTAAGTATCATGACTTCAGTAATTTTTTCCATTCTTTAAATAACCATGACATTCTTTCAAGCACTCATTTAGTATTCATACTTATATTATATAATGTGAACAAAAAAACACAAGGGCATAAAGTAAAACCAAATATAGATAAACATATTCAAACAAAGATATAGTGGTATTATTTATCATTATTGCCTTCTTTATCCTTAATAAAAATCAAGACCCAATATCTAAAGATAAAAGAAGCAAACAAAATACTATAATAATACAATGCAAATGTGCAATAATAAGGGATTAGAGAACAAGATATTGATTTAAAAAAAAGATTTAGAAAATTGGATTTTGAATAATGAAATGAATCAAATAGACATGAAGTAACCAAAACCAATAGGGTATAATTTTAAATTTGTGTTCTTAATGCCGAAAATGCCTATAAAGTATAGAAAATTTGTTTATATGGCTCCTCTTTCACAGTTCCATATGAGCTCACATACCGAATCCGTCGGGACCGAATTTAGAAAGCAACGGTTCCAAATCGACATGAAGATCTATAAAAAAATCCAGCACCAAGACGGAGGCGGACGTATACTTGTTTTGAAATTGGCAAGAAGAAAACAAAGAAGATGAAAGTAAAGCGAGGACTCTTCTCTTCATTAAGATGATATTCCCCTTCTTAATTTTCTTAGCAACCAAAAAAATTAATCAAAAATTATAAAACCACAAGTACAATGAATGAAAAGTAGGATTAGGAAATTTAGGTGTTATAAGAAAACAAAGAGGCGGCGATGCGACGATGTGAAGCCCCAGATCAGGGTCTTTTTTTTTTTTTTTATCGCTTTGTATCCAAGTTTGTCGTAAGCGAGAATTTATATCGTGTGCCGTCACATGGTGCGCCCGTAAATACCTATCAGTAACAATCTTGAGTCGCGTATGTGCCTTATCATGCGCACCGAAAGAAGTATAATTGCGTGCGAGGCCGCATCGTGCGACTTTGTTGCCACGGCTATGCTGCATGTCGCGCGACTTCGGAAGGCTGTGCCATGTCGCGACGCGACTCCAATATTAGGGCCCAAACTCGATTGCGACCACCGAATATCAAGTAAATGACGCTGAGAACCTCACTCCGCTGACTAAGCTTTATCGCGACAATGACGCTTCTAAACGACGACCACAGCCGCTTGACATAAAACGTATGCCGCCAACGCCGAACTCTTCCATCTTGACAATCTGCATCGCGACAAAGAAAAGATCTTGCCGCCTTCTACAAAATCTCTGTCTAATTAAGCTCCTTGAGACATAAAAAAACCATTAGCCGCGCGACGGGATTTATAGTCTTGCGGCGATCTACATCGCGGGGATAGATCTTTTTATCGCGACATAATTTCTTCAGGCCTTGACCCGACCCTGTTTGCAACGCAAAGAAACATCGCAAGCATGTCCTTTGGTCTAGGCCACACTCTGCCGTGACATAAAATACGTTATGTGACACCTCCGCGAAATCTATGCGACACTACAATTTTACGTGCGACTGAAATCTCTCTTGGCCTTAACGACTCTATCATGACTCGGCCTCTCATTGCTTGATCGTCTCGGTCGCGACATCGTCGGCAGGAACCTAGAGCCCTTATCTATGAGAAAGCCGTATTGCATTGATTTCTATATTAAAATCAAGAACCATATACATTGACATAAGAATTTCCTTTTGTGACACAAGAATTTCACATCGCGACAGACAGACGAAACTACATCGCGACCCGGAATCCTATCACGACTAGCGGCCGATACTTTGTCTTTGCATTTCATGCCTCTGTAGCTATCAAGAATCCTTGTCGCGACCCAAACATCTGATAACTGTTCTTGGCGTTCCCACCCTCCGGCTCTCGATGCATTTAATTCAGCACTCACGCCTCTATACATTATATGGCGATTATAAAATATGACTTTCCGACGCAATAATGAGCGAGTCAAAATAAGTTTTATTTCAAAACTTCTCATTTATATATACAAAAACTGGATCAAATAATAAAATTTTGCAATTACATATAAAAGCCCAAAATCGGCCTTCTTCCCACAACTAAGACCTCATATCTGTCCACCTTCGGGTGTACCTCTAGCACTTGAAAATGTTTTCCCACGACGGGGTGAGCAATGCCCAGAAGAGGAATTCTCTACCAAGACTACTCCGCTAAGTGCACATCTGGCTTTGCAAACACACACACACATTCAAGTAAAAATGCACATTCCTACTCAAATGTCTGTATCTGGGTGACTTTGACTCACTATCCCATGTCTGAGTCCTGCGAAGCTCCTCACATGAAAATGCCAAGTGTGAAAACCTGTATTGGTCTTCACTCCAATGACTGTGGCGTGAACTTAGGGGTGTCAGATTTATTTTCGTCAACCGAAAATCTACATGTCTCATGTTATGAGACATACATGTATAAACATGGCCCGCCAGGCCTCATATCCTACTCATAAAATGCTTATATTTTTATACAAAATGATTAATTACAATTTGTTTTAATTTATACAAAAAAAAAAAGATTACTCTTGCCGAATTTTAGAAAAATACAGAATAAGGCCATCTTGGCCGTTTCTTAGCCTCTCGGAGTCCCGGTTGCATCCATCCCCCAAGTCGTCGCCGAAATTTTGAAGTATATTCGAACAGGTGAGCGCCTGGTAATTGGATTTCCTACTTGGATTTACTTCCCTATAAGTGCGATGCAGTAGCGCGACAAACATTCAACCGCGTGCTAATATATCACTCAATATATATTAACGAATTAATTCCATAAATCATGCTATTAGTTCTAACAATAACATAAGATTAGCTCCATGGGCTAAGGCTTTTTAATCAGTGAGTTTCATCTTGGAACCGCCAGCGAAAATCCGCAATCCGGCCATGTATTCTCCGCTAAGCGATAACACGACATCAGCGCGATCAACATGAAGCGATTAAAATTTGGACTAACATCCGACCATTCCGGAGATTTATTCACTCGGTTCAAATCTTTTGGAACCGAAATCACGGCCATCGGGGACTCGGCGAATCTCATCCATTACGCCAACCGCCCACAAACGAGTAAAGAAAGTAGAGGAGAAAAACTACCTTTCTGGGTTGTCGAAACTCCCGTCACCGTCTTGTGGCAGCTCTCACTTTGTGAGGATCGCTCTCCTCTTGCTCCACTTCGACACGGTCGATCGTCAGGAAACTTAGAAAGAGGTGGAGCCTCTCTCTCTAAAAACCTCTCTTTCTCTATCTCTCTTTCTCGGTTGGTCTCTCTCTGCTTCCTTCCCTCCCAGGCAGTTAGTGGTGGAGACCGAGAGAAGAGTCTCCCGATACCACGCGTCAAATTTCTGTGGTTGGGAAGGATTGCACATATCCTTTATCCAACCACTGTAAGATTTTCCTCTATTGGCATCATGCCATATGTCACCTATAGCCCACATAGGCTGTGTTTGACTTGCCGCCACCTTGACCGCGTGGGCCTCTTGAGACCCACTCATAAAGTGCCAAGTGTCCCGGCTCCTCTCACGTGCCTCGGCGTGAAATTCCATTCTCCCGGTCGCGATGAAGTAGTTAGTTGTGAAAGACGATTCAGCGGTGAAGTCCGTTTCATCATCACGAGATCTAGAAAAATTCCAGTTACGACAAGTACCATTTTATCCTTCGCCAAATCACGGATTTCGGTCTCGCGATTCTCCCCCCGCCAAAATTTAAAATCTGAAATTCACTTTTACCTCCCACATCCAACCGCGTGCATGTGCCCAACCCTGCACGATAGCGGTGTGTAATGACGACCTTAAAAGTGCGTCGGCGGCGATCCGGTGAATGCGTGAAAGCCACAATCCGGTATCTGCGTGACGTCATCCACGGTGCAGCCGGTTCACCATCCATGATGAAACTACCGATGGGTATCAGTCTTGAGTCACTCTAGGCTCATCACTCAGCTCTGAAGTCTTTGTGATCTTGGCGTAGTGTGTTTCGCGTTACGAATTATCACTCCCGAGCTCTGTCGCTCAGCTCTAAGTGCAGGTGATAACCATGTCGTATGTTTTCATCTCAGTCTCTCCGACTCTACCATCCTCAACTCTAAGTCACGGTGATAACCGTATCGTGTGTTTGATCTCGGGCGATAAAGACTTTTATTTCCCACTTGGGCCTCATATATCCACCGCAAAATTTAGTTTCTCTTGGTCTCTTACACCCACACAGAAATTTAGTTTCTCCATAGTCCTCTTACCCTCAAAGAGAATTTGGGGCGTCTCACGGTCTCTTATATCACGAAGTCGGGATATCTCCGGGTCTCTTACACCCACCGGTGGGATATCACCTGGGTCACCACCTCAGAAAGATTTATTGGGTCACGAGATATTGAGATATTTTACAATTCCCGGGTGATAAATATTTCAAATAACCGGGGCGGATTTTGAAATCTCGGAAGTCGAGAAAAATGGCTTGAGTTAAAGTTCATTTTAAAAGAATTGGCGAAAAAAAATAAAAATTTAAGACGAGACGGACATTTACAGATAACAGGTAATATAAGTTATGTATTCAAAAATAATATGTAATAATAATAAGTAATAATAATAATATTATTATTATTATTATTAATATTATTATTATAATAAAAGGAAAATCATCATAAAGGGAACCATTTTTCGTTTGGGAGAGGCGGTGATGAGAAAGGGAGGAATGCTTTAATTTTTTTTATTATTTCTTCTCTTAGCTTTTAGGATCTATGAAATCGGATAAGTAGTTTAAACCAAGTGAAGCCAAAATTGATCTGCTTGATAGAGCTACGCGTGGACACAAAGTTGGGAGTTTACAGACAAACTACGTGAGGTGGGGAGTTTTATCACTTGTTTTACCCTTGTTTAAGTGTTTTGTAAATGCTTGTGTTAGTTTAAGGCGGCGAGGGGCCGTTTGATGGAATCTAGTCTTAGGCAGAAGTGTGAAATTTTTGGAGAGATTTTTGAGTCCATTTAGATGATCCGTGGCTAATGTAAGAATATTTAGGGTGTTGTATCATAAATTTATATAATGAATTGTGTTTTGGTGTATAGCCATTGGAGATAAAGTGTGATTTGCTCAATTATATGGGATATAATTGTAATGCTTATAGGCCATTGGAATAAAATTGAATTACTCCGATAGGCTAATTTAGGTGTTGTTTGATCATATTGATAATTACATGTGGTGTGAATTACCAAATTTTAGAATATTTATCAATTAATATATTGGTATATATATTGTATAAATGGTTTGCAGATGGCGCGAATGCATTTTCATGTATACCAGCTGGGTAACCTAGAGATTAGGTGTTAGTGCATGACATGAATTTTAAAAGCGAATATGGTTGCGAGGAATTTCAGGGATGATTTCCGGAGAATTGGGTTGGAGACCTGGGCTATAGATCATTTCGGATGAGGACCATGAAGTACATTTGGAGCTCACCAACCAATTCGACTCGGTAGTCATTATTTTCTGAGCACGTTCGGTGAGTGTAATTTAAGAACAACAAGTTTTGTTTTGAAAATGATATTTTCTCATACATAGCTTAGGCAAGTGTGAAGTCGGTGAGGACTGAGGACGCTGGGAACGGAACATTTGAACATTCAAGAGTAGGATCGCGTATTTGCTTGAGTGTGTTTTAAATTCAGGAACATTGCATATGCATGGTGGAGAGTAACCCATTTAGGGTAATTCCACTACTGGGCGATACCTCACCCTGTCGAGGGAACATTTTTCAGGTACGGGGGTGTTAGGAAGACCTTTCTTCTTGGGGGCCGATTTTGAAGGAAATCCGGGTTGTGGCTTTGATGGTTTTGGATAATATGTATTAGAATTATAAATTTTAATATGTATGTGTATTAAAGAGAAATGTATAACTCTTGGACTATTGGAATATGGATTTGTGATATTTTATTTTGTGAGTATTGGTTTATGGAGGCCCGGTGTTTTTACTGGTGTCGTCTTGTGATATGAGGCGTATAGATTTTCGCGGAGTTCTGGGTGAGTCAAGCGGGATTTTACGGTTTTGAGTCACGACCATTTTCTGAAACAAGAAGCATTTTGTTTTAAGGCTCATAACCGTGGATAGCCTCGGTATTCGTTCCGTTGATCCGTCCCATGTATGCATTTGTGGGCCCGCAGTTCCAGTTCACCTTCACTGGGGCCTTGTGCCCTCAATATTTCGATCTTTCCACGCGGTGATCATGTCTAACGAATGAATTAGGTCTTTCTGCAGGAGTATCTACCCGACTTGCTCATCGGCACAATGTTTCTTTTCTTTCTTCTGTTGAACTCATTTCTTGGTGTTTATTTCATGCCAGCTACCATATTCACCAAGAATGATAAATGACCACAATCTTGCACACACTCAAAACTATCGGTATCCTGGGTGCATATGATCACGAATGGCATTTCCTTGCCATTCATATTACATGCATATTAGAACTACATACAGCATTAATAGATCACGGATAATTATATTTTCTACACATAATATACATCCATCATGTAATCCAGGTTAATACATCAAATATAAGCATGCTCTCAACATGATTTTTCACCACAGCGGCATGTATTTTGCGATAACTTACGCAGAAAGATCCTTGATTTGGGACCTCCCGATTCAGCAGGCATCATCTGACTGACACCTCTGAACTGAGTACGGATTCGATCCACTTTACCATTTCAAGTTGGGCCAAAAGCATTTAAACACGAACACAAAAGCGAGGCAAAGACGTGAGTCTGGGACCAAACCAATCCTTAAAACAATCCTAGCTGCGAAAACAGTCACTTTTGACATTTAGTCGAAGATTTTGGGAATGATCTGTGACCTCTCACGGCCCCGAAGAAACCCGCGCCATTAAATGGCGCTGAAGCTCAAAAACGTCTGAAAGAAACCTCTGCCTCTTGAGGCGTAGAAGAAGCTATAGAAGTCCGTTGACAATAACCTAAACCCAAACTTTCAACTTCTAGAAATCGAAATGCGGAACCTAAATCCGAAACTCCTTTATTTTTGTGTGCTGTGGCCCTACGCAAAATGAATGAGACTTTAACTCTTAGCCGTGAGATCGGAGCCACCCGATCTAAAGTAGATCGTGAGAGAAATGCAGACCTTTTTCTCTATCTCTCTAAAGTGTTGTCTTCTGGACATATCCATATTCTACACTCTCTAAGCTTTCCATTACATAAGATTTCTCGGTTGGAGTATGGGCCAGAAAAAGTATGGCATTAGAGGAAGCGAGAGGAGGAAAACGAGCAAATTTGGTGATATTTCTCGTTGTGGCGTGAGTTTTCAAGTGTAACGGGTTTCACGTTGTAGGGTGAGTTTCGTTAATAGAATGATTTTTCACGTTGTAGCATGATTTTTCCGCGTTGCATCATGGATGATATGATTATATGGGTCAATAGCTCCCATTTCTCCAAGCGTGATGTCGGATTGCCACGCTACAACATGGATATCGGGGCCCCAGGCCTTGAAGGCCCGTGATTGCTCTCACCGGGTTGACCATTAAAAAGAAATTAGGGCATTTGAAGGGTTTTGCGGGGAAGGAGGAGAAGCGGGGAGGTCGGCCCAGGGTTTCTCTTGGGAATGAGGAGAAGATCCTTTGGGTGACACCAGGCAAATCTCCTTGGGCTGATTTTATTGTGAAGAAGAAGAAGGAGATTTGAAGAGAGGAAATGAGTTTACGTCATTCTCTTCCTCCTATTTCTTGTTTTTTCTCATTTTCTTTTCCTCTCATGAACTAATCTCATTTTTAGGGTTTGATGTAGTCTAAATAATGAACTATAGTGTTGTTAACTTTGATTTGTAATCTTTGATGTTGGATTTTCTTATATGTGAAATATTTCTATTCAATTCCTAATGCTTGTTGATGATTGATCCACATTAACATGATGCAGCTGACCTAATTTGAGGTTGAGGAAACAATAATTAGGATTAGACCATCAGAATGGAATCTTATGTTTCACCATATAATAGAGATATTTGTAGGTTACATGTGGCTTTATGGATTTCAATTACTTAATACATCATAGTTATGATGGTTTGGAGTAGATATACATTAGAACCTTTTCAAGAACAGATTGTTATTGTGAAAGAATACCCATGTGCTTGGGTAAATCCTCCATTAATATATAATTTAAGCATCATTGGGACCATTTCGAATCTCGCATGAATTTGTTAGATGAGAGGAAATCAAACCTAAACTCTTAACAATTTCATTTCCCTTTGCATGTTAGACATTTTAGTTTAGGATTTATTGGTTAGTTTGTTTTCCAATTTCAACTTCACCTTTGTATTGAAAAATCCAAATAAAGTTAGGACTATTCTAATTTAGGTGATTATTAACCTAATCCTCGTCAGGACTGATACTCCTTACTTCCATTTATTACTTGAGCAACCGTGCACTTAGCATATAGAGCTGTGTTTTATATAACACATTTGAGCCTATCAGAGAAAAGCCTAGGTGATCGTGTTCTCCTCAGGTTTGAACCTAAAAACCTAAAATAAGAGCTTATCTAGCTCCTTGGAAATGGACACAAATAGGGTGAAAAAAGTTTTTAGATAGACGACTTATGGATATCGCTGACATCAGGTAAAGATATCAGCGACATCCGTGATGAAAATCAAGCTTCGATCGGAATCTCCATGTACAACGTCAACATACGCTGATGTCGTGACGTACTGGGGGTAACCGCTACGGGGGGTCGAATGCCATGTAACATTGGAATAGTGACATCGCGACATTCTTTGCAACAATTTTTATCAGCAATTTCTTGAAGTCGCGACATTGACACATGGCAGCAATTCTTCTCTTGTTCACAGCTTTCCTCCGTTTGCTTGCTTTTCGTTCATTATCGACAAAATATAAGTCGAGGAGATTTAGCATAAACTTGGACATTAACATGTAATTTAGCATTGAAAGCTCAATATACACAAGGAAATGCATGCTATAAATTTCAACTTCACGTGACATGACCTTTTGCTTTTTCTTTTTCTTTTTCTTTTTTAAAATATTGGTGTGTTGCTCTTTGACTTCTTTAGAACAAACCCACTTTACACATATCACTCTGAATCACAAAATTTATATATATATATATATATATATATATATATATATATATATATATGATTAGAATCATAATTATAAGAGCAGACGGAAATAGAAACCTTTTGTTATAATTTATAGGTTATGCATGCAAAAATATAAATATTGTATTCTTTGTTCATTTATACATCTTTATCAGTTTGAATTTAGCTTAGAATAAGAGATAAAGTAGCAATCCAAATGACTTATATGAATTAATACAAGTTTAGATTTTGGTGGAGTATTTAGATAATTTTAATATCTAATATTTTATTTTTAATTATCATATATAATTAATTTGTTTTCATAAAGCTTAAAATAAGTAAAAGCAATAGAGAGTAATTAACGATTTTATCTTAAAAAATGTCATGTGCTTTTTAGAAAATATTTTATTTTAATTCAATTCATAATAGCCAATTTTATCAATCTTTTTTTTTTTTACTGTAACAGTAGATATTAAAAACTCTAATGAAAAGATAATATTATCCATTTCACCTAATTAAATATTATTTAAAAGCAAATGTTGAATTTTATGTGAATCTGACTTATTCATCATCCTAGTATTTGGTGGATCAGGATATTTGGAGAACAAAAATTAAAATTAGACATTTGATTGAAGAAAAAAAAAAAGATTAAGACATCAAAATTGAAAGTTGAGACTTGCATTTATCTAATTAATTCTAATATTACTTAAGATAACATATTCAATGAGATTTTATGTTTATATTATGTCTATATTTAATTTTTAAATGAATAAAAAATTATATAACTTTCTATTATTGAAATAAAAGAAACTAGATTATATTTTATTATTTTTATATAAAAAATAAATTTTTTCACTTATATTTAATTATGATTTGATTAAAATATTTGAACATAAACAAAAAATTTATATTTTGTGTCATTCAATATATAAATATAATATATATATTACTAAATAAGTAATATAAAGAGTAAAAGTATCTACATAAATAGATAAATTTACAATACATAATATTTCCTACTTACTTATCTTATTAACATACATCAAATGCCGAAGGATATAAAAAGGTTGATAGATAGATCATCTTATCTTACATTTGATTAAATATAAGATACAGTTGCAGAATCTATTTATGTATTGCGTGTTTTTTTTCCAGCAAAATTTCATTGTGATCAATTGCAGTACAATAATCTCTCAAGCATGTGCAGCCCCATTTGCATGCCTTAGTATAAAAACAACCTTAAAACCAGCCTCAGAACATAACAAGAGATGACAACTACCCGTAAAGGATTCATAAGCCAAAGCATTCACCATTTGTGAATCAATTTTAAAGAGAACTCGATTGTAGTCTATTTATGTTTGTTAAAAACTTAAAACTCCAATTGTTTATTTTACTAATGATGAAAATTTGTATTGATCAACCATATTTTAAACTCTTATCATTTGATTGAAAAATGGAGCAGTTATCATGAGTAAAATGGAGCAGTTATGCCTGCATCAGTATCTTTCCTTGAATTTGAAATCCATATAATTTTTGGTTCAATTCTATTGATGAAATTATTGGACATGCATGCATGCACCAAGCATATCCTATAAATAATGTTTAAAGACATTAATTAGGGCTTAGTAAACTTTTCATTTATGTTTGTTAGCATATCTATAAACTTTTCAATTATTAACATATACTATAAACCACTGAGACTTGCTTGGAGGTAACTTCTTGAAGGACTTGCTTGGAGGAGTAACTATTTGAATCTGACAAGATGGTTCAAAGATTGCCTCAGGAAGCATTCGTTTCTGTGTTGTACTTGAGTCATTTCCATAAAGAGACAAACCAGCCTTTAAATCATTAACTTCATTTTTATGATTTTATTGCATGTACAGAATTGTTGATGTTGCCCAAAATGAAATAGTTGAGGTCCATTACAAGTGAGCATATCCTATTTAGTCTTCCAGTCATTGTATGCTGCAAGAATGCCCACCCCCAGTCCATGGATTTTCTTTCCAGATACTTTTCTGGACAATAATTCATGAATCCAGAACTAATTACTTTCAATCAAGAGACTGAAAACATGCAAGAAATTTTGGAAGAATCAGCCACGAAAAACCTTTTTTTTTAAATGAACCCAAAAGGCAAGTAAGAAAATTAAAACTCACCAATCTCCTTGCCAACCTCACCCCTCTTCTCTTTTCTTATTATACAGCTAGCTTGTTGGCTTGCAAATGTGAAATTTGTAGGCCTAGAGGCAACCTTAAGTAGCAAGTATTGCCAAGCAATCTTTCATAGTCAAGCTGAAGTTGGTGATCAATGAGATTATCAGCAAAGTCAAGTTTTTTTCTTTTTATAGGTAAAAATGAAATGTCATTAAAAAAATGGAGCCAGAAGAAGGCAGCTCAAAGCGTATACATGAGAGTATACAAACGGTAAAGGGTGCCTCTCAGCCTGATTAGAACCTTTTTAAACAAAATTATCTAATTTCTATATTGATGAGTTGAAATAATTAAAATAACTTCGAAAGAATGAATGAAAATAATTTATTCACTTAAGATTTTATTTTATTTTTTTTCAAATCCTGTAACTTCAGTAACTCTACAGCACCACAATTTCATCATTTCTTCATACCTTATATTTTCAAATTTCATTAGTCATTTATTAGATTATAATTGAACTGTTTCCAAAAATTCAACAAAAATTATAATAAGTTTATCAAAACATCCTACAAATCTTATAATTTATGGATTAATTCCTAATGTTATTTTATAATTTATTTCCAACAAAATAATTAAATAAAGTGTTTGGTACAAAATATCATTACCTTAGATTTGTGAAAGTTTTGATCGTTGAAATTTAGATCCGTACATAAAGGTTGCGTGTTGAGTGAGTAACATATCAACATTTGAGATGATCGAGATTTCAACCTTCATTTGAAGATTTCTTCTTTAACTTCTTCCGTTTTCTCTGCCAAATGTCCATCCTCTCTCTTTCTTTTCATTATTTTCTCTTTTGTTTTGTTTTTTTCTCTACTCCGCTTAACCGACCAAGCCATCATTTCTTTATTTTATTTTATTATATATATTTTTTTCACACCTCATTCCACAATTCCATTATTGTATTGTATCCCTACTATTTTTTGTTCCATCATTTCTTTATTTTATTTTATAATATATATTTTCACACCTTGTTCCACAATTCCATTATTCTATTAGATCTCTACTATTTTTTTGTTCTACCTACCTATTAATACTATTAACACTATTACTAACATTAACAATGATGGACCTAGGAAATAGTGAGGCAAAAATCTTAAAGCATATTATAAGGAATTTAATTGTATTTTTGTTTTCTTTCACTCAAAATTTCTCAAGCAAACATAACCTTGAAAAATAAAATATAAATAAAATTATTTAAAACTTAAAATTCATAACTAAAAATATAAGCGTTAGAACTGTTTTAACACAATGGTATAAGATTTATAGGATGACGGGAGCATATTTTACCACCATATTAGATTCCCTTTAAAACAAAAAAATAAAATTGAAGTTAGTGTACAGGTCCCAGCAGATATTAATAATAACAATAAGTTTAACTTTATTATTTACTTTTCTTTTCAACAAAAATATTTTGTTTCATCTATTATATATATATATATATACTATATATATATATATAGACTTTACATATATATATATATATATATATACTCATACATATATTTAAAATTATTTTTGTTTTGTGACATAAAATGAACATGTGAGATGAGATGGAAACGGAGACTTGTTGTGATCCGTGCATTGCAAAATAGGCGAGCATTTGTCAGTACATTTACAAAGGGCCGTCTAGGAATTATAGCTGGTGGAAAAAAAACCAGCTCGAAGTGACCTTTCACTACAACAAATTAGACAATTTACCTCGAGGAAAATTACGTGGTAATATAAAAAATTCCGTCGGTAATTAGGTCACCTCTGAATACCGACAACTATATTTCATAGGTTGTTGTGGCGAATTTAGTAAATAAATTACCGGCGAAAAATCAATGTGGAAGTAAATTACCTACGGAATTCCGCTACGATAAATTGTGGAAAAGTGAAGCGCAAGTGAGTTGAGGGAAATCTACAAAATGTGAATGAGATACCAATAAAATTCCGTGAGTAATACGGTACCAGTAATTTACCTCACGGAAAGTCCGTTAGTATTTTGTAGGTGAAGGATTTGTATGAAATCAAATCGGTAATTGGCAACCACTTTTATAGGCATTCCATCGATAATTTATTCTGGAAATATACTTTGTAAGGTATTTTTCGGTCGAACGATCATTAGGTGAACTTTCGGTCGGTTCCCCTTACAGAACCGCTGGACACGGGCGGAGATAAACCACCTAAACCGGCGGTTGAACCAGCCGAACCGCTGATGGGCGACATTTTAGAATGGAATGGGCCCGGGGGCCTTACAGGTCACTAAATTGGCCCGATCACCCCATGTCATAATAAGCCCAAGCCCTAAATCTCTCCGAGTCCTTATTATTTTGAGTTGAGGCCTCGTTAAGATGATTGCCATCCATATATGTGTGGATGTTGTTTACTTAAAGACCTTAGTTTTGTAGCCAACCGATGTGGATTTATATTATGTATGCCAAAATCGAGAAAATATGCATTCGAGGTTTTGGTCCAGACCTTAGACTTAAGGAAAACATGGAGGATCCACTGAAACCTTAATGACAATGATAAATTGAAAATATTATATATATCATTCCCTTAACTTATTATATTAATTGCAAAATAAGCATATATATATATATATATATATATATATATATATATATATATATATATATATATATATATATATATATATATATATATATCAATGAATTAGAATAAATGAAGGATCGGCTTTGGATTAACCTCATGAACTTCAGGGGACCTCTCAGACGCTCTAAGTTGGATATAAAACTTTGCATAAACGATTGATATTAAAATCCATGAAGCCAGACATACAATCCTTAACATATCTTTAGAAAATAGCGAAGTGATAATTTTTTTTTTTTTTTTTTTTTTTTACACTTGGATTTTTGGAAAAAATTGCGAGTTTCCTCACATTTTGGACATACAAAATTTGGGCTGAAGCATTTAAAACAGCCTAATCTCAATCCTCAACTTCTCAACTTCCGTTTTAAGTTCGTCCCACAACCCCTGACTGAAACACAATATATACACATATACATTTATTCACTTCAAATTATCAAAACATTCAGAGCTCTTCAATTCCATGCACATTTATCGAGGTTTAGGCAGTAGGAATTAAAAGTAGGCCGCCTCTCACATTACCTCGTCACGAGGATCAGAAGCCCACGTAGTTTTCTTTTCAAAACTCCTTACATATATACCTATATACATGACAAAATGTTAATATATACAATATACCAAAATGTATATACAGAAATCACGATCGTCGTCTCCTCGATAGCTCGACTACGACCTTGCCTGAGGATTACTGCAAAAATTGCACACATCTAAGATCCACGAAAATGTTTTGAAACATCTGAAAGAATGAAGCTAAAGGGAGCTTAGTGAGTGTACATTTTTATTAAGATAATAATTCAAAGTAATAAATACTTCACAAGTAAAAAATCAATTTATACCTTAAACATTCTTTCTTGCTTTTTCTTTCTTTATTTCTTTCTTTCACATTAGGAACCAGGATAAACACGCAGCAGTTTAGGATGCGTGATGAGGGACCTGATCTCATTCGATCCATAACTACTCTGGCTGGCAGGAGAAACTCACGCTTTGCATAGGGTTCAGTCATAGCACCTTATCACGTGTAAGAGATGCCACTCTAACTTCTTCCTCCTGGATTACATGACTTTATAACTTTACCCTCTAAATCCTTACAAGCAGGTACTTGTGATATCGATCCTGCTTGATCATATGAGGTTAAAGGTATATCAGTAAACCTTTCCTTTAAAATACATTTCTAAATCCATTTCAAAACCCTTCTTCTGCTACTGTTTATGCATTTTTGCATTTTAAACTTCCATAATGCCTTAACACATGCATACATGCCTATTTAATATAAATATATATATATTGATGCAAGATAAAACATTTTCCTGTACTTTAACATAAACTTCATATGCCTTAACATTTATATAAACATTTCCATTAAACTTTTTATAGTTTAACATTAAAAGCGAATTCATTTTTAAAACTCGATTGTCAAAATATCATTTTACACTCTCTTTGTTTCCCGAAACTTGAGCGCCAAACAGCTCTTTCCGCGCTGCTTTTGCCTACACTCAACGAATCGACAGCGTATTAATGCGCGTATAGCGCTAAAACTTAACGTGCCAGCTGCCAGTCACTTTGAGGTCACTAACATTCATATAATGCCAAATTAACAATTACGTGATAACAAAGCCAGCTCATTTTGGCGCACCTTTTTCAACAATACTCTATAGACTTTATGACCAAAAATTATTCAAAGCGGTCTTCAAAAGTTGCAAACTCTCGAATCAGTCGCTTTATATATCTCTTTAAAGATTTTTCAATTTAAAATTCCTTCTCTAAAAATTTGTCAACCACATAACACAGAGATTCTGGCATGTTTTTTTATGCCAATTTAGTTAACTCCAGCTGATCACCCTCTTATTATCCTTAGTTTATAGGATCTTAACTCCATAAATTGGAAATAGTTCTTTATACTTTTTGGAAACTAAGGTGCTAAGGGTTCTTCTCCAATTGGAATCACCCAAATAGACACGAAGAACTCACTTTGTCTGGCTCGCAGGAGCTAATCTATGTTCAAAAACTGAAACAGAATTTGGCTTGTACATGGCCCCACTTTGAGTAAATTTTTAGGCCACCTAGAATCAGAATTTGACAATGCCTATTTCTGGATGTTTGGTTCTCCTTGAAGTCTAGTTTAATTAGCCGCCGATCCTCAATCAGATAGAAATAAGCGAATTATAGGCTGCAATCACAGCGGTAAGTAACAGAACATTTCACATTACCGAGACGATCCACTTGAATTTTCCAAAATGTGTGTTTTCTTCCATTTTCCATATGTTGATACCAAAAATCAACTCAATACTCCATATACACTTCAAAAATATTTCATTTTCATCTTGACATCTCTTTTCTTCAAATCCTCTTTCACTACTTATCTTCTTTTTCAAAACCTTTCATGAATTTCTCCCAATACCATTCTAATAGTTTGTGACCCATACTCAACCCAAAATGATGATTTGTTGGGGTTTGTTTCTAAGCCTAACTCAATTACCAATTTAAACCGCAGATCCACTTTAAAACTATAAAATCCTACAGTTCCATTACCTTTTTACTTTTCCTCCTTCTTCTTCTTCTTCACCCCCTCTTCTTCTTCCTCTTTTTCTTGCTTCTCCTTATTCCTCCTCTTCCTTAACTGGCTTAGTATGGCTCTCTTGTTTGGGAGACAAAATGAGTTATTTTGTCTCCCTCCTTTAATAATTGCTTTATTTTGTTACCTTTTTAGTCCTCCATCCTTCTATGGTGCACTTCAATTTATTAAATTTCTGTTTGGCATCTCATCTTTTCATCTTATTCCATAATAATATAACCCTTATTGTTTTATACTTTTTATGTCCTAATGTAGTAAATGACCACTTTACCCTTGTCTCTATTAGTGCAGGTTTCTCGTTTTAGTTCAAAATTCATTTTAATTTTAATATACCCCTACACAAGTCCAAAAACTACTAGAGTATATTAAAGTCATACAATAAATAATTATTTAAAATTCTTTTGGATATATTAGGTTTAAACATTAAAATTATTTCATTTATAAAATTTAAAATATTATTATAATTATATATTAATAATATAAAATGTTAAAATAAATATTTCAAAAAAGTATCAAAGATAAATATTATATAGATTTTAATTTATTTACATATATATATTAAAATATTTTCAAAATATATATATATATATATATATAATATTAATTTTAATAATATATAAATAATATATTTACCTCTGGAACATTAAATTAGAGTTATTATTTCGTATTCCGATTTAATTTTTATGGTGCCTAAAGGTGAAGCGTCATTTTCTGGAACACTTGGTAAATGAAATTTTCGTGATCTGTCAGTAAATGGTGCCAAAGTTGTTTACATCATTGTGAGAATTACCCTCTGAACACTTTCGTTGATAATTTTTTATAGGTATTCCGTCGGTAAATGGTAGCAAAAATGTGGAAAAAATAATATACTTTTATTCGTTGATCTTCGTAAGTATTCTGTATGAAATTTAATCAAGTGGTAATTTTGTCGACAAAGTTGTGAATTTCTTGTAGTGTTTGCTTTGTTTAAAGTTCGTGCCAACTACAATAATGAGCCTCTGATTCAATTCTTGGTGGGTGGCGGCTAAGCGTCCATGCGTATCGTCACGCATGAAGGAAGGCGCTGTCAGCTCCGTGAAACCATGAGGTTTCTTGGACATATTGGCCGAAGCGCTAATTACCGAACCATCTGGTTGATTGCAATGGCGAGGCTCTGGAAGATGTTCAGCCGACCATGGGAATGCTGCGACTCCATTTGCGGTAAAGTATTTGAGCTCAAATGGTTCTCAAATTCTACCAGAATAGACGCGGTACCCTTGACAACGTGCGCATCTGACACACAACCATCATCTCATGTCTGCCATATATTATTTTCTTTTAAATGATTTCTCCTAAACTCTTTTGAAAGGAGTTTGAATAGGAGATCTTGGGGTTTGCAGTGAGAAATAAGGCGTAATGGCATTTTGTGGCTGTGATACTTTTCGTTATTTGAATAAATCATTTACATTTCAACCGAAATCCAGAAATCTAGAAATCCTTGGATGAACATGCCTCAATGTGTACCCTATAAAGTCAGTTTCAAATTCTATTAATAGCTGGCAGTGCTAATGAAACTCGAGTTTTCAAACCTTTGTTGCAGAGAAAAGATTTCATCACTAATTAAGTGGATCTTCTTGGCCAGCAAAAGTGATGAGCTCGTCTAGCTCGACATGGCTCATTGTTGTCCCTAACGGATTTGAAGGATTGGTGATGAACACTCCTTTTACATTAAAGCTCAGTTTTTGAGCTTGCTGGTAAGCTTCTTCTAGTGCAAATTTTGTAATTTTGAAGCCATTAGAGCTCAAACAATGTATAGAAACGAGCTCAATTCCTGTTCTCCATTTATGATCCCTATCATATCTATCAAAAAAAAAAAAATTATATATATATACACACACAAAACATAATTATATTTAAAGATTTTCTAAATGTTAACGTTGGTATAATATATAGTGGACCAGACAATACCAAATATATCAGCTTACAGGGTAGTATGGCGTGAAGCAGGAAAGCATCGCCATGTTCAGCAATTAAAACATTAACAATCTCACTAACCGAGTGGCGGCCCAGCCATCAGAACAAGCTTTCTGGGATCAAGGCACTTTGTTTCCCCTCATTTCACCATGAACTCTTTGACACCTGCAATACATTGCATAATATTACTCAAGCCAAGTTTAGACATGACTGATTTTCAGTTAATACAAGGGCTAACGGTATGTATGTTATTGCAACTATCATGAGATTGATTGCAGTTTAACCAGTTTAGTAAATTACATTCTTGAAAGCTGGTAAACCGTGATAATCTTGGAAGAGCCAGGTCCGGCCACGGATTCCCGTTGTTGGTCAACCTAGATTTGCATCTGGTTATTTTCTAACCGTGTCATGAAGGTCTAAGAGAGAGCTGCAACAGAAATTTACAAGATTAGCTTAGCACATATGAGCAGACTTCACCGCTAGCATTTTCTGGACAATGATAAAAGGTGTAATGTTGCTCACTTGGTTTCTCAGCTAGACCCACATCTGGACCCAGTTGGATTTTGAGCGTCATCCTTATCGTTCTTCTCCGCACCTCTTTCCATCCTTGGAAGTATGGAGACTCTTTTATGTCATCAAAAGCATGGCTTTGCTAGTGTGATATTGTTTGAGAGACTCAGAGAGGAGAAAGAAGGAGAGAAAGGAAAATTGTGTGTGAGCCTTTGCCAACAAACGTCTTATATAGGCAAAATTTTAACTTGAGGTTAATTATTCAAGAACCCTTCTACTGTTCTGGATTAGTTTTTTTATTCGTAATGATTTGGACCCATGATCACTTGGAAAATAGAAATGGGAACAAGAAAACAGATGAATTCATATTAACTCATTGTATTTGGGCATGGAGTGCAAGAAATTGCCTTTTAGCGATAAGTATTAATGAATTCGTATATCTTGTTTGTGGTCTCTTTGGTCAAAATCTCAGTTTCTACCATGTGAGATTCTGCATTCTCAAATTCCAGCAGCAGCTTCTAGGGCAAGAAGAGTCATGCTAGCATCTTTTGGGGACCATTGTAAGAAAGTATGAGAAAGTGTATGTGTAGATTGTAGCATGGCTGTACAAGAGAATCAATGAATCATCAATTCTTTTTCCTCTTTGTAGCTTGCATTTGGAGCCCACCGTAGCTCATTCATTAGAAGTGAGATGTTACATACAATTTTATAATTCCCCAAATTGGAAGACCTGCATAAAAGAGTAAAATTAAAATCAAATAAGATCCTTACTTTTGGCTCATGATCCACACGATTGCACTCAAAAATTGGAGTTTGGCCATAAATAAATTATTTTTAACACAGAAATTATAATATAATTCGACGTTGAAAGATTTTAAAGTCGTTCTACACTTCATATAGATGCGCAACTCGAAACGATGTTATTTATTGCTTTGCCACTTTTATGCTGCTGCTGTAGCGCCACTGCATACACCACTACTATGCCTGTTTTTTGTACAAGTTTGATGTTTTACAGCGTTGCGTTTTATTATCAATCTTGGTTTAAATGGCGTGTGTTTGCGGTGTCGCGTGTAGTTATCATTGTTTTAGTCTACGACAAATGGTTGTTAATAGATCTCGTCTGACGTTTTGGTTTAAATCGTTGTAGTGCGGTGTTTTGTGTTCGCAGCGATTCAGTGAACAAGTATAATCAATCAAAAACAAGAAATCAAATTCAATGATCGTTAATATACTACAAAACTTGGTATCAAGTATTAGTCACAGTAACAATATTTAATGTGGCTCAACTATGAAATATCTTAAGTTTTGAGCTCAACTATCAAATGTATACTTTACGATTCATTATATTATGAAATTTGAATGATGTTTCATCTTTTATGATTTTAGCTATTTTAATTATATGTTTATATCAATATAGTGTAGTTTGAATGAATGAAATTAATTCCTCTTTTAAAAATATAACTGCATGCACAGTAATATATAGCCAATTAGCAAAATTGAAATTTGTTAAAGATTAATACATGATAAACGACTATGGCATTGCCTTTTTAAAAAAAGTTTTGAAAATTTTAAACCAATGTCTGATGTGCTACGACATTACTGTTCATACACTAACTGATATTATTTTCATTTCAAACCATTTAGTAATTTAAAAGAATAAATAAATATGCAAAACTCCAACCCCTTCTTTCGTTCAACTTTTTGCACTAAGTACGAACTAGATTAGAAAGAGCACTTGCCACTTACCTAATAGGTCCTTTGTGGTTGGTGTATAGTTTTGGCAAAAATGATGGATGCTTTGAGGAAATGAAATAGAGCTCATGATTCATATTAAGTACTATTTGTGCTCAGTCTGTTACACAACTGGATTTTTTTGTCAAAAATAGCTGGTTAAGAAGAAAAATACTTTTAATATTTTTACAAACACATGTTCAACGTAAGTTGCCAGGTTTTATTTTGTATTAAAACCACAATTGCCCTCGATTTATGTTTGTACTAAAGTCATTGTTCAACACAGTTTAGTTTAAAAATGAGTGATAACCGGCTGGTTAGATTAAAAAAATAAAAGATTTGAACATCTCTATATTGGCATCCCATTAAAGCTAAAGTCATTTCTTAAACCCATTTCTTTTCTACTAACATACCATTTCCGCATTTTTGAGAATGACTCCCACTCAAACAATTTTTTGAACACAAAAATATCTTTATAAATAAAGTAAATCAAATATCTGTCACTCTCTCTCTCTCTCTATATATATATATATATATATATATATATATATATATATATATATATATATATATAATACATGTTTCAAAATAATCATCATACTAATCTTTAAAACCACTTTCACCAATTAAAATTTTAAAAATTAACCTTAAAATCACAATCAATGAACGTGGTTTTAGAAATCAACCTTAAAACCGCAATTGACCAGTAAGATTTTAAAGACTAGTTAAATTATTATTTTCAAACATGTATTACTTTGAATTTTTAAAAGAAATATATATTTTGAGATCAAACTCATGATTTGTACCCAAAGTCCCTCACTTTTGCATGTCAATTGACACCACCATTGAAACTTCTAAATTAGTACGATGGATAATTGGAGCAATGAACTCCCTTTTCTAATTTTCTCTAAGGGTGAGATTACGAGAATGGACTATGATGCCCTAGGACAATGGGCATTAAAGTAAAAAAAAAAAAGCAAAATCATTTATTATATATCATGGAGCTTTAGATTAGACATACCAAGCTCTTTCCTTCTACTTCACATTTATATATCTCTGATTAGTTGTGTAAGACCGAAACCCTAGTTAGATAATTATTTTCTCCCTCAAGTTTGAACCCTAAAAACCTAAAAATAAGAAGCTTATCTGGCTCCTTGGAAAATGGACCACAAATAAGTTGAAAAAGAGTTTTAAGATGGGCACGACTTATGGATGTCGCGACATCAAGGTGCACGATGTTGCGACATCACCGTAATAATAAAAAATCAATGCTCAGTAGGAATCTCCATGTCACAACATCAACAGACATGATGTTGTGACATCATGTAAGTGTCTTGTGAGTCCAAATGTCGCAACATTGGAATAGTGACGTCGCGACATTACTGCAACAATTTTTTATCAGCAATGTCTTGAAGTCGCGACATTGGCTTTGTAGCAGCAATTCCTCTCTAATCTTCACAGCTTTCACTCCATTTGCTTGCTTTTCGTTCATTATCAGCAAACTATAAGTCAGGGGGAGATTTAGCATAAACTTGAATGATTAACATGTGAATTTATCAAGCTCAATATACACAAATGCATGCTATAAAATTTCAACTTCGTGAGCTTATGACCTTTGCTTTTTCTTTTTCTTTTTCTTTTTCTTTTTAAATATTGGTGTATTTGCTCTTGACTTCTTAGAATTGAACAAACCCTTTTGCATATACTCTGGATCTAAGAATTTATATATATATATATATATATATATATATATATATATCTATATATGATTAAGAATCTATATAATTATAGACATACAGGAATAAAAACTTTTTGTTATAATTTATAGGTTATGCATGCAAAAATATAAATATTGTATTCTTTGTTCATTTATATCTTTATCCAGTTGATTAGCTTAGAATAGAGAGATAAAGTAACCAAGTAAAATGACATCATAAATTAATGTAAGTTTGGATTTTGGTAGATATTTGAATAATTTTAATATCTAATATTTTAATGCAGGTATCATATATAATTATTTTTGTTTTCACATAAAGCTTAAAAATAAGTAAAAGCAATAGAAAGAAATTAAAGTTTATCTTAAAAATGTCATGCTTTTTTTAGAAAATGTTTATTTTTAGTTCAATTTTCATAATAGCCAATTTATCAATCTGTTTTTACTATAACAAGTAGATAATAAAACTGTAATAAAAAAAGATAATATTATCATTTCACCTAATTAAATATTATTTCAAGCAAATGGCCCGAATTTTATGTGAATCTGATGATTCATCATCCTAATAAGCTTTGATGGATCGGGAATCGTGAAGGAACAAAAATTAAAATCAGACATTTTGATTGAAGAAAAAAAAAAGTTAAGACATCAAATTAGTGAACACTATTTATCTATTAATTCTAATATTATAAAAGATGAGATTTTATATTTATATTTATGTCTATATTTAATTTTTAAATGAATAAAAAATTATATAAACTTTTATTATAGAAATAAAAACTAGATTATATTTTATTATTTTTATATAAAATAAATTTTCCACTTATATTTAATAATTATGATTTGATTAATATATTTAAGACTTTGTAAAATAAAAAAATTTATATTATAATAAATTCAATATATAAATATAATATATATTACTAAATAAGTATTATTATAAAAGTAAAAGTATCTACATAAATAGATAAATTTACAATACAAAATATATCCTACTTACTTATCTTATTAACATAAGATTAATACATCAAATGCCGAAGGATATAAAAAGGTTGATGGATAGATCATCTTATCTTACATTTGATTAAATATAAGATACAGTTGCAAGTCTGTTATATTGTGCGTGTTTTTGTAAAATTTCATTTATGATCAATTGCAAGTACAATAATCTCTCAGCATACATTCCCATTTGCATGCCTTAGTATAAACAACCTTAAACCAGCCTCAGAACATAACAAGAGATGACAACTACCCGCAAAGGATTCATAAGCTAAAACATTATATTTGTGAATCAATTTCAAAGAGAACTCGATTGTAGTCTATTTATGTTTGTTAAAAACTTAAAAACTCCAATTGTTTATTTACTAATGATGAAATTTGTATTGATCGACCATATTTTAAACTCTTATCATTTGATTGAAAAATGGAGCAGTTATCTAATGAGTAAAAATTATTTGAATCAATATCTGTAGCTATAGATTGAACTTAAGAGATTCAATATTTATGCATCCAATTCTTTTTTCCTTGAATTTGAAATCATATAATTTTTGGATTTCAATTCTATTGATAAGAGGGTATTAGACATGCATGCATGCACCAAGCATATCCTATAAATAATGTTTAAAGACATTAATTACAGACTTGGTAAACTTTTCATTTATGTTTAGTTAGCATATCCTATAAACTTTTCAATAATTAACATATACTATAAACCACTGAGACTTGCTTGGAGGAGTAACTGTATTTGAGACTTGCTTGGAGGAGTAACTATTTGAATCTGACAAGATGGTTCAAAAAGAATTGCCTCAAGGAAGCATTCGTTTCATATTGCCTTGAGTCATTTCCATAAAGAGACAAACCAGCCTTTAATTCGCAAACTTCATTTTATGATTTTGTGCATGTACAGAATTATTTCAGTATTTTCCCCAAAAAAAAATGAAATAGTTGAGGTCCATTACAAATGAAGCATATCCTATTTAGTCTTCCAGTCGGTGCATGTGTCTGGAAGATACCCCACCCCAGGCCATGGATTTTCTTTCAGATACTTTTCCTGGACAATAATTCATGAATCAGAACTAATTATTTCAATCAAGACTGAAACATTACAAGAAATTTTGGAAAGATCAACCCACGAAATACCTTTCTTTTTTTAAATGAATCAAGGCAAAATAAGAAGAATTGAACTCTTAATCTCCCCATCTTCCCCACCCCTCACCCTCTTTCTCTTTTCTTAATACCATCACAACTTGCTTGTGGAGGCTTACAAATGTGAAATTTGTAGAGCCTGGAGCAACCTTAAGTAGCAAAGTGTTAGCCAATCAATCTTTCATAGTCAATGAAGTTGGTGATCAATGAAGTTATCAACAAAATAAGAAGCTTTTTCTTTTTATAGAGTAAAAATGAAATGTCATTAAAAAAAATGGAGACAGAAGAAGGCGGCTCAAGCGCGTATGTGAGTATAAGGAGTAAAGAGGTACCACGCGTTACAAATTAGAAACTTATTAAACAAATTATTTAATTTCTATGTTAGTGAGTTAAAATAATTAAAATAACTTTGAAAAGAATGAATGAAAATAATTTATTCACTGAAGATTTTATTTTATTTTTTCAAATTCTGTAACTCAGTAACTCTACAACACCACAATTTTCAACATTTCTTCATACATATATTTTCAAATTCATTATTAATTATTTAATGAATTATATTATTTGAACTATTTTCAAAAAATTCAACAAAAATTATAATAAGTTTATCAAAAACACCTAAGTACTGTAATTTATGGATTAATTCCTAATCGTTATTTCTAATTTATTTTCAATAAAAATAATTAAATAATGTGTTTGGGTACAAAATGCCGTACCTTAGATTTATGAAAGTTTGTCGTTGAAATTTAGATCCGACACATAAGGGTTGCTGATGGTAAGGTATGTGACATATCAACATTTGAGATCGATCCGATAGAGTTTGATGATTTAGTCAATGACCTTTAATTTGAAGGATTTCTTCCTTAACTAACTTCCCATTTTCTCTGCAAATGTCCATCCTCTCTGTTTCTTTTCATTATTTTCTCTTGTTTTGTTTTCTCTCCAAAATAACCGTGACCATCATTTTCTTTATTTTATTTTATTATATATATTTTCCACACCCTCATTCCACAATTCCATTATTATGTATATCCCTACTATTTTTATTTCCATCATTTCTTTATTTTATTTTATAATATAATTTTCACCTAATTCACAATTCCATTTATTCTGTAGATCTCTACTATTTTGTTCTACCTATACCTATTAATACTATTAACACTATTACTAACATTAACAATGATGGACCTAGGAAATAATTTGAGAGGCAAAAAAAAATCACCCACTTATATTATAAGGAATTTAATTGTATTTTATTTTCTTTCACTCAAAATTTCTCAAACCAAACATAACCTTGAAAAAAATAAAATATAAATAAAATTATTTTAAAACTTAAAAATTCATAACTAAAAATAAGCGTTAGGGAGCATTTTAACTTAATGGTATAAGATTTATGGGATTAGGCGGGATAGGATTGGCGGAGCATATTTTGTGCAGTTAGATTCCCTTAAAAAACAAAGAAAAATAAAGGTAGGATTAATTGATACAGGTTCCCCCTTGAACATTAATAATAACAATAAATTTAACTTTATTATTTACTTTTCTTTTAAACCAAAATATTTTATTTCAGCTATAATATATATATGTATATATAAAATTATTTTTTGTTTTGTGACATAAAATGAACATGTGAGATGAGATGGAGCGGAGACAAGCGTGATCAAATCATTACAAAATTGGCGAGGCATTTGTCGTACATTACAAAGGGTATCTGAGAGATTATAAGCGGTGGAAAAAAACCAGCTTTCGGAGAGAGTGACCTTTGCTTTATTTGATTCATTACTCTGACTTCTGGCTAGAGCCTCTTGATTCAATTCTTGGTAGGTGGCGTGACAATGCGTCACATGCACCAATCATTCTACGCTTATGAAGGAAGGCCTTCATCAACTCCATCAGAAACCTTCAAGGTTTCTTGGACATGTTAATGAAGCATATTACGAACCATCTGGTTCGGTGCAATGGCGAAACTCACGGAGAGATGTTCAGCCCGACTTCATGTAAGTCTTTTTCCACGGCTCCATTTACTGCCCAGTAAGCGTATTTGAAATAAATGGTTCACCGAGTCTACCCAAGAGAATAGACCGCATTACCTTAAGCAACTTATTCCTGCTTGTCCCAACCCCACAACCATCATCTCCCTTCTCTCTTTCACTATTTTTCTATTCTCTTTTAAATAGTTCTCCTTGAACTCTTTGCCCGAAAGGAGTTTGGATAGGAGATACTGAGTTTGTGAGGAAATAAGGCCGTAGCTTGACATTTATGTGGCTGTTGCTACCACCCTTTCGTTGTTGGAATAAATCATTCCAACGAAATCATGAAGATACGAAATCCTTGGATAGATTGTACACAATGTGCACCCTACTCCAAATGTCGATTTTTTCAAGTTTTCTACTAATAATCGCATTTTACCAATTGTGCTAATGAGCCAGTTTTCAAATGGCATGCGAAAAGAAGATTTCATCACTAGTGCATAAGTGGATCTTCTTGACCACCATGGCAAAGTGATGAGCTAAATCCTAGCTAGACATGGCTCACGTATTGTCCTAACAGATTTGTAGGATTGGTGATGAACACTCCTTTTACATTAAAGCTCAGTTTTTGAGCTTCCTTGTAAACTTCTTCTAGTGCAAATTTTGTAATTTTGAAGCATTAGAGCTCGAACAATGTATAGGGTTTAAAAACTCAGCTCCACATTTCGAATTTGAATCCTTATCGCTATATGTCAAATTATATATATATACAAAACATAATTATATTTGATTTTCTAAAATAGCGTTATGATATAATATATAGTGGACAGACAATATGCACCAAATATATCGACTTACCCAGAGTAGTATGGCGTAGGAAGCGAGAAGCATCGCCATGTTCCATGTAATGCAAAACATTAACGTCTCATTAGCCTAGGTAGCCCCAGCCATCAGAACAAGCTTTCTGGGATCAAGACTTACTTTGTTTCCCCTTATTTCTGCCATGAACTCCGCCAACACCTGCAATACGTTACTAATATTACTCAAGCTAGGATTTAGGCATGACTGATTTCAGTTAATACAAGGGCTAAAGGTAGTATATTATAGCTATCGGGTTGGTGTATGTTATAATTAGTAAATACTGTTCTAAATAAACGTGATAATCACCGGGTGCGATCGAAACACGGGTTCACGTTTTGTTTGAGTCAAGCTAGTTCATCCTGGTTCATATGTCATGAAGGTCTAAGGAGAGCTGCAACAGAAGTTACGAATTAGCTTGTTTTGCTAAGGAAACAGACTTCCCTTACTTGCCGTTTCTGGACAATGATAAAGGTAAATGTTGCTCACTTGGTTCTCGGATGACCCATCTGGATGATTCAGGGTTAAGTTTTAGGCGTCATCATAGGTTCTTCTCATACTCTTTCCATCCTTGGAGTATGGAACTCTTCCCATGTCCATCAAGCATCCAGCTTTGCTAGACAACATGATATTGTTGGGGAGGACTCAGAGAGGGAGAAAAGGAAGGAGAGAAAGAGGACCCATGATCTGGTTAATTATTCAAGGGTGCTCTTATATATGAATAATAAAAATTTTAGCAGAGTTAGTATTCCAAAACCCTTCTATGGCTCTGGATTAGTTTTTTTTTTATTCGTAATGATTAGGACCCATGATCATGGAAAATAGAAATGAGAACAAGAGAAAAAGGATGAATTCATATTAACTCATTGTATTTGGACATGGGAATTACAAAGGCGCTGCATGACAAAGTAAATAAGATTCACGTATATCTTGTTTGTGGTCTCTTTAGATCAAAAATCTCAGTTTACTACTATGTGAGTTCTGCATTTCTCAAATTGATCATCCATCTTTCCTTGGACTAAGGTTACTCTTCATGGGGTGATCATGTATTTATTGTTTAAAATTTTCATACCTGAATTGTTGACACCTCATGAGTTTTACGTAGAAATATTACAATTTATATCCTACTTTAGATTATTTGTTGTTTACATTTTGTAAAACTTATTTTGAATTTTTGAAAAAACATTTAAAATGAAAATATCAAAATATTTGACTATTTTATTCAGAAAAGTCATACTTTAGAATCGCTACCAAATATTTTAAAATCCATATTATATTTTAAAATATTTTAAAACTCTGAAATATTTTAATTTGTTTTTCATCAATATTTTTTAAATTATTAATTTATATATACTATTTAATTATATAAAATAAATAAATAAATTTTAATTTTATAAAATTATAATAATAAAATTATTTATCATAATATTTTTAAATTTTATCATAATGTAAAGATGATTTGATACGAATAGACCTTTTGAAAAATAGAGATTTTAAATCTAATCATTCATTAATTTTTACCTCATTTTGACCGAAATACCTCATTTGTTTTCTTATGAAATAATCCTTTGTTTTCAAAGATATATGTAAATACATAAAATGGCAAAAACATTTTTGTCCATTATAAAAGATCATTCTTTAAAGAAAAACATGAAAATGATTAACTTTACAAACAATTACTCATAAAATTATTATTTTAGCCATATATTTTAAGATGTTGATTTTAAGCATATAAAAAAAAACAAAACGACAATATTTAATAGAAATACAATATTAAGAAATAATTGTTAATGCTTAATACTATTAATTAAGTCTTACATTTAGCATTGACTAAATAAAAGTTTTATTAAATTAAGTAAAACGCCCTCTGTAAGTATATCTTTTTCCTTTTAGTGATGTTACATTTTTATTTGTGTTTCTTTGTTATATATATTTCAATTTTATTGTTGGTCATCCTAAAAGAGTCCGTGCACACACGGAATGTAAACCATAAGTCATACCATACCTAAACTAATTCTCATTTGAGTCAGGATGGACCATAAGGATGATAAAGTTCTCTTACCAAAACCTATTTGTATTCGGCTTGAAGTCGAATATACGAGTTAAGTTAGAATCTTGACATTCTCCGTACATGTTTGGTGATTATTATACATATTTTATTATATTTGGACAAAACAACCGGCGAGGACATGACCTGTTTCAATAGCCTTAAACATGAGAGGAAGCCACTTAGGGATTACATCAAATTCAAACTAGAACAAGAGATTACGCATGCTAGCATCTTACAGGGGACCATTGTAAGAAAGTATGAGAAGAATTATTTATGTGTGGTGTGGCATGTTTGTGCAAAGGAATCAATGAATCATCAATTCTTTTTTCCTATCTTTGTATCTGAATTTGGAGACCATAGTATGAACCCAGAAAATTCCAATTTACGGAAAAAGAAATGAAATCGTAATTTTGATTCTAGAAAATTGTTATTTCGATTTAAAATCGAAATTTATTCTCTGAACCTCGGATGACAAAGCGGATTGGCCGTTGGAATGAAGCCTCTTATAAAATCTAGCCTAGCATAAAATTTCTTAATATTCGAAGCGTTCGGATAGGCACGTTTTGAGGCAGCGGCGTTTGGGTCTTGTAAAATAATTTCGATCTGGCGAAAGTCATATATAAGCACGTACTCATGTACCACCATAAGTAAGTATGGTAGAAATGATAGAAAATGAATGGCTGAGAGATGGTCTTAGAATAATAAGTCAGTAAAAGAGGGCGTAAATGGTCATTATGGGATTTGATTTTAAATCCTTCAAGGGACGAAATAGTGATCAGGAGAAGAAAAACGTAGAGTCATTTTGGGGATCAGTAGCCATTTTTGAGAGCACTAGAGAGAGGGGTGCTCTCTGCAGAATATCGGGAATCACGTGTCAGTGAGTCTTCAGTGAGAAAGAAAAGCGTTCTCGCAGCCAGATGAGCTACGTGTGGACTCGGGTTTGTGAGTTTTGACAAACTCGAGAGGTAGAAGTTTTCTCCTACTTGAGTTTGATTCCTATTTTTAAGTGTTTTGTATCGATGTTTGATCAAATGAGGGTAAGTGAGGGCCGTTTGATCAGTCCCAGAACAGGTTTAAGGTGTCATAAGATTTTGAAACAACAAAATGGGCCATTTCGTGGGCGCTCACGGTACGATGTTGGTGTTGTGAAATTGGGTGTTTTGGTGTTAATCATGTATTGATTGGATTTGAAGGGCGAGAGTGGCGTGAAATGCGGGTTCACAAGGTAGGCAGATGATTTATGAGTGTGGGCCGTAAAGCCCTAGAGGTTTCTTGTTCTAGGAATAGTGACGAAATGTATTTCGTGAAATAATCTTGAATTCGTAATTAAAGATGAATTGCTTGCGTTTGAAAACGTGCTTGCAGTAAAGCTAATTTTGGTATTTGAAATATGTAATTACATAACATGTTTGATGTGATTTAATTTTATGTGAATATATTACGTGTTTATATATTTGCATGTGATTAAATTTGTATTGGAATTGCTTTTATGCATTCCATATGCCTTCAGAACATCCTAGTTATAGGAGTTAGTCGAGATGGAGTGAAAATGGTTAGAGTAGTCTAAAACATTAATTATCGGGGAAGAGTCCCGCAGGCAGAAAATATCAATCGTGGACGGCCCAGGTGATATTCATGGAGGCCAAATCCACTGGCGAATAATATATCCGATCAAATCAGATGGCCCGGTGATATATACCTCTGCGTTGGAAGGTTATCGTACAGCCAAAACTAATATTCTCGTCTGAGGCTTAGGCGAGTGGAAGGGTGATGAGGACTCGGGATCTGAGTTGGTCATGTTGACATTCAAAGTAGGATCATGCATTTGAATGTGTGTTTACTTTGGAACATTCTTGTTTCTTGACAGGTGGTGAGTGGCCGTAGGGCGATTCTCTCACTGACTTTGGCTCACCAGTCAAATGGACTCTATTTCTGGTGCGGGAGCGTGGGACGGCTCGTCTAGAGCTAAGTTGAAGAAAGCGATTGTGGCTTTGATGATTTCCATGTATTAAATTCTGGTACGATATATATTTGTATAAGGAAAGTGATTTACTAACTCTTGAACTGTGGGATATAGATTGATATGTTTTTTATGGATATTATAGTATGGGCCCGAGTACCGTTTTATCCATGTTGTATTATTGTGATTATATTGGGTTCTTTGGAAGCGGTTCCATCACGGCGTTATTAGTAGGTAGGGGCTCCGTACAAGGAGACTCATGATTTTAAAAGATGGTCGGGTAACCGGGTATCCATATATTCAGCCGGGTTGACGGGTAGTCAACGGACCCCCGGATTTTGGGGCTTCACACACCGTACTTCTCATTCGTGAAGTGAGATGTTACATACAATTTGCATAATTCCCAAATTGGAAGACACATAAAGTAAAATTAAAATCAAATAAGATCCTTACTTTTTGGCTCATGATCACGATTGCACTCAAAATTGAGTCAGCCATAAATAAATTATTTTGTAAAACAAAATTACTAATATAATTACGGCATTAGAAATTTTGAAAAATCACCTCTCTATACCTCTTTCGATCTTTTTCTTTCTCGATAAAATAGTTATTTAATACATATATATAAGTTTTTTATTTTATTTTGTGATTTAGTAAATAACCTTAGTGCAATTTTATTTATCGTCTTGGTATCAAATGATGGTGTCACCTTGGGTAATGCGTGGTTATCGTTATTATATTACGGCCGGATGGTTATGTTGTCTTAATCTGGCGTTTACAGTGCGGTGTTTGTGTTCTGCGATTCATTAAGACTCGTATATTCGATCAAAACAAGAAATCAAATTAATGATCGATATTATACTCTGAGAACTTAGTCATAAGTATTATGATCACTGATAGCAATATTTAATGTGTGAAGCTCCAACAATCAAATATGTAGGTTTGGACTCGACTATCAAATGTGTATACTTTGGGCAATTCATTATCTTATGAAATTTGAATGAGTGTTTGTTTTTATAGTTTAAGCTATTTTGATTATATATTTATATTAATATATTAGTAGTTTGAATGAATGAAATTAATTCTCTTTTAAAAAATATAACTACTGCATGCACAGTAATGTCGCAGCCAATTGCTGCGGCATTGAAAATTATTAAGTTAATACATAATCGGCGGCCTGTAATTATTGGTTTTTAAAAAATTCAATGTAAGTAATTATATTTGCATCATTACAAATATTTTGAAATTTTTTAAACCAATGCTCACAGTATTAAACTACGACATTTACTTTTCATACAACCTTAGCTTGAGTATTATTTTCATTTTCAAACCATTTAGTAATTTTAAAAAAAATAAACTAAATATTACCAAAACTCCAACCTTTCCTCATTCAACTTTTTGCACTAAGTGCGAACTAGATTTGAAAGAACGCCATACCTATTAAGTCCTTTTTGTAGTTGGTATGCATCTAGTTTTGGCAAAATGATGGATGTTTTTGAAATGAAATAGACTCATGATTCCCATATTGAAATTACTACTTTTAGCCTTTTAATAGTCTATTTTCTTTAAGTTTTTTTTTTTGTCAAAATAGCTTTAGTTACGAAAGAAAAATAGTTTTAATATTTTTATCAACACATGTTCAATGAATTGCAGTTTTTCTTTGTATTGAAACACAATTTACCCTCCGGTACATGTTTGTACTAAGGTAAAATTGTTTCCAAACCTACTGGTTATTTTAAAATGAGTGATAGCCGACTTCTGATTTGAATTAAAAAATAAAAAGATTTGAACATCTCCTATCGGCATCATTCAAAAACAAAGTCCATTTCTTAGAACCCATTTCTTTTCTACTAACGCTTTGCAATTTTCTGCATTTTTCGAAAAGGACGAGCTCCACTCAAACAATTTTAAGAAAACAAAAATATCTTTATAGATAGATGATCCCAAAATTATCTTATTTAAAATACATATATATATATATATATATATATATATATATATATATATATATATATATATATATATATATATATATATATATATATATATAATAATAATAACAGCACATGTTTCAAAATAATCATCAAACTAATCTTCAAAACCGTATTCACCAATTCACGATTTTAAAATTAACATAAAATCACAATCAATGAAGCGTAGTTTGAAATCAACATAAAAGCGCAATTGGCGTTACGATTTTAAAGACTAGTTAAATGATTATTTTGAAACATCTCAATACACCTAATTTTAAAGAAATATATATTTTGAATCAAACTCATGATTTGTACCCAAAGTCCCACACTTTTGCTATTGTCAATTGACACCACCATTGAAACTACTAAATCCGCCCCTGATGGATAATTGGAGGCAATGAACTCACTTTTCTAATTTTTTTTTTCCCTCTAAGGAATTGAGATTCTGAGAATGGACTTATGATGCCCTAGGACAATAATGGGCATTAAAGTTAAAAAAAAAGCGAAAATCATTTGTATATATATGTAGAACTTGCAAGTAGACATCTCACTTTTCTCAACTTTGTTTATATATCTACATTGATTAGATTATAATTAAAAATATTCTCTGAAACAAATGACCCATCTCCCGACCTCTTGTTTTCATTATCACGGATCAATTTAATTATCTCATCTCAAAACATCCAACAAAACTAGTTAGGATAAACATTTATATACAACAATGGAGAATATCCTTATTATGTTCAACTAAAATTTTACATCAAATAAAAAAATTTATAAGTTTTATTTATTTATATACATAAAAGAAACAAACTCAACATATATGTAGATTAAATTAATTATACTCAGGCAAAAACTAGGATAGTACGGCATAGGAATGATAATTAAGTAATAACACCTAGTAATAAGGCAATTTATGTATGTTAGATGGAATGTTTTAGATTCCATTATCCAATCATAATCAATGAATCAATCTTGATTCATAATCACTTAATCACATGGATTGTTAGTAATTTAAAAGTTGAAAGGTCAAATCCATAATTAATTGACGCCTTGGAAATCAATGAGTGGTCTTTATTTGTCCTTATTAATGCCTTTTTTAATTGATGTCTTTGTTCATCTCCTTAGCAAGGTAATAAGATGCATATTTGAAAAAATCTCCAAAAATATAGATTTATCAATTAATAAGGGCAAAGAAGAACTAAAACAAAATAAATATTATTACCAAGAAGAATAATGGTAATGGCACCGGTGAATCTGTCACCTCTTGATAAAAATAATTCAATACTGCTATTTCCTGGACGTTCTCTTCAATACAGATATTTCACATTTGATCGATAATTTGCAAGCAAAGCAAAAGTTCCGGCGATTCATTCATTTTTCTGAGAGACAGAAATGAAAATAAAGGAAATAAATTACATCTTCAAGTCAATACCTAACACGAAAATAAAGAGTAAAACTTTTATTTTATATTCCCATAGTCACCCACCTTCTTACCACCATAAAGCTAATCCGTGCATTTGAAAAGAACATGATTAAAGATAGAAACTTCATATCATGAAAAAACTATTATGTCGAAAAGCTTTAAATGAGGAGACAATCATCTTCATAATAGGTGAAGTACTGCATGATTACAAGCGAGAAAAAAAAAGAATAATGAAAATAATTAGTAATCAAGCTAACGGGAACCTTAGATAAATATTTTAATGATCATGCCACTTAATAAAGATCTTGCTAATATATATAGTTTATAGATCTTCAATAAATTGAACTCGTCATACTTTAATTTTCTAAATAAAGAAATAAAACAATATATTTAGCATGTGTTTAAAAATCATATATATAAATAATAGCATCTACATTTAACTCTTAATGTACATTGCTTCAATTTCCTGACAAATTAATCTATCTAAAAGAATTTCATTAATACGATAAAAACAAGTTATACTTAAAATTGTCGTTGATTTAAAGTTTCCAAGTATTTGCTCTGCGATCCCCAAGGACCCCATGATTTTTAATTTAAATAGTAAAACATTTGTTATCTCATATAAGCTTCAGAAGTGATCCTTCTTACCGTAGTGAAACTTACACATTATATCATAGATGAAGTTCAGATATTAAATAATTAAAGAAGTTTTTATTTAAAATGGCTAATAATTTTTGAATTAAGATTAACTTTGCAGCATAAAAGGAAAATAAATGATTAAAAAATATGAGCAATAATGTGTATATAGGAAATGGTATATCAATGCACAAGATTTTACATTTATACAAAGACTATACTTTTTTATAGCGATTAATATAAGGCTATACTTTAACTCATTGTAAGAGTATCATAAACTCTGTAATTTTCCATTCTTTAAAAGTAACAGCGGCATTCTTTGAAGCACTCATTTAGTATTTATACTATAGCCATATAGTAACAAGAACAAAAAAACACAAGGCATAGTAAACCAAATATAGATAAACATTCAAACCAAAGATATAACACTCTTTATAGGTAGTAATTATTTATCATTATTTGTCTTCTTTATCCTTAATAAAATTAAAGATCCAATATCAAAAGATAAAGAAACAAACAAAATATATAATAATACGATGGAAATGTGCTTGCGTAATAAAGTTAGAGAACTAGATATTGATTTAAAAAGATTTAGAAAATTGGATTTTGAATAATGAAATGAATCAAATAGACATGAAGTAATAAAGCCCTAAGAGTATAATTTTAAATTTGTATTCTTAATGCGAAAATGCCTGTATCAAGTATAGAAGAAGCATTTCACCTTGGCTCGCTCTGCGATTCCATGTAGCTCACAGCCTGAATCAAATCGAGATCAAATTTGAAAAGCAAGTTTCCGTCCCAACACATGAATCCTATAAAAAAATCAACACCAGACGGACGGACATTAAACTCGTTTTGTAGCAAGAAGAAAACAAAGAAGATTAGTAAAACGAGGACTCTTCTCTTCCCGTGAATAAATATTCCCTTCTTTATTTTCTAAATGTAAAAAAAATTAATCAAACATTCAAAATCAAAATTATAAAACCACACGAATCTAGTGAATGAGAAATTAGGATTAGGGCTAGGTGTTATAAGAAAACAGGGTGACGATTAGCGGCGTTATGGCGAAATCAGGAGTCTTTTTATCAGCGCATCGAGTTTATCATTGACATAATTCTTATGCACGTGCGCGACCGCAGCCAAGTGCGCGTTAACAATATGCGTAACAATCACCAGTCGCAGCGAGTGCCTTGTCATGTGCGCGCAAAACTATCGCGCGGCGCCTAAAGCCTTGTCGCCTGCTCTGTCGCGGCGGCTATGCCGTAGCCGGCGACGACCTCCATCATCGAGACCCGAGCTCAGTCGCGAGCCTGGAGGCTGTTAACAAAGAAATTAAGTGACATGAGACCTTCTCCCTTGACCAAGCTTTGTAGCCGCGACAATGAGCCTTCTCTAGCGACCAAGCCTATCGCCAACATAAAGCCGTGTCTCCTGCAACCATAGAACTCTTGAAGTCTTGACAATCCTTACATCGAGAACAAAAGAAAAATCTTGTCACGACCTAAAATCTCCTGTCTTGGCCAAAACTCTGTCGCGACATAAAATGCTCTATCGTGACATAAATTCTTGATGTCGACCAACCTGTTTGCAACATAAAAGCTCTGTCATAACATAAATCCTTTAGTCTAGGTCACACTCTAACACAAAATACCACCCCATTTATGACCTCATGAAATCTGTGCGACCTCTGATTTCGTAAGCGACACGAAATCTTGGCCTTAACCAAGCTCCCCATACGCCTTTGACCTCTCTCGTCGTGTCGTCTCGGTCGTGACATTTATCCGCGGCAGAATAAACCCTGTCTGAGGAAATCCATGTTGTGGCGGTTCCTATATTAAAATCTAAGAACCATGTCCCGACACATGAATTTCCTTTCACGACCACAATTTCGCTGTCGCGACCACGAAACCGGACAAGAACTTTACGGCGTGACCGAAATCTGCGACCCCAGCGGCCAATAGCACATCTTGGCATTTCCTACACTTTCTGTGCGATCAAAGTCCCTTATCGCAACCCAAAAATCGCATTCTTTGTTCTTGGCGTTTCTGCCTCGACCTCTCTAACGCATTCAAATTTCAACACTCACGCCTCTACCATATTATATAAAGCGATTCAGTAGCAGAACTTTCCAACACAATATTGAGCGAGTCAAAAATAGTTTTTATTTCAAAACTTCTCATTTACGTATCTAAGCCGAATGAAATATCAAAATTTTCTGAATTACATAACAAAGCCAAATGGCGCTCTTACCTTTAAGACCTCGAGATGTGTCGACGAGTGTATCTCCGGCGCGAAAATGTTTGCCCACGTAGGGTAAGGCAATGCCCGATAGAGAATTCCACGAGACTGCTCCCCTCACCTAAGTGCACATGCAATGGCAAACACACACATTCAAGTAAAAATAATGCACATTCCTACTAAAATGTCTACATGGCATGGATGAGACTTTGGCTATCCCATGTCCCGAGTCCTCACCGACTCCCTCACACATGCAAATGCCAAGTGTGAAAACCTGTCATTGGTGTTTCACTCAAAGACTATTTTCTCCAAAACAAAAGCTTTTTGTTTTTAAAACTCATAATCCATTGGACAAACCTCCAATGTTCATTTGATTTGATCAAATCCCGTGTGCTTATGCATTTGTGACAGTTGATTTCTGCTGCCGGGCGGCAGTGCCTTTCCAACATTTTCTGATCTTTCCTTTACTTGGGTGATCATGTCGCGAATGAATTAGTCTTTCACCTAGGAAATTATCTACCCCCGACTTTCTCCGTAACTTGCGTATTTTTCCTTTTCATGCTATACAATTGTGAGACTCATTTTTCTTGGGCGTTGTTCCATTACCAAGCTCTTTTCATTCCGCAGAATGATAAGCCACGATCCTCTTTTACACCCAAAACTGCATCTACGGTATCCGTGCATATGGAAATGCATAATGGCATTTCATATAATTCATATTACATGCATAATGAGAGCTATACAGCATTAATAGATCCATGGATAAATTAATATTTTCTGTAATATGCGTCATCAATGCATTGTTAATACATCAAATGGCATATGACATGATTTTTCACACAATCGGCATATTATTCCACTTTGGCCAATAACACACAAGATCCTTATTTAGGACCTCAATTCAACAAGGCATCCATATCTGACCCCGACACCTCTGAACCAGTCACAGATTCAGATTCATACCATTTTCCAAGTTGGGCGAAAAGCGACCTAAACACTAAAACACTATGAAACCAAGACATCGATCAGAGACCAAAACTAATCCTTAAAACAATCTAAACTACCCAGAAAACAATCTAACACTGTATTTAGTCCAAAATTTTGAGGAATGATCCTATCTGACACTCTTGGCCCCAAAAAAACCCTTGCGTGGAATGGACTTTAGTAAGAAATAACCAATCTGAGAGAAACCCTACCTCTTGAGGCGTAGAAGAAGCTCTAGGATGTCCTTGACACTGCCTAAACCCAAAACTTTCAACGAAAATCAGGAGTTTGGAACAGCATCGAAACTCCTTTATTTTGTGCCGCAGCGTAGCCCTCACCCAGTAGATGAGCTTTGTCTGTGCGATATCCGACCACCGATCTCGTAGATGAGAAAGCGGAACACCTTTTCTTTTTCTCTCTCTCTCTCTCTCTCTCTCTCTACAAAGTGTTGTCTGTGGACATATCACCTTCTACACTCTCTAACCATTACACACCAGATTTCTGGTTAGATGCAGACCGAGATTATAGCATTAGGAAGCGAGGAGAAAAACCTGTATTTGGTGATATTTCTCGTTGTAAGCGTGAGTTTTTCAAATTGGCAAGGTTTTCCACTTATTTATGGGTGAGTTTTCACGTTGTAGCATGATTTTTTCACTTTGTAGCATGATTTTTTCACGTTGTAGCATGGATATGATTATGAGGTCAATAGCTCCCATTTCTCAGAATACAAGCATTATCGGTTGCCTGATGCAACAAGGATGGCAGGGCTGAGAATGTGAAGGAGCCCATTGGATGTTGCTCTCACAGGAGTTATGATAAAGAAATTAGGGCATTTGAAGGGAGTTTTGCAGAATGAGGACGGGGAATTTGGCGGGAGTTTCTCTTGGAGGCCGAGGGAGGAAGATCAACTGATTTGAAACACCCAGCGAATCTCATGGAGGAAGCTGTTTTCAGCCTTGAAGAAGAAGAAGGGAGGAGATTTGAAGGGAGGAAATGGAAGTTTCATCTATTCTCTTCTCCTATTCTTGTTTTTCTCATTTTCATGCCTCTCCGTGAACTATTCATTTCTAGGGTTTTGATGTAGTCTAAACAATGAACTATGGTGTCTAGCTTTGATTTGTAATCTTTGATGTTTGGATTTTCTTATATATTGAATGTTATTCAATTCCTAATGTATTGATGATTGATCACCATTAACATGATCTGTGTGACCCTGAATTTGAGGTTGAGAAACAATAATTAGAGTTAGACCATGAATGGAATGTATGTTTCACCATATAATAGAGATATTTGTGGAGTTACATGTGGCTTTATGGGTTAAATTTAGCAATATCCTTGATTTATGACGGTTTGGTAGATATACATTAGAACCTTTTCAAGGGTAGATTGTTATTGCTTGAGAAGGTATAAAACCCATAGAATTTAAATTTAAATTTTCGGATAAAAATAGAACCATGGTGGTTTCTGAGAATAGATCCAAAGAAAGTTAGGATTTTTCTAGATCTCGGATGGGAGAAAAGTTGCAGATTGGAATCGTCTCACGAAATCTAGCTACCTAGTAAATTTAGTTGAATTTGAGATAGTCGAATTTCACGTATTTAGAAAAATTGTAATAGGCGACACATGGCTGTATGTGGATGACACATGAACCATATGGGTGACACATGGCAAACCATGTGAGTGACACATGGCAGCCATGTGTCCTGATACGCTGGCGGAATGCATGTGTGACATGGCATGCCATGTCACCATGCATCTTAGCCTTTGAAACCTATATAAAGTCTAAAATCGGTTGTGTGGATGGGGCGTGAAGCGGTCAGTGAGAGCGAATGAGGAGAGGAAAGGAGGAGGAAGGGAAAAGGAAGGGGAGGAAAGGAGAAGAAGGGAGGGGAAAGGAAAGGAGAAAGGGAGGAAAATGGAGGAAAGGAAATAGAAAGAAGAGGGGGGAGGAAGAAAGGAAAAAGAAAGAGGGAGAAAAAGAAAGGAGTGTTGCTTGCTTGATGGAAGGCAGACCGGACGGCAAAGAACACCGGGCTAGCGTGCAAAACAGGATTTCCTCACCTCAGTTATTTACGCCTAGGGACGTGTAATGGCCTACGGTTTGTCCCGTTTTCCGAGCGAATTTGGATGTTAGTAGTAAGTTTAATTTATGATTGTGAGTGGTCAAATACCAGTTCTCACGGGGTTTGAATTTATCCGAGACCGAACAACTGTATTTTAGGATAGCAAAATCGGCTTGATATGACGAGGGTGTGCGAATTTCCGCCTGCCAGCCAGATAGACCGCGTCAACTTTGGGTGACCATAACTTTCTCATCGAACTCGATTAAGCGCGTTCTTGGACTCACGAGCTTCGTTAGTCTAAAATTTAATAAAATAAAGTTCATAGCAAAATATAGGCTGAAAATTGGAAGCTGGAGTCACGGCGATTGAGAATGGTCGTTAGTTTTGGAACTTTTGTTTTGGAACCAATTTATATAAGCGAAATGCTTGGGAATTTGCATATGGCCTGGAGTTAGAGATTGCATGTTGGATGTTTTGTAGTGGTATTTACAAAAAAGGCCCGGACTTTACAGGAACTAAGTCAGTTATTTAGAGACGAAGCATTCTTAGAATTTATCGTGAGGAATGGCTAATGTGTGTGTGCCATAAATTGAATAACATGTTGAATATGTGAGTATGTGATATATGTGATAAAGATGGAAATAATTATATATGCATTAGGTTGTATGGTGACATACTATGTCTCGGCAGGGAATATGAATTAAAAGGCACTTGCCTAAATATTAGTTGGAATTATGTTAATACATGTGATGATATGTGACATGAATGAAGTAGACGTAAAAATATGTAGTACATGCTTATGTGATGTACTAATTTGAATGTGTGGAATATCAACAT